>CM031237.1:477028452-477510952 GCA_018340775.1 Taxus wallichiana var. yunnanensis
ATTTTCCTAATGGGAAGGATTTTCTTCATCTCACCATCAACTGAAATGGTGGTATGTGACCAATCCATATGTATATCTCCCCCAACATCTCAATAGAATATTCAGCTCAAGTAACATACCATATGAGGCTAGCATGTTTGCTACAAGAATTTTCATTATGATCTTCTTGTTAGGAAAATCTTCAAATGTTACCTAAGAATATCTTACCTAGCCAATGAGAGGCACTTATTTGGTTTCCATGGAGTAGTAATGGCTGGTAGTGGGAATGGATGAGGTATCAAGGGCTTTAGCAAATTTTATAGGCATGACATTGTCGGAGGCACCAAAGTCAATAATGAAATTATTTATTTTATATCCATTAACAAACACAGATAGATAAAAAGGTTCTATTTTCCCAAAGGTGGAGGGTGTGGGAGCAAGAAGGTTCTAAGGAGTGGTATGAGGAGCATGAGGTATTTCTTTGGTAGTGGCATTTTGGAACATGAACTTGAACTACTTTCTCGATGAACTAGACAAGTTCGTCAAATTTCTTATGATGAGTTCTCAAGTAATTGAAATCTAAATTTTGGAATTCATACAATGGTCAATGATGTTAAAAAGTGAATAAGTGGTAAGAACATTAGTAACTATGGCAGCCTTGATAAGGGTAGGGTTTGCATACTTAGGATCAATGAAGTAGAAACTAATTTGTCAAGGGAGATGAGTGATACTTACCCAAAGAGGCATATGGAGTCTTGACTAAGCTATTCTTAGGCTTCTTTTTGGTTGTCCCCATAGAAGTGGACTGTGATGATCCTACTTTCTTTTTCCATTTATTATCCACTCGAGGATCCAATTGCTTAGCTTAGACAACGGGAGAAGAGGATTCTTTCTCCATTTGTGATCAAGTGAACACTACATAGGAGTAGATATCTAAAATTTCCTCAAAATATTCATCTAGTGAGTACTTAAAATACCCAATCATGGCATATTCATCTTCCTCTTTTTCTTTATCTTCCGATTTAGACATGTATTCTCTTTCATATTCATTAGTCTTGCATATTGCATTGATTCGTAGAGCTTCAAGGAAAGACTTGTGGTGCTCCTACAATTTGATTCATGTTCCATTTTGGTGTGATGCTCATTGAGAAACTTCTTTATTTAACATTTTCAAATCATTGGCCAACCTTTATAATAATGGATCAACTCTTTATTCTTTAAAACCATGAGCCTTATCCTTCATTAAATAGTTCTTGATCTTTCTTGACATTATGAGGTCATCTTCCACACCAATGCAAATTTCTTGAGCGTTGTCTAAATTTTTTGGTTGATATCTTCGTAGAACGAAACTAACTTCAGAAACCTAGGAATTCACAAAGAACCTATTATGATTATCCATAGTAGGAAAAGTAATGGTGTGAATCTTATTGATCAACTTAATGAATTTTGCCACAAAATATCTCATGGAATCTTGTGGTTATTTATTCATTTGGGTCGAGTTGAGAAAAGAAGGCATGAGAATCTTATGCGAGTCTTGAATTTTTCATAAGAAAATATTTTCATATCATCCCAATCAATAATTGAGCATGATGGAAAGTAATAAAATCAGTTTGCAGTAACATCTTATAATGTTTCCATGAATAACCGCACAACAACATATTTGTGTTTCACTCCAAGGATGCCACATGCTGTGATGAAAGTTATGATATGATCATCAAGATATTACTTTCCATCTCCATAGAACTTGGGAAAGTTCTTTCTTGACCCTTTTGTAAGTTCATGAAGTGGTGGAGCCAAAGCCAATGGAAGAGTAATTTCTTCCCATGGCACAGTGCAACCATTTCTTCCTATTCTTCCTCTTCAATTTAATCAGCTCCTTCTTTTGGAGGAACAAGGACTAGAGGTTCTACAACTGATTATTCATTATAACCATCAAGAGGAGAATTAGGATTGCATTCAGAAATTACTTTTGACTAGTTTGCCTTGTTATTTGAAAAATGGGATTCCTGAAATCAGCTTGTTGTTTCCCTTAAAACGTTGGGTCAATTATGCCACCTGCATGATCATCTTGAGTGTATCTCTTTTCTGTTAGTTTTCTCAAAGTGTTAGATATAAATGTAACTTGGAAAAATGCAAATTTTTCAATAGGATTATGATGGGGATTTTGAACATTCAGACGGTATTTTTCATTTTTATGAATTTTTTTAAATATGTATTTTTGGGGGTTTTTAGAGATATTTTATGGGTGCAAAAGGGAATATCTTCCCCATCGGGAGTCACTAAAAACTGTTGGTGAAATAATTTTTCTTGTTGCAAATTATTGTTCTTCACCAACGATCGTGGGTCTAAGCCCCTCCTTCTTGTATGAGGAGGCTCCAATTATTGAATTTAAACCAACTAAAAGTTATGGGTGTCTCATGTTAGGCCATGGGTCAAACATGGATACTCTAATAGACCTTTGGAAAAGTGTTTTTATAAGGTACAAGGGAGGAATTTGTTGTGAAGAAAGGTAAAGGGGAGTCGGGAATTAAGGAAAAAAGGTTACTATTTTTAGTATGCTTATGGAGTTCACATACAATAACTAGATTAGGTCCACATTCAATTAGAAGAACACAACAACACTAACAATGATAAGACTAACAAATAATAGACACAAAACTCTATTGATTCATTCATCAAAGGCACATACACCATTCTTGGTTTTGTAGGATTTCTATATTTACAAAGTTATATAGTAGAGAGATAAAATAGAGAAACATAAGCATAGAAAATGGAATAATTGCATACGTTATTGTTTGATGTAGTAGTGGTAAATCTCAACAATATACAATCAATATATGTCATTCCAATTTTTATCTTTAGAAGGAGACTCTTCATCTTCCTGTGTGAATTTTCAACTTAAAGTGCAATCCTCAATGGAGAAAAGAACTTCAAGTGACTTAATTCACTTTTTACAAAATTTCTTCTCAACAAAGAAATAGAATTATAGAGAGAGAAAGAGAGGAGATAAGAGAGAGGTGAAGCTCCAATCTTGAATGATGAAGTATTAATAAGTTTTGATCATGAATAAAATCCACTCTTGTGATGAAATAATGAAATGCCCAATTTAGAGATGAACTTTTGATCTTTGACCTCTTTTGCAATGTGAGAATAGTGAAAATAACTTGATGAGTGGACCACTAGGACCAATGAAGAATCCCCTATTTCACTTTAATCAATCCTTCTAATCCATGAAACATTGCTAGGTTTCCTCGACCAATTGCACATGAGGAGAAATCAAAATCATTTCCCACACAATACAACCATGATGATCCTTCCATCTTGATTATATTGATAACCAATGAGATAAAATACCATATCCTTCAAGCACAGAGGTGGAGGATATATATATATATATATATATATATATATATATATATATATATATATTGAATGCACTATCATTCACTTTATGATCAAACACCCACATGAGATAAAGAAAAATTCCCTCTAGGACCAAAATACCTTTGAGACCAAAAATGGGAACCGAGGGGGCTTCTTCTTTTTCCTGAGTCACGAATCAACTTTCAAACCTCTTACAATCATGAATTTTTCCTCATAAATCCTATGAGATAATCCCTTAGGATATGATTACCACATAGTTACGCGTGGATATTTTCAAATGTTGAGAAGAACCTCTTAGAATAAGGGTAATCTAAAAATAAATTATTGTTTTCAGAGTTATTTTTGAAATTTGATCACGACATGATGCACAGGTTAAAAATAGCTTTGTGATTTGAAATAGGTGACCATTTGTTTTCAATGGCATACTTTGAGAGAATCCCTAGAGGATACATGGAAACACTCATAATCATGGTTCCCATTGTGAAATACTTTGAAAAATTCAATTGAATGTTTTTTTATCAATAATCCTCCCACATATGCTGACTCGGGTCCACAAATGAGTTTTCCTTCTTCCACATTTTTCTTCAGATCATTGAAATTTGCATGCTCCACTGAAACTAAAACATGCCTATATATTGAGTTGTGAAGCTTCATCTTGCATTTTTATGATCCCACTAGTCTTGGAAAGTGATATGATCTGGTGCAAAGGAAAGTAGATTCTACGACCTTTTCTCAAAACCCGTAAATTTGATTATAATTTGGTGCTACGGGTTATTGATTCTTTAATGAGGAAAAAATTTAAACGAATATATTCCAAACCAAACATGAATCAATTCATTGGAAATCTAATTATAAGAAAAACAAGCTCTCCAAATTGGGTGATATTTCCTCATCGAAATCAATAAGAAATTAGAAAATGGGATATGGTTGTGGGAAATTCTTTATAAATGGTGAACATGAGAGATAGGGCAAAAATTCAACTGATAATTCCATGATAAATTCTTATCCATTTGATCTTATCTTTAGCTCATTTAAAATCTCTTGGGAAAGGAATGTATGCTTCAAATTTCAAGGGGTTCTCTTGCAAGGTTTGGGAGAACGAGTCGAATCAATTTTTCAAGGGTGTGGGGTTTTGAAGGGGTTCGGAGCTGGAAAATATTTTTTCTCATATATTATAAATTCTTCCACTTTATATTATGAATGATGGTTTAAAATGAAATTTATTTAATGAATTTAATGGATGCTCCAGGTTTCATATGATTCCTTTCGGGGTTAAGGTGAAATCTATCTTGTAAATTTTGATTTTTTGGAGTGTCAAGGCCAATTTTGTCAAAAAAAAGTCATCAATAAATTTTAAACGTGACTTTCATATGCCATGATAAGTATACAATATTTAAGGCATCCAAATAAGGAATGTCTAGTTCAAATTTGGTGGAAAATGGAGCGAAGGGTCATGAGATATGAAGGAAACAAGAATGAGATAACTAGGGCATCAAAGAAGGTTTCTTGTTGTTGGGAGGAAAAAACCAACTTCCAATGGGCTCTAATCAATTCCAATCTTTAATTTTTTGTTATTTTTCAATTTTATGTGTTGTGGAGGTGATAGTGGATGCACTTACATGGTGAAAGTTGGAGTGGAGGGAAACACGTGGAGAAATGGAAGGATGGAGGAAGTGGAAAAGTGGTGTTTGAGTGTCCCATTACACTTGGGCACACCTTTGGGGGAAATTTCACCTCAAATGTGCACCCAAGGTTCATGGTGGATATTAAAGTGCACTATGGGAGGTGGATGGGTGAAAAAAACATGTATGCACTTCCCAAACACAAGTAAAAGTTCATGTTTTAAAGTTGTCTTGGCATGCATACACATGAAACTTTGATCCAATTAGAGCATGACACAATTTTTTTGGATAAAATTTCACCTCAAAATTACACCCAAGGTGCAATAGGGGTTTGAATGTGCTCTTTGGGGGAAACATGGGATCCACCATCACTTAAAGCACTCAACAAGTCATAAAGTGTACTTTTTAGGCCTCCACCTTATATTTTGAGTTGGGAAATTAGATCAATGAGAGTAAGGCATAATTATGAGGTGAAATTACACCTGAAAAGTGTGCCAAAGTTATAATGGGAAACCAAAAGTGTGTCTAAGTGCCCAAGTGTTGCTCGAAATATGATATGAACACCTGCTTGACTTCCAAAATTGTTTTCTTCGCCCAAGGATAAAAAATTAATGAAATTTTACAAAATAATATATGAATATTCATGAAAATAAGCCAATGAATCCAATGATACTATTTATAAGGATTTAAAATTATATATTCAATGACTTCTACATGCATCTCCACTTTTTCCCCAGTGGTTTGTTATTAAGTTTGAATTGTAAAAGTAGTTTCCAACAAGTGTGGGCTAAACCAAATTATGGGTTCGAATATAATTTAAAATAACCTCACTTGAAATTTTTAGGCTCAAAAATCCTTGTGAGGTTCTCATAATATTATGTACAAAAATCTAGTGTAGAGAGGTTACCTTGTGTCAATGTTTAAAGAGTTTCTCAAATTTTTATGTTATCAAAACTTTATCACACTTAGTCCATCGGGAATAAGGCTACATTATCTTTCCAATTCTTGGAATATAAGCTCCCAAAACTTCACAAGGCTCCTGAAACGTTCTACTGAAGTTGAATCTTCAACAAATTTTGCACACTCCTTTTTCTCAAAAATCACTTGTGAGGAAAACTTTCCCAAAACCATCCAAAAGTTTCCAAGATACTTCCTAATTCATATCATCGTGGATAATAATTTTATACCTTTCCAATGAATACAACCAAGACTTATAAAATACTTTGAGGTTATAAAAACCTTTCCTAGAAGTTGATCTTTGAAAATGAGCAATTACAACAATTTTTACAACTCTAGCTATTTTGACCAATTTGACCAAATATGGAAAAATTTCAATGGGGTTGTCATAGAAAATGCAATGAAATTTAATATACCAACAATAAATTAATACTTTTCCATGATCTCACAATTCCCCTACTCTATCATTGAAATTCATGCAAACCACTCAACCTAGAACACATTTTACCCTCCTTTTTGAGCTCTCTTGAAGTCCCCCTTCCCCACAAGCAAGATGATATACCTACACCATCATTTGAATCCTTGAAAACTCATTCTAGTGCTTGCTCCTTCATTTTATGATTTCTCATATTCCTCTTTATTTGTAACAATATTATGCCCCTCCTCTACCTCTTGCACCCAACCAAGGTCTACCATATTACCTTAAAAGGTGTAATCATACCAATTTCGAGGAATCACAAGAGAAGGTTAAGATCAAACATAACCCTCTAGTTTTACTTGAGATTTAAGAATAATAGCATGAAGGGTAACATCCATTTCATTTAAAGAGGCATCTTGAGGATATAACATTTATAGGATCAATTCAAATATGTAGAGCATAAAAAAACTCTTCCTAAGGGGTAGGTGGAAACCAACATATCACAAGTACTTCATGGCCTATTGATATCAACTTCATCAATGGAGACTGAGAAATAGTTATCCCATAAAGGAATGACTCGAAAATGATGAGGAAATTGTATGTCATCTGATCCAAGAGGCCCTTTCTACCAAATATGATCCATTTAAGGTTAATAATAATAAGAGGTGTTTGAGCATAAGGCAAAAGAAGTATCTCTTGCCCCTAAAGCTTAAGAGGTCTTCCATGAACAAGAGGAATTTATCCTTGATTTTATCATTGCACTTGTGCAAGAGGAAGATGATGAATATACACACGCTATTGAGGAAGATAACGTGTTTACAAGCCTTACCAATGAATTTGAGCATGAGGACGAAGAAAGTAAGCAAGATAATTTCTTTGAATGCAGTGATCATAATTATGTTGAATGTTTAGAGCTTGGATCCAACATTGGAGGCCACATTAATTAAGAATCGTAAGTGTCTTTAGACACTAATTTTAATCAAACGGAGCTTCAAAAGCTTGAGGAGGGAATGATTAAGCTTAAAAACTCTTTTTTCTATGTTGAGAATGTGTTTCCTAAGAAGAAAGTAGGGAAGAGAAGTTGGATGAGCTCACAAGACTCCCTATGAGAAATTATATGTTATCTCTATCTTTGTCAATAAATTTGAGCACAAGGATAAATATGATAGCCTGTGAGGATAATGTATTCTTTTATATTTGAAAAATGGATGCCCGTTAGACATATTTCTTTTCAGATCTTGGATTAGAGTTTCCATTATTCATGTTTATTTCAAAGCATGAGGAGACTTCTTCAACCTCCTAATGTACTTGAATTAGCTTGGAATGACCTTGTGACAAATGGATCCAACAAGAGAATATAGTTAACTCAATTTATGATATCCGAAATTTAAATTTTTATTAATTAAAATATTTTACAAAAATTGTAATTAACCTAGGGAAAAAATAAATAGTTATTAGGTTATGAAGCGCAAGTGAGAAAAGGAGGACAGTTAATAAAAAATTGTAGGTTCAATATAAGTTATTTTACGATTATATTTTTTTGATGATACAAATTATCTTATATGAATTAGGAATACTCATCTTATTTCATTTCATTGTTTTAGTAGGAAACCCGCTATAAGACATTTATATAACAAAGAAAATGTTAAAGTAGTATTAAAAATAATGGGTTGGAACTCAACTATGTTCATCAACCGGTCCAATGAAAATGGATTTATTTGGAAAGATATGTTATTTACTTAGTTGTGAATTAGGTAAAATTTAAACTCAAATTCTTGTAAATTTCTATCATTACATAGTTGTAGGTTTATAGACAATGGGAGTTGGAAGAGGAACAAGGGGAGTGGTACCCGGTGGGATGAGGATGAAAAAAGGATGATGATGAGGATCACATGGATGATGAAGAGGATCATATAAATGAAAAGGGAATGAATACAAGGACAAAGACGAGAGAGGATGACTAGCACCTAGGCATATATTTATTATTTTTGTAACATGTGTTTATTTTTCTTTTCATAGCTAAATAATATTATGATATGTTACTTAGTTTTAATAAATTCATTTCATTTTATATTAAGAATAATCAGTATAATATACAATAATTTAATATAATATATATACTTATAATTTAAATAATATAAATTATATTTAAAATGATATATTTACAATAAACCAATCAAATATAATATAATTATTAGTAAATTATTATGTTTTATTTTTATGAATGGAATTTATATCATTTTTACACCACACTAAAATGGAGAAAAATGAAAGGTTGTGTCAATTATATGTGGCACAAACTATACGCTATAGTGGTGTAAAAGTGGCACAAAATCTACACACTAAAAATTATCTAGTCATGTCAAAGTTGTGTCACATTTGTGCCACTTTTCTCAATGTGAATTCTATGCAAAAACACATTTTAAATACCCAAGAAAGGTAAAATTTTTACACAAAATTGACTCAATAAATGGTTTTGTTTATACTTTTAAGTAGTGTATATTAATGGAGATAATACTTTGAAGAAAGAGGAGTTAAAAACCCTGTTGTCACTCCTCTCATTTTTCAAATTTATCGCAAAGGGGAGTTACCTATCCCATCCAATATTTGGCTTTATGTAAATTTTACTTTGTACATTGTTTAGATTAGGATTATTTTATGTTTGCTTTTTGCATAAAAACCACTTTTCATACTCAATATTTCCTTTGAACTATGTATGATTTATCATTTTGTATATAAGTTTTTTTGAGCCACTTTTTGGGAGATATTAAGACATAATGCTTGAAAATTTTTCACAAGCATAGATCCAAAGTGGAAGCTTATGGGATTTCTAAAAAATTGGTGAGATTTCAATTGTTTCATGCAAACTCCATTCTTAATGGATATTAAGGCTACTAGTCTATTTTATATTACCGGAAAAATGGCCCCTATGAGATGCCAAAATGATCCTCCTTATCTATTTTGAGTTTATAAACTACATTTCCATTTTTTTCACAAAGTATTAAGAGCTTTCGTGTCTCCTTTTGGGTTTTGCAGTCTAGAGAACTTCTATTATCTTGTAGGAAGAGTTTGGAGTGGAAATAGAGCATGGAATTGTGTTATCTCACCTAGTGTTCATCAATTCAATGTTCCATCTTGTTTTTCCAACCGTTCTCTTCTTTTTAATAATTTTTGGGAATTTTTTCATCTAACATACATCTTTAATGGTCTGCTGAAGTTGATCTTGTGAATGATATGCGCTTTGCACACCATTGTGGTCATCCTATACGAAAATCAAGCCTCTATGTTGCCTTTGTGGTTGGGAGGAAGGCTAAGAGGAAGCTTCTTTTACCTTGATTTGACATAGTTTCACTTGAAGATCTATAATGGAAGTCACCTTTGTGATTGACTTCGGGATTTATCCTACATTGGAAATGAAAGGAACACAATGGTCTTTATCTCTAAAAATGTTTCATAGCTTATGTGGAGACCACTTGTCTCATATTTTGGCATAGTGGTTAAGTGTTTGGCAAATGGTAAAATTGAAAAAATAACTAAGGCGTGTGTCCAAATTAAAAGTTGAATGGGTGACATGTGGCATGTTTTCATCTAGTCAAGTGCTAGGGAAGTTGGAGATTTGAGTTGGTAAAATATGCAGATTTGAATGAGTGTTATGTGGCCCTAGAAATAGATCATATTTTACACAATGCAAAAAGCCAAATGGGAAATATGTGGCCCCAAACACAAAGAAAATTTGAATAAGGCATGGAAAGTGACCACATAACACAATACCATATAGGTAGGTGAAATTGAGGTGGGAAATAAGTGATTTTTTCCATGTATTTGAGTGTCAAGAAATAAGGATTGAGTGGCAATCAGCCCAAAGTGTAAAGACCCAAATAATAAATAGATTACACACATTCATGACCTGAAGCCCACGGAGTTGGCATAGAGTAAATTATTGAATGGTAAATATGTGGTCATAAGCTTAGAAAATTTGGTGAAAGTAGGAAATGTAGGGTTATGCCACATGGTTTGATTTCGGGTAGTCATGAACTAAGAGGAATGGAGAAAAAGTATAGAAGAAACCCAACTCTTAAATCAATCAACATGGGGGATGGAGGGAGTGCAATCAAATCCTAATTCAAAGGTGAGTGGAATCCTTTTGAGCAACCAACCAGATCTCATTACATGGCACATTCATTAAAAGGGAGGGGAAGGACTATATTTAAAAATAAATCTTAAAGTTTTAATGACACGTGTGGGTAGTAGATCTCTGGTTTTGGCTTGTATCTTTTTATACAAAGTGCACCAAATCACACAAGAGTGGATTCAATAGAGAGATATCTGGAATTTCCATTGAATGGAACATATCTTGAGCAGTGTTTTATGATTAGTACACAATCAAATATTTTGTGGTTGTTTTTCTCATTTAGTGCAAGTGAGAGGAAGATTCAAAACTCAATGGAGTTCATTTCTTGAGCCCAACACTTCAATGTTTCATGTGGACTTATGCTCCATCAATGCACCACCCATTATATAAGGTTTGAGGTATGACATTCTTCTACAAATTTTTTTACAACTAAGATTTAGATTTGGGTGATTTATTGTCCTTAACCACATTTTGGGGGGCTTGTGGACTTTCAAATTTTTTAAAAACTCCTCTCCCCTTCTTATTTATTTACTACTATAAATGTTAAATTCTTTTATTGGAAATGTGTCCTCTCTTTTGGATGTGGGGGATCCCTACCTCCCACCATTTGATTGTGTCCCTAGTCTTTGTGTTTAACCACTATAATGTGTCTAGTGACTTTATCATTGTATGGTAGATTATGTATACCATAAGCATTAATATAACTCTAGTTGTGGCTCATATCTTCTTTTTATTTTTGTATTGCTATCTCCTTTCCTTCTAATCTTTGTGGTTTATATTATTTATGGGTTATAATTCTAGGGTTATAATGCACTAGTCTAAAATTATGGGAAGAGAGTGTCCCGCTTTTTCTTTTTGTAATCACCATCTCTATTATTTTTAGGTTCTTTTTCCCCTTTTCTCCTGAAATTGTTAATTTAGTTAGGAGTAGTGGTTAACATTAGATTGGTTTAGGTATAGAGTCAGGTGTTTATGGAGGAATGCATCGAAGGACTCGCTACTCCACAAATTATGATGTGGTCCGAAACTACTCGCCTATAGGTATAACACTCATGTTGGACAACACTGTAAATAGAGCATTTTATGGATCTTATTGCACTCTTGAGTTAAATTAAGTGAAATAATGAAGAAATTTATTATTATTTTCTCACCAAAAAGGTCTTTTCCAAAACAAACCTGCATCTATATCCTTTTTCTTTATTATTTGTTTTTTGTGTTATTTTAAGATTCATCTCTATTTGTCTTCTATTTTGAATTAGATCAAGTTAAGTTTCTATGTTTGTGTTTGAATGGATTGTGTTGGATTGATTTCTCAACACTAATATATATTATTATTAGATAATATATTATCATATTTTTTGCAAAGGGCTTTCTGTTAGGATTTTACCAGTTTTACAGATAAACAAACATGCAATGAATAATGCAAAAAACGTAAAACAGAAAAGAATGCAATAAAACAAAAACACATATTTAACGTGGTTCACCCAAAATGGGCTATGTCACCAGAAAAAACCAATCCGTTTATTCAGTCTAGTCAGACTCTCTCTCATAGTGCCATCACTAATACAAGGAGCCGCATACATAACGACCCTTTAAAGATATTAGGGTTTTTATCATTTTGGGGAAACATAGAAAACCACCTGTTAGATCTGTGACCTAATAAGGAACGGTCTAGATTTCACAATGCATAAATACATATAAAATGTGACTTTCTAGGCACTTCCCCGAACCCCGCCGGGCGCTACAACCCCGGACCGAGAGGGGGCGAAGCCACCTTTGCAACGACCCTGTTCTTTATCGGGCTTCTGACAACCAACATTACGATCATTTTAAAAATAATTTATTTGTTTCATTATCATATTTCTTGCAATTGACAAAAATGTTGATGTTATTTTTGTGTAATTCCTAAGAGTGAAATTTATCAACTAAGGCATCAACTAATCTCTCAAGTTTAGAAATAGATTTAGTTAGAATGTTATGTTATTGATGTAAATTTTCACCCTATAACATCATACATTTGTAAAAACTATTAAACCTATTTTAAGGTGTTAATTATGTAGGACTCGTAATGCATTTTGACATTTCTTAAACGTAAACTTGATGAAAATTTTCATGTGTAAGTTTATGTCATATTTTATACATTATTGATATTGCATTTGAAATTATTATAGAAGATATTGTAATTTGATATTTTATTTATAATGTGTCTATAGAATTTAAAAAAATTATTACAATATTGTTAATCTTTCATGGTGGTGCTTTGTGATATGTCCAATAACAAGTTGTAAAATGAGGTGAGAATGGAACCAATGATGAATATAACTTTAAAACATCATTGAATGACCAGAATCATGGTAACATGTAATTTGAGGTTTTATTATGATATGTGTATGATTATATGCACTTGTCTGCAATATTTGATTTTCCTACTTCATTTATTTGTGTGATAGAATTTTTAATTATTTTCTCTCTAGGACATTATAATGAATAAGAATTGATGTAATATATTTAAATAAAATAAAAGGAAGATAGAAAATAGAACAAAAAGAGACATAACATATTGATACTCACCTAGAAGGCCACTTGGAAATGAGATGGAAAATCTATTAATGAAAAGGAAGATAATGAGGGGTGATATGTTTTTGGAGAGTATGAATTAATTTATAAGGATTCACTGTTAGAAAGATTGATGAGGAGATACTAGAGTGATTTTGGAAGGGTGAGGAGAAAGGAGAAAGGAAAACTCTTCTCTATTGGTATTATTATTTGAATGTGTGAAATCTTTATGTAAAAACTTTAATATGTGTATATTTTTAATTAAAATGAAGAAATATGTTAGTGCATAGTTTGGGAAGAAATTTATACATATAAAACAAAAATGTAACTATTTGTATGAGTATTGGAACTAATTATTTTGTGGAAAATGGAGTTTTTTTCCTAATTATTGTAGTTGTTGAGTTAATGCATAATACCCTAAACTATGCCTAGCCAGTAGATGATGTTTGATAATGGACCATTGGAATTATCATGACTATTTTTGGACTTATAAAAAATGTATAATGGAACTATATATTCATTTTCAATTAAGTTTCATTGTTTTTAGATGATTAGCTCATTCCAAACTCCCATAAGCAATAAACTCATTAAATATGTTAACGTTTAGTTTGAGATATTGTGGCATGTTATGTGATAAATGCACATGGTGGAATGGAAAAAATGGGATACAATACCTACTATAATATATCGGAGTGACATTTGGGATACACCTCTATGATAACTTCACACAAAACATGCCTCAAAATCTAAAAGGGACTTCACAGAAACAAGTTAATGATATAATATTTTTCAAAATGTAAGAAAGTAAGTGGATGGAAAGATATGGTTGTTTGATGTGTTTTCAATTCCATTAGTGTATATTATTCTTTCATTTTTTGAGAAATGTGATGTTGTTGTAAATAAAATATGGAATTAGTGTTCGATTATAAACTTGTATTTTCATTTGATAGTTTTAAGGAAACTAGCCTTGGAAAACATGCATTTGGACTTATACCTTTTGAAACCTAAATTCCATCACCTAATTCACATAAAAAAATTATTGAATAATTAAATATTATGTTTGGAAGACACTAGTGATCTCGAATCAAGAATCTATTTAAAACTTTGGAAAAGCTTTATCTTCCTCTAACCTAAAAGTATAGGTGTAAATCCTATTGTTATGAAATTCATGTCATTTCTAAAATATTTTAAAGATTATATGATCACAATGACATGGACTAAGGTTGGATAGGTATGAAAGGACACATGTACCAAAAATATGCTCATGACAATTTATTGTTAGCATGATGTTCATAGATTAAGACTAACAAGGTTTGAAAGAAAACATACCCAACAAATAGTCATGATAGTGTATATTTAGCATGATGATCATGTACTAATACTAGAAATGTCTAGAATGACACAGTGTGAATGGTCATGAAGATGTAGGAAGAGTTTTGTTTCTATGTAGGAAACTTTATAATAAATATAGGTCCAATTTCTAGGTACTTTAAATGATCATAAGATCTATATGATAATATTACATTCGGGATTAAGAAAGGAAATTAGAGATTTTGGTTGGGTATGATGACCCATAACTAATAAGACCCTCCTCTCTCCTAAGTTATCTTTTTGCAATAATAGCTATGACCTATTTTTTTTTAGATATGTATATTTTTTATTCTTATTGGTGTTATAGTTCCAAGGGATGTGTGTGTAAGTGATTGGTCATGAAATTCCCAATAACCATTATTATGGATAACCTTATGGTTTTCAAGGAATTTAATGGATTTAAACTCTAAAGAGGTTGGTCAATGTAATGTGAATTTACATCTCAAAACTACAACTAGGATCCTAGGTATACCATAAGCTAATACTACATATAATTGGTCCTTTATATATGTTAAAAGTAAACATATGAGACCTTTGGGTTAACCATTATATCTTCTCATTTACGGTAATTCGTTTACGCAATGATATGGACTTGGAATATGTGACATAGGTGACATATACTAAGTACTCCCAAGCCCTCCCAATAGAGTTAACACAATGACCTTGTTGGGGAAATAATTTGTCGATATGGAAAATTAGGTGTTTCCACCAATGCTCACAGGACTATGTCCCTCTGCATTGAATGGGGAAGCTCCCATTTTTGAATGTAAACTAATCTATTCCTATCTAAGTGTTGTGTATTGGTCAAATAAGTTAGGATCACACAGAAACACTTCCCTAAACCTATGGAAAAGTGCTTGTACTAGGTATAAGGGAGGAAATTACAGTGATGAGGGGTGAAAGAGAGAAATTACAAAAGGAGGGTTATTGTTGTGAGCAGCAAATGTATAATTCACACCTAGTAACTAGATTAGTTCAACATTCAATCAGAAGAAAGAAACAATGAATCTATTTAGTGATAAAAACAAACTTAGACACAGTTATTGGATTCATTTATCAAAGATAATAAGCTCTTTCTTGATCACTATACCTACAAAGTTCATATAAGAGGTAATATGGGAAACATGAAAATATAAATAGAAGAAATGTAGCTTTATTTCATGGGTTGGTGATACAAAGGCCAACACCCAAACCACAATCCATAATTGCTACGAAGAACTAAATTTTTAGGATCCTTTAGAATGGAGAATCCATCCCAATTTATAGCCTTATGATTGACCTTTCATCTCCCCTACATGCCTCTTCGTGTTGTTATTCCACTTGTGACCTTTCAATTTCCCCTAGAAGAGACAAATTTAATATCTCTTATATAATTTTGAGAGAATACTTTTAAAAATTACAAATATTATCACTTAAGTAAATAGGAAAAAATACCATGATTGTGTACAATGAAGAATTAGAAGAAAGGGAGAGAAGGGAAGAAGGAAAGGAATTGAATTAACTTGTTAAAGAAGCTCCTTCTGATGAAGAAAGTGTTGACGATGATTTCAGATCTCCTCATTTTGCATGATGCACAAATAATTTGTGCCACCAAATGAGTGTTTATAAACATTGTTTCAAGACCTACCAATGTGATCTCAAGATGAACATGAACCTCACCCATGATGATGCATTCTTGATCTCACAATGAGAGTGAGGATCACTCTCTTATTCCTTAGGATTTTACAATTGTTGTTCATGATGCTCAAACCTCTTGATACTTGCATCTCTATTTTGCACACTATGCTACAAGATTAAAAATGTTTCCTTTACTACTCTAAGACATGTGAGATATTTCCTAGGTCACTTGTCTTGGTTGGCTCAATCAACACAACCATTTTAAACCACCTAGTTTGTCACTCACCCACTCAAATCACTCGGCTCACTACAACTAGGTCACTAAAATATGGTGATGGATCCAAATTGACCACCGAGTTATGTTGACCTTTTTATCTGATGAATCATTTTATTTCTTAACATCTTTTGAATCTCTTCTGGCCACACAATGTCCCCTGGATTTTACTTGATGCACCCTACGATGCTCGACTTTCTTTTGAACATGATTGAGCTCAAGATGATTGTGTTTTAGGACCCATATGAAGGTTTCATTTCTCTTTTTGGCTATGAGATAATCCCATAACCATGTGAATATTCCAAAAATAATAAATATGAGTGAAAATGGATCCATCTGCAACTTTCTACACCCAAAATGAAGACTTTCTATTTTTAGTAGGTAAGACTAGGACTTTTTATTTTGGGACATATCACATGTTTTTCTCAAACCTAACCTCTTGAACCTTATAGAAAATTCCAATTTCCCTATTTTGGTGATGCATTTCTATTTTTATCCACTTTTTATTTTTAGTAAATGTTTTTTTCCAAACTTGCTATTTTGAAAAGAATGACAATTTCACCCTCTTACCATTATGCACTATTTCTAAGGGTTACGGATTATCGGATCTTACAAATTGAGGGACTTACTATTTTTAGCATGTAGAGGGGCATAAAATTTTCTATTTTTAGTAAGTAACCAAAATTACATTGGTTTTTGAAGGAAACATTATTTTTAGATTTGACTCTTTGTCACAATCTCGTGCTTCAAATTTGACCATGTTTTTCCCGTCGGAATGCTTGCAAATAAAAATTAAAATTTCCATGGTGAGGATTTCATGTCTAAAGCTACCATGTCATGCATTAATGGATTCAATGACATTTATATATCATAGAGATTCTTTGAATAATAAAAATTAGATCAAACCTCGAAATACAATCAATTCCTTTGTTTTTGGGCGAAGCAAGTGAAAAATCTTCATTATGGCAACCATGGATGCTCTCCGAGAGAAATTTGGCATGGTGTATAAATAATTTGTAGGTTTAATTGAGGTTTTAAAATAGAATTCATAGAGTACTAGAGAAATAATTAATGGGAAATGAGTTGCAATGGTTTTTATGAAATCTTCAAGTAGCACCTCCCCTACACGCAAATGGAAGGAAGAAGCACGATGGTTAGAAAAATTGTAATTTTTTTGTTTTTACATATTCTTAGGAGGGAGCTTAATTTTGTGTCCCAAGAAGATAGGACACATGGGGTATAAAAATGTACCCTCAACTCAACTTGACAAGTGGCAAACAATGATTGCTTAGTGGAGGAGATAGAAAAATCACTCAAAAATCTTGTAAGGGCTAAAAATGGGTTATATGAGGAACTTGGGAAAGGGTTGGACATGGGTGCATTTTTATTTCCCAAATCTCTTAAGAGGATAGGATAGATGGTATAAAAATGGTCCCTCACCTGGCATTCACAAGTGGAGGAAGATGATTTAATGAGACAGAGAGGAGAGGGGGCTAAAAATAGCCTACGGAGCCTTCCCAGGGGTCACATGATGAATCAAGGATATCCCAATTGTCCCAAGGGGAAAAGACATATGGGAAACAAAGTGCACCCTCACATGGGAGTGACAAGTGTCATTTTTTTATTACATGATGGGAAGGGCTAGGATTAGGTGAGAAGGGGCTTAAGCTGGCCTCATCATGCTTCACCTGTGGTCATGTGGTGGACTAAGGGGCTCAACTAGGCATGGGCGCATTTTTGTGTCCCAACTTTCCCAAGGGGTGGGACACAAAAGTTCACCTTCACCTAGTGATGAATTGTTTCAACCCTCAAAATTGACTAAGTCCCGAAGCAACCCCTGGAGAGAAACTTGACAACAATTTTTTTGGAGCATCCAGAGGATGCTTTGGCACTTATTTATATGAAATTGACTCAAAACATCATTTTGAGAAGAATGGGATGAGACCCATGATCTAATTCTTCCATATACTTCGTAAAATTCATTTTTTCTAGGGATTGTAGGATGTGCCTACTAAAAATAGACTTTTGGAATAATCACCTATGTCTTGTGAAAAATATAAACCTTTAAGTCATTACGGAGCTCCCGAATACAATTCTTGAAGCTCAGTTGTTATTTTGAACTACAAGCTCCTTCACCTTCAAAACCCGCTTTCACTGAACTTATTCCCAAACCTTAAAATATTCCCTAAATATTCCTAAACCACTTCGATGAATTTGGGCCTTCAAATATCTCTCGTATGATGCACACATGTCCTAGAAAGGCTATAAATAGCTTATATAGGTTCACTAAAGAATTTTCCTTTAGAAGCATTGCATTGGAAGAAATTCATGCTCTTGTTTTCATATTTCAATCCCTTAGGCAAGGTTATTAAAAAAATATGATAACTTGAAAGGATAGTATAGGCCTGACACAAATGGAAAATTGATTTGGAGGGGTTCTTGGGAGGGCTTACAAGCAAACAATTTGACACTAGGTTAAAGTTGTCATGTTTTCATTTTGATTTTTTCCCTTAGAAAAATCATAACAACAATGCTTGGATCTAGCTTGGGGAATTGTTGTGGATCAAGTGGAGCAAGGATAGAGAAAGCAAGTAACCCCAAAATATCAAGACACTATGTGGGCTAGTGCCTTATCCATTGGGCTTATGGAGTCATTTCTTCCAAAAACACACACACACACACACACACACACACACACACACACACACACACACACATGAACAAATAGACAGAAGGAAACACACCAAAATTGAAATACAACACACAATAGAAAAGGGAAATTATGTTACAAGGAGGTATATTTACATAGGTGGGGAAATAATTTACACATACCTAGAAACGGGTTGAGAGAAGTACATACCATCATGGAGCAATGCATTGAAATCTGATCTTTGAAGCATGAAAATCACTATCTAATCATACCATGCTCCTGTGATGGATTTGCATGGCTTTAAGAAGAACGATACCCATCAATATTCCATCTTTATACACATATTTCACTGAAAATATTCTTACATCCAACGAAAACTTTGTTACCTTCTTATCTTGTATCTTATTGCTCCGATTTCCACTTGATGTTATGTGATCATGAGACACCATTCCTCCATGTTCTCAAAAGTGGAAACATTGATCTTGTCATGGAAACATACTTCGTCCTTGAATTGTAACATGAAAACATCCCTTGAATCAGTGAGGCACTCAGAAGGAGTGAGAAAAAACTGATTTTCTCCCATTTAATAGCTTCTTTGAACATCTCATTACATTCTTTGTGATCCATTGCTTTCAAAATCAGAAGTTACATCATTGACACAAAGATCTTCATCATCCTCAAGTGAATTTTACAGCATGGGAACATGTTCAAAACCAAAAAGGCTTTGGAAATGATGAGTGCAATCTGATTTATAAATCATTCACAATATTCTTGCAAATTTTCACTTTGTTTCTCGGAGCAATTGTTGTCAATACTTACTAGCTCAAAATTGACCTTGGCATCATTTTCAAAATCACAACCCTTGATTTTATCATACAAGAATTCATCACCCTTGAGTGAATTTTGCAGTATGAATTCTTGTTCCGCATTGGTAAAGCATCCAAAGGTGGTGAGAACAAGTTGACCTTGACTATACTCACAAAACCGCCTTTGTTCTCGAACAACTTACTTCAATGCAAATTGGCTCAACATTTTTGAAATTATCTTTTCCATGGGGATATGTTGTCTTCTTGAGTGAGAAAAATCATAGGAGATTCAAGAATCTCCTTTCCTTTGCATTTATGATCTTCTTCACAAAACAAGAAAGAGGAAGACTTACCTTCACATTTTCTCTCATCCATTTGTGTATTGAGGAAGACATCAAGCTCATCCATTTTCTCTATATCATCATCAAACATTGGTGCATGGAAAGGAGAAACACAACTTGCATCATACCTATCTTACATTTCCATGGTGCAAGTTAGGATCTCAAGACTGAGTTGAGGGTCTTGCAAGGATTTCTCTTCCAATTATTTCACACACTCATTCTCAACTTTACTAGAAGGTTCCTTGCATTGAGATTCAAGGATATGATTGAAAAATATGATTCAAACATTTCCATGATTCATTTGAAACATCCTCATTCACCTTATCTATGCTTCTTGTCATCCAAGGCTCACCTTTTTTCAAGAATGGGAATACTTCATTTTCAACACTCTCTCGACAAAGAGAAGAGACCTAGGCTATACGGGAAGATCATACCTTTGAGCTCAAGATACATTACATCATCTTTAGGATAGGAATTGGAGAACCATTTTGGGGCATAAAAACCTTCAATTTCATCTTGATAATTTCTTGTATCATCTTCTTATTCATAAGGAAAAGGATAGGTTTTGTACTTACTATGACGATCATCATTGTGCTCCTTTGGTGAGGGTGGTGAAATAATATCTTTGGAGAGGTCATGCTCAAGTTTTTCATCCTCCTTGGTTTCAAGAAATAAATTGAATTATTCCATTTTTTCATCCATGATTGAATTGGGAAGAGAATTTGATTCTTCAATTGTCTCCATTTCATCATTCAAAATTTCTACATCACTTGAAGAATCAAAATTGGAAAGGATATTATCCATGATTACCTCAAATTTTTCATCTTGAGTCCTGGGATGAAGGATTTCTTTCTCATACATATTTATGATTTATGGAGTCTTCAACAAACATTGGGTCTTCTATTATACAACAAGAATCCTCCTCACTTGAATTCATTGTTTCATCAACGGGTTGTGCCTCAAGCCAAAATGAATTGATGAATAGAGGTTCAACTATCATGTCTTCTTCATCATCTTCCAAGGTGCTGATTTGATTTGATTGAGAAGGTTCAAGGATATGACATTCATTAAAAGTTCCCAAGAATCTTCTAGGGATGAACACCTTGTAGTGTGGACAATCATCAAGATCTTCCTCTATAGGAAAAATCTCCTCTTCTTCCTCCTTCCATGAAGTGCTTCAAGTTGTTCATATCTTTCTTGCATGGCTTCAACATATTTCAAAATTTCAAGGTAGATTTGGGGATCTAAATTTCCTTATGCAATACTCACAATTCTTTGTACATATTCAATTTTCAAGGCTGTCATTTCTTCATTTCCATATGCAAGGAAATCATCCCAAGGAAGAGAGATAAAAGACATGGTTCCAAGTTTCTTATTCAGCTGTGTGAGGTTGAAAGTATTACCTTCAAGTATATTTTTTTGTCTTTTTGGCTTCATACAACATCTTGTACCTCCTTTGCATCTTTTTCATCAGGTTTTTACCTTCTTCCTCATCAGCAAGTCCCATTTTATTTCCTTTAGCAGTAATCTACTTGAACTAAAACCACTAGGATTTGATGATAGGTTCTTCAAAAATAAAAAATTTCTTCATTCTACATAGTATTTCCTTGATTTTTAGAGACATGCCACTAGCCTTCTTTCCTTGTCTAATTGCATATTTTTTCTTGAAGCAAGATACATTTTTATCATTCTTGAATTCTCCTCTTTGCAAGCGGTCTAGAATGATGGGTGATAAAATTGCATTTCTCGAAGTCTTCCTCTTCTTCATTTTCAATCATTAGTACCTCACTCCAATCTATAAATTTATTGATTTTCTTGTGGGAAATGAATGTGACACTGATTCATTCCTTGGAAGTCGCCTTCAAAATTTGACTTTTTAATTATTTTTTGTTTTCGTAATATATTCATTTTTATTTTGCAGAGATCTTTGCGGGTGCACTTGGGAAAATATCTCCCCAACAAAGTCACCAAACATTATTGGTGAAATAATTTGTCGATACGGAAAATCGGGGTTTCCATCAATGCTCACGAGGACTAGGTCACTTGCATTGAATTGGGAAGCTCCAATTTAATGAATGTAATCTAATCTATTCCTATATAAGTGTTTCGGAGTTGGCCAAATAGGTCAAGGATCACATAAGAATACTTCACTAAACTTGTGGAAAAGTTCTTGTACAGTCTGTACAAAGGATGAAATTACAGCGATGGGGGTGAAAGAGAGAAATTAGGAAGGGAAGGCTATTGTTGTGAGTAGGCACAAGTAGAATTCACACCCAATAACTGGAGTTGTTCAAAATTCAATCAGAAGAAAGTAAAAATAAAGTTATTTAGTGAGAATAAAAAACCCTGACACATAGTTCTTGGATTCATTTATCAAAGATAATAAGATCTTTCTTGATCAAAATAGTTAGAAAGTGCATATAAGAGGGAATTGAGGAAACATGAAAAGAGATAGAAGAAATGTAGCTTTATTTCATGTGTTGGTGATACAAAGCTCAAAACCAAACCACAATCCATAATTACTACAAAGAACTAAATTTTTAGGATCCTTTGGAATGGAGAATCCATCCCAATTTATAGCCTTGTGAATTGACCTTTCATCTCCCCTACATGACTCTTCATGTTCCTATTCCACTTGTGACCTTTAAATTTCCCCTAGAAGAGACAAATTTAATATCTCTCTTATAATTTTGAGAGAATACTTTTACAAATTACAAATATTGTCACTCAAGTCAATAGGAAAAAAAACCATGATTGCATACAACGAAGAATTAGAAGAATGAGAGAGAAAGGAAGAAGGGAAGAGGATTGACTGAACTTGTTGAAGAAGCTTCTTCTGATGAAGAACTTGCTAAAGATGATCACATTCTCCTCCTTTTACATGATGCACATACACCCTATACTACCGAATGAGTGTTTAGAAACACTATTTCAAGACCTCATAATGTGAGCTCAAGATGAACAAAACCTCACCCATGATGATAAATTCTTGATCTCACAATGAAAGTGAAAATCAATCTATTATTCCTTAGGCTTTTACAACTGTCATTCACGATGCGCAAACCTCTTGATACTTACATCCTTGTTCCGCAAACTGTGCTACAAGATTAAAAAAATTTCCTTTACTATTTTGAGAGATGTGATATCTTTCCTAGCCCAATTTTCTTGGTTTTCTCAATCAACTCAAGCATTTCAAACCACCCATCTTACCAGCTCACCCAACTCAAATCAAATCATCGAGTTCATATCATTCAACTCACCGAGATCACTCCAATCAACTCATTGAAAGGTGATGTTAGATCCAAATTAACCAATGATCTATGATGAAATTCTTATCTGATGAATCAATTGAGTTCTTGACATCTTTTGAATCTCTTAGGACCACACAATGTCCTTGTATTTTACCCGATGTGCCATGCGATACTCTGGTTTGCTTCTAGACACGATTGAGCTCAAGATGATGTTTCCAAGGCCCGTATGAAGGTTTAATTTGTCTATTTGGGCTATGAGATCATCCCATAAACATGTGAGGAGTATAAAAATCATAAATATGAGTGAAAAGGGAGCCATCGACAAATTTGTGCACCCAAAATGAAGACTTTCTATTTTTAACAGGTAAGACTAGAACCTACTATTTTGGGACATATCATTTGTTTTGCTCAAACCTGGCCTCTTAAACCTTCTAGAACATTCCAATTTCCCTCTATTGGTGATGCATTAATATTTTTATCCACTTTCTATTTTTAGCAAGTGCTTTTTCTAGACCTACTATTTTGGGAAAATTGACAATTTTACCCGCTTACCATTTTGCATTGTTTCTAAGTGTTCGGATGATCAGAGCTTGCAAATTGAGGGACTTACTATTTTTAGAATGTAGAGGGGCATAACATATGCTATTTTTATTAATTAAAAAAATGACCTTAGTTTGCGATGGAAACATTATTTTTAGATTCGGCTCTTCGTCATGATCTTGTGCTCCAAATTTCACCATGTTTACTTTGTCATAATGGTTGGAAACAATAAAAAAATTTCCATGGTGAGGGTTTCAGGTCAAAAGATGCCAAGACAGATATTAATGGAGTCACAAAGCTTCATATATTATATATATTATTTGGAGAAGAAAAATCATCTCAAACCTTGGTACGATCAATTCGTTCATTCGCCGGTAGTGAAAATCTTCATTTTGGCAACCATGGATGCTCTAAGAGAAATTTGGCATGGTGTTAGAAAATTTTAAAGGTTTAATAGAGGTGTTGTAGCATCATTCATGGATTTTTGGAGAAATAATGAATGGGAAATGAGTTGCAATGGTTTTTATGAATTCTTCTGGTAGCACCTCCCTCACACACACATGGAAGGAAGAAACACGATAGTTAGAAATTTTTTTTTTTTGGTTTTTACATCTTCTTGGGAGTGAGTGCAATATTGTGTCCCAACTTTCCTAAGGGGACAAGATATATGGGGTATAAAAATGTGCCCTCATCTCAGCTTGACAAGTGGAAGATAACGATTTATTGGCGGAGGAGAGAGAAAAAGCACTCAAAAAGCTCCCTGGGGCTGAAATGGCCCAGGTTATATCTAAGGAACCTAGAAAAGGCTAGACATGGGAGAATTTTTGTGTCCCAACTGTCCCAAGGGGATAGGACAGACGGGGAGAAAAATTCACCCTCACTTGAGAGTGAAAAATGTTTTTCTTCAAATCTTTGGTGGTCTGCAAAAATGTTTTTTTGTTCTCAAATAGATTGAATGCTTTAAAGGCTCAAACTTATTATTTTGCCCCATTTTGAAAGAAAAATACATGTATGCCCTGTTTTGTGCCCTAAATTTCCAAATCCATGGGCCTCTGTCATTTTTTCCATTTTTCCAGCCTCATGGAGCTTGAATTTTGCTCATTTTTTTGCTCATTTTTCCCTCAAAAATCTATCCCCATGGTCAAAAATTGCCTAAAATCATTTCCCTTTGTTTTTTGACCAAAAATCCTTCACCCACCCACGAAGAAAAAAATCAAATTTGGGGCATCTCTTAGTAAATTTGTGTTTTTTTTTATGGTATATACGGGTGTCATTTGACCATCAAAATTAAGCTCAAACATCCCTCACACGTGGCACTTCTGGTTGGATGAGGATCGGTGGGGTTTTTTTTTAAAAACTTAGTGTTTTTATTTTGGGAAAAATTTCAAATATTCCCCGCAACTCCGCAGTCCCAGAGGAGGACACATGTGTCATGTTTTTCATGAAGGAAGGTGGATGGAAGGTCGGGTGGGAACTTAGGAAATTTTTTTCCTTTTTTGGTGAAAAAAGGAAAAATGGTGTGGAAAGGCCCATGGGTCCATGGAGCAATGGAGCATGGGTGGACAGGGTGGACACGGAGGGAAAGGGGAGGGAAGAAAAAGGGAGAATGGGCCATGGGGGAAAAGGGGAAATTTTTTTTTTTTTTGGCAAAAAGGACTTAGAAAAAAATTAAGCCACATGGGTCCCAAATGAAACCAAGGAGACACAAGGGAAAGGCAGCAGGTCAAGTGGGGATGGAGGAAAAAGGGAATTTTTTTCCTTTTTGCAAAAAGACTTAGAATGAAATTTGAGGTGTGGCTCACATGAAAATCAAGGAGACACGTGGCAAGGAGAAATCGGAGAGGCGCGGCCCACTGAGAAGAAAAATGGAAAATTTTTCCTGTGAAAAAAAAAGGGGTTAAAACATGAAATAAGCCCACGGAATTTTAGATGATAGAGAGGCATGACACGTGTCAAGGACAGAGGCAGAGGTGTGGGCCCATGGGGAAAAAAGTAATTTTTTTCCAAAATTCCAAAAAGGGTCAAAATGCGTAGAATTGAGCCGCGATCCCAATGGGACCCACCATATGCCACGTGTCATCACCAAATTTCAAGGGGAGGGGCGGAGAAAAAGTCAAATTTTTTCCATTTTTCCAAAAATGTTAAAAAGTCAAAAAGTGAGCCCGAATTCATTCCCAATCATATTTTGACACGTGGAGGGCCCAGATTGAAGGAGAAAGAGAAATCAAGGGTAACTATACATTTTCATTTTTGGCCGCCATTTTTTGCTCCAGGAAGTGTGGAAATGTGAATTTTGCATCATTTTTCATCAAATTTTTGGTGAATTCATGTCCTTTGTGCCTGCAAAGATCAATGCAAGTGGTTTTAGGGATTAATTTGTAGATTTGAGGTGTTTTTGAAATAAATTTTTACTCAAGCCCGTAAAATGTGAAATATCAAATTATAAAGTTGCATAATCAAATTTTGGAATGATAAGGATGAAATGATGAAATGAAAGGGGTCTGCATGCTTGGAGAATGAAAAATGTGCCTCCACAATGGATAATGATGAAGGATTTGTAATGATTCACCATTTTAGAAACACCTGGCAACTTTTGTTGCAAATTTGTTAAATGTCCCTATCTATGAATCATGTTGGAATTTTGTAACAAACTTGATGTTGGGCATATTATTTTCTTGGGAAAGAAGGATCAAATGTAATTGAAAGTTATATAATGCATGTTTTGAGACATGCAAAAGGTCGAGAAACTTAGAATTTCATGGGAAAATATGGGAAGAAGCCCATTCTCTGAGAAACCACCTGAGAACCATTTCTAATTCCTTTTTGCATCAGATTTGTATCATGTTGAGTTGGTTTCAGTTGTAAAGCCATCAACAAGCTCTGAGATTGTTCTTATAACATTCCCCTACTGATAAATTTGGTCATTCTAGATTATTTTGTGTTGTCTCTTGGCAAAATTTGCATGCACTTATGTTTCAGAATGTTTTCAATTTGTGTTTCTTTCTCCTGTTGTAGTCTTGTGTTTAAAATCTCTTGATCATACATGGTCTCATTTCTTGTTGATAGTTTAGTGGCATCTACAGTCTCACATTTAGAAGAGCTTTCATCTGATAAAGAGATAAACAGATTTAAAATCACTTTACCTTCCTTGAATTTAGAGATTGTTTGTAAACCTTTGGGTGCACCTTAGGTCATGATAAAATAGAGATTTTGGATTCTTTGTTGGTTCATCTCGCTTCAAGATTTTTGTGTAGCAAAGTTGTCAAATATTGTGTGGAAGAGTAGATCTGGGCCTCCATTTGGTGCACATATCCCTGGTCAAGGAGTACCTTAACCCCTTTGAAGCATTCTGTTGTTTAGGTGTTACAAATTTTTTGCAAAGGTCCTCAAAGAATTGGAAAATTTTGGTTAGTCTTGTCTAAAATCTCCCACCAAAAATTCATTCAATAATAACTAATCCTACCCCATACTACCCCTGCATTGCATTGTGTGTCAACAAAAGAACACAATCCATTTACAAAAATGCACAAAGAAAATCAGATCATACCATGTCTCTAAAGAGCCTCAGCCTTGTCTTGAAAGCATTTCCATCATTTAGTAGTGACAACTCTGTTGAGTTTGAATAATGGAAAATTGATCATGTTTTCCCAAGGCCATCTCCATACAATATGCATAGTATAAGGATATCTCCACCTCCTTCACAAAAAGAGGCTCAGAATAATATAGGTTCTCTTACCTTGGTTGAAAGGCACAACCTAAAATAGTGAGGATTAGATCAAAATCCTTTCAAGGTGCTACCCACTTCTTCAAAGCCTGAGTGCTAACAAGTCAGATAAATTGCTTCCCGGCTACAAAAAATGACATATAAATCATTTATCTGCCTCTGAGTGTCTTGTAAAATCCATGATGTTGCTCAAGTTGTGAAGGAGATTAAATCTGGGTACCAACACCAAAATGGTGCCATTGCATCTCGGGGACTTGTTTGAATTCCTGGGAAATAATTTCATTGATTGAGATTGATTTGTTGATTCATTTTCAGTCCATGTCTATTTAGCCCATCAACAACACCAAATGGCACCATTTTCGGGGACATTATTCAATATTTCAATATTTCGATCCCTGGTAATACTTCTTGTGTGATTTATGTGCAATTACAAATTTGAGTATCATCTTTTGATCAGATTTATAAGATTGGAATGAAGAGTAGAGTTCTGAGTTTGATATTCTCTTAGTTCAATCTGATCCATGTGCATACATATTTGAGATATTTGAATGCATATCAAACCCTGGTAAAGTCCTTGCAAATTTATGCATGCAAATACATTGTGAAGCATCATTTTATAATAGATTTGTAAGGATTGAGTGAAGATATAAGTTCTGCCTACAAATTTTATCAGTTTCCAGTAGTTGTTGCACTTCATTTGCATTTGTGATTGATAAATTCAAAGAAAGGAAGGTCTGATCTATAAAGTTTGGCAAGATTTTCAGTGTTGATAGATATTTGACAGAGTATTTTAGTGCATTTGCACAACTAGGGTGAAATTCCTTAGTGGTGACTCCATGTTGTTCTGATCTTGATAAGTACCAGTGTCTTAACCTTTTTGTCATTTACTTTGGTGTTGCTAATCTCTACAAAACTGGAAGGAAGAAGATCTCTCTTCATTAGAGACTCTGCTAAGAAGTTGTTTATAGATTCAAGAAACTCAGAGTTGGAAGGGAGAAGAGTTTGGAAGGTTGTTAAAGGTCAGACATCAGGAAAAGATATATCCATTGGTGAGAGAGATCAGCCTTTGGTAGAGGATTATCACTCTTCTTCAAGTGATTTTGATTCAAGCAATCCTCTCATAAACTTGTTTTCCCTCAAGCTAGTGAAGGTCCTTCTACTGTACCGGTAAGTTCCTTCTCCAATCTGCACCTCTGTGTTTCAATTCAAATAAAACTTTCCAAGAAAATCAGCACTTAGAGAATACTAGTCTTGTGAATCACATTCTTGAGCCCCAAAGACCTTGCACTCCTCATCATCTTGTGTCACCCCCAAGATCACCTCCACCAAACAATATGGCTCAGCCTAGACCTCCATTTTTTGTTAACACCTTTGGTCCTATAGACTTTAGAGGAATGGATGGTTACCCAAATGTTGTCCCACAAGATGTCAGAAATAGATTGCCAAAATTCCAAGGTAACAATGCAATAATTGGTGATCAACATCTCAAACTTTTTGTTAACATGATGGAAGATTTTGAGATAGAGTTTGAAGATGTGTATATTAAATTGTTCATTCATACACTAGAAGAGGATGCTAGGGATTGGTACAAGGCTCTGCCTGATAATTCAATTGATTCTTGGACTGAGATGAAGAATGCATTTAGGTTGCAATATGGTGACAAGACTGATCCTAGATTTCTCTTGTTCGAAGTTTGAGAATATCAAGAAGAACCCCAATGAATCAGTCCATGACTTTAACACAAGGTTTAACAAAACTTTGAGAAGGCTTCCTGTTAGTCTGAGGCCTTGTGATGAGTCTTGTTTAATCAAATATGTAGATGCATTTGATAAAAAGGCAGCCTATTACCTAAGAGACAAGAACCCTACCAATCTAAGACAAGCTTTCACCATGGCACTTCAAATTGAAAACAATATCAAAGCAATTGGGAAACCTCTCAAGAGAGATGGTGTAAAGTTGATAAACCCTGAAAAACCTCAAGCTAGCAAGGGTGCTGATTTAGAGGAGGTTGTGAAAACTTTGGCAAGGGGTATGTCAAAGAAATCTCATATAAGTTGGCAAGAGCTGAGAAAGGAATTGGGAAAACTTCACAAGGTCAGCCAAGAGCACAAAACCATGACAGATTTTCCAATCATCCTAGAGGTGATCAAAGGGCAGATGATAGAGGAAAAGGACCCATGGGGTCTGCAAATAGACATCCTCAAGCACGTGAAGGAAGAGTGTTACCTGATCCCCTAACTGCTAGGGTTGTTGTTGTTGAAGAAGTTGTTGATATTGATTGGTGTGATAGGTGTTTTTACCCCATCCTCCATGTGAAGTGGACCAGCAAGAAGGTGAAGCTAATAATGATGATGGTACTGATGATGATATTTGCATGGTGGGTTGTTCTTCAAGCTCACAAGGAGGAGCAACATCTACTGAAGTGATAAGTGCAAGGACAACTGCAACCTTTTGGGATTGCATCAAATGGGTACAAGTTTTCCTTCCCCTCATACTCTTGAAGTTGATGTAGTGCAAGCTTTTGAAATTCCTAACAATGACTTTGAATACTTAAGAGCTTTGATGATTAAGAAGTATGATGGTGGTATTCCTTCAGAGGAAGATAGACAATTGTTGATGAATGTTGTAGTAGCTCAAGAGAAAGATTATAACACTAGAAGAAAAGTTGTTAAAGGAGTTGGGCCTCAAGCCAAACCTAAAACACCCTTGCTCACAAGCATTCCAAAAGAAGCTCCTAGAGAGAAACACTTCCAAAAGCTCTGTTGTCCCAAGCAAAAATTATAGTCCTCCTCATGCCCAAGCTGCCAAGAATCCCATGCCATCAAATGAATCTTCTTGTCTCCCTTCCAATGTTGTTTTTCCAAAGAGTGTTCCCTATGACATAGCCCAAGTATTGAGCCAAATCAAAGTGAGTGTTCCAATCATTGAGTTGCTTAGGATCCCTGAGCATAAGAAGAGAGCATTTGAGTACTTGGGATTAAAGGAGGAGAAGACTACTCCAGAAAAATGTAAATGTTGTTGAAACTCCTCCTCAGATCATTGTTGACTCAAAACACCACCACCAGTAGTAGAGGATCTTGGAGAGACACCTGAGGTATATTTGGGGACATCCTTGGTTGATTCCCAATTGAATGTTGATCCATTCTTCACAACTTTGATCATAAAGGATAGGCTACTTCACAATTGTATGTTTGATTCTCAGTGCATCATGTAATGTCATGCCTCTAGAAGTCATGAATGAGTTGGATATCAAAGTGAAATAGCCTATGGAAAATGTACTGCCATGGACTCAAGAGAAGTGTGGTTGTTGGTTGTGTGAAGGGTTTGGTAGTGCAACTTGCATCTTATCCCGGAGGAATTTAAAATTGGATGTTGTGATTGTTGATTGCCCTGCCAAATGGGGTATGTTATTGTCAAGAAAGTGGGCTGCAAGTGTTGGAGGGAGTGTCCAAATGGATATGTATTTTTCCACCATTCCCATTGAGGGCAGCCTTGTCAAGCTCTATGGAGAAAAGAAAATGTTGCATCTAATTGAGGACCCAAACAATGCTTCTTATGAAGTATTATTTGTTGATGTTGATGTTGATAATTTTATTGGTTTTGCTGATGGAAAAGAACACAAATGGATCAGTCAAAGTGCCTTGAATAGGTATGTTCTCCTCGACCTTGCTATTTGATGGAGCTTGCTCCAAATTTGGAAATGGTGCTGGTGTAATTTTGATTTCTCCTAGCTTGGAAGAATTTGTTTTTTCCTTCAAGCTTAATTTTGAATGTACTAACAACATTGCTGAGTATGAAGCCTTGTTGTTGGGTCTGAGAATTGCATGGAAGTATGGTGTCAAGGACATCATTGCAAAGGGAGATTCAGAGCTAGTTGTCAAACAAATAAGAAAATTGTATGCTACAAAAAATCAATGGATGAAGCAATATAAGCATGCAGTTTGGGATCTAATTGAGATGTTTGATTCCTTCAATATTGTGCACCATGATAGAAGTTTGAATGTTGTTGCTGACAAGTTGGTAGTGTTGGGGTCAAGATTTGGAGTTTGCACCATTTCACCTTATTGTGAGTACAATGTTGAAGTGTTAACTAGGCCAGTTGTCCCTGACAACATCAAGCATTGGCAAGTGTTTAATGATGATGCTCAAGTGAAAAGGTTCTTACAAAATCAAGGTGAGTTTGTAGATCAACATATTGATTGGGAACCAATGGTGTGTGTGACTGAAGGAAGAGAGACTTTGTTTGGAAAAGATATTATCCAATTGAAAACTAACACCATTCCTAGAGGTCTTGTTGCTCTTGAGTCAAATTTTAGCAATGTTGATTACATCATCAATAGAAACATATCTACCTCAAGGGATGTGGAAGAGCATGACTTGGGAACAAAGGAAAACCAAGAAAAGTTTGGTTGGGCAGTAGTTTAAACAAAGAAGAAAAATAGTCCTATCTCCAATTGTTGAAACAATATCAAGACTGCCTTGCTTGGTCATATTCAGAGCTGAAAGCATATAGAGAAGACTTATTTCAAGCATGAGATCCCTCTTGAAAAAATGCCAAACCATTTAGATAGAAGAAAAGGCCAATTAATCCACTCCTCTCCATGAAAATGCAAGATGAATTGAAGAAACTGAAGGAGGGAGGGATCATTCAGCCCACAAGGTATTCATCTTGGGTTGCAAAAACCTGTGCCAGCCAAAAAGAAGAATGGAGATATCAGACTTTGTGTAGACTTTAGAAATATGAATAGAGCTTCATTGAAAGACAATTATCCTTTTCCAAACATGGAGAACATGCTAGTTAGTGACTGGATCTGAATTGTTGTCCACCTTGGATGGTTTCTCTGGCTACAATCAAGTTGTTGTCAAGGAGTCAAAAAGATTTAAAACTACCTTTACCACTCCTTGGGGAACATATGTTTATGTGAGAATGCCTTTTGGTCTCATGAATGTTGGAGCTACCTTCCAAAGAGCAATGGATGTTGCTTTTTCTGGTTATATAAATGACTTCATTAGTAGTTTATCAGATGATGTGACTGTATTTTCAAGGAGTAGAAAAGATCACTTGCAACATTTGGAAAGAATGTTGATCAGATGTAGAGAATTTGGAATCTCTCTCAATCCAAAGAAGTGTCACTTTGGGGTGCAAAAGGCCAAGCTGCTTGGTCATATTGTTTCAAAGGCTGGTGTCATGATTGATCCCTAGAGAGAGTAGAAGCAATCAACAAGGTGCCAATTCCAAGAATGAAGAAGGGCATCCAATCTTTCTTTGGGAAAATCAATTTCATTAGAAGGTTTGTGTCCAATTTTTTGAGTTGACTCTTCCTATCACATGCATGTTAAAGAAAGATCAAGTTATCAAATGGGAGGAGGCTGCTATTCAGATTTTGAAGGAATCAAAGAGCACTTAAACATGCACCTGTCTTGGCAGCTCCGAATTACAAGAAGCCTTTCCAAATCTTCTCCTTTGCTTCTAAAAATACTATTGCATCTGTTTTGCTCCAAAAGGATGAAGATGGGGCTGAGAGGCCTATTGCCTTCTTTAGCAAGGCTTTACAAGCTGTTCTGAAGTTAAATATACAATCATGGAAAAACAAGCATTTTCCTTGGTGAAAGCAACAAAGGTTTTCAGGCCTTATATTTTAAGTTCAAAAGTTGTTGCTTATGTTCCCCACACCATGGTAAAAGACATCTTATCAGAGATGGAGATCTCAAGTAAAAGATGTAGATGGGTGAACAAACTGTAGGAGTATGATATGGACATCCAAACCACAAAGTTGGTAAGAGGTTTGGGTCTTGCTAAGCTCATGGTTGAGAGCAACTTGCAGACTGTGGAAGTGAATGAAGTAGAGGAAGAAAGGGAAGATGTTCTTGGGAAATTGGTAAGTTCTGAGTGGTACAAGGATATAATATTTTACCTCAGACACCTATGTTGTCCTGATCATTTAAATAAAAATTAGAAAAGAGCCCTCAAGTTGGCTTCTCAAAAATACATCATCACTGACTTTGGGCTGGCTTGGAAGAACCCTGAAGGTGTCCTCTTGAAGTGTGTAACTGAAGATGAAGCTCCCAAAGTGATTGCTGATTTCCATGGGGGAGTTTGTGGAGGACACTTTGCTGGAAGGGTTACAACACACAAAGGTTTTGAGAGCTGGTTATTGGTGGCCTACTCTCTTCAAAGATGCAACCATGCTGATTAGAAAATGTGAAAGCTGCCAGCATTTCTCTAGAAGAATGAAAGCTTCAGCTCCCTTCCTTTGCATCCTGTATCAATTGAAGCTCCTTTCAAATAGTGGGGGATGGACTTCATTGGTGAGATTTCAGACCCTTCTAGTGCTGGACATAAATGGATCCTTGTAGCCACAGATTACTTCACCAAGTGGGTAGAGGCAATCCCCACCAAGAAAGCAACACACCAAGTTGTTATGGACTTCTTGTTGAATAATATCATATGCAGATTTGGTGTGCCAATCAAGATTGTGGCTGATAATGCCATGTGTTTTAGAGCTAAACCTTTGATGGCAATGTGCAAGGAGTATGGAACCAATCTGACTTATTCTTCAAACTATAACCCCAAAGGAATGGACAAGTTGAGTCCAACAATAAGAACTTATTAAAGATCATTAGAGGACCTTGGAGTTGAACAAGAGAAAATGGGGTGAACAACTAAAATTTGTAGTTTGGGATGATAGAATCACTACCAAGAGAGCTACTGGTAAGAGCCCATTTGAGTTGGTGTATGGAACTCAAGCTCTACTGCCCTTACATCTGCAATTATCTTCATTTCAGTTTGTTCAACAACTTGAGGATCAAGAGGTCAGTCCATATGAAGCAAGGATTAATCAGATTGGAGCTAGATGAAGAGAGAAGAGCATCCCACCAGAGGCATGTCAGATTTAGAGAGAAGTTGAAAAGATTGTTTGACAAGAAGGTCACTCCTAGGGCCTTCAATATTGGAGATCTGGTTTTGTTATGGGACAACAGAAATGAAGATAAGGGAAAACATGGAAAATTTGATGCATTATGGATGGGCCCTTACTCCATTGATATCAAAATTGGTGAGAATACTTTTTTCTCAAAGATTTAGATGGGGAATTGCTTGAACTGCTTGTTAATGGTAGGCATCTAAAGCATTTCTTGGATTAATCCCCAAATTTGAGGTATGCACCACTTGTATAGTGTATAGTGTTTGGTTTTTGCTCTGTTTTTGGTGTTTTTTTGTTAGTTTGTGGTTTGCCTTGCTGTGTGGCAGCCATTTTTGTTGGGTTCTCACTAGTTTTGGTGGTTTTGGCTCATGACTCCTTTTCCCAATGGATTATTTTGGCACTTGGTCTACTTATTGTTCTTGTGGCACTCACTGGGAGTGCCCATCCCCGAGCAGGAGCCGATGTTGGTGTCCATTTTGATCCTCTATTATTTTCCCATCTTTCCCTTTGTTCTACATGCTCAAAAATGTTTTTCTTCAAATTTGGTGGTCTGCAAAGTTTCCCCATCTAGATTGAATGCTTTAAATGGCTCATAAACTTATTATTTTTCCCCATTTTGAAAGAAAAATACATGTGTGCCTTATTTTGTGCCCTAAATTTCCAAATCCATGGGCCTCTATCATTTTTTCCATTTTTTCCGGCCTCGTGGAGCTCAAATTTTGTTTTTTTTACTTTTTTCCTCAAAAATCCTTCCCCATGGTCAAAAATTGCTTAAAACCACTTCCCATATGTTTTTTGACCAAAAATCCTTCACCCATGAAGAAAAAATCAAATTCGGGCATCTCTAGTAAATTTTGTTTTTTTTTGATATTATACGGGTGTCATTTTTGACCATCAAAATTAAGCTCAATTCCATCCCTCCTATGTGGCCACTTCTGGTTGGACAAGGATCGGGGGTTTTTTAAAAACTTAGTGCATTTTTTTTTTTGGAAAAAAAATTCAAATTTCCCCGCAACCCCGCAAGAGAGAGGAGGACACGTGTCATGTTCTTATTCAAAGGTGGGATGGAAGGCTGGTGGGGAACTTAGGAAATTTTTTTCCTTTTTGGTGAAAAGGGAAAAAAGGGTGTGGAAAGGCCCATGGGTCCGCAATGGAGCAAGGGTGGACACGTGGCAAAGTGGGAGGGCAGAAGGGAAGAAGTGGTGGATGGCAGAAGGAAAAGGAAATTTTTCCTTTTTTTTTTTAAAAAAAAAAAAGACTTAGAGTCCAAATGGATTAAGTCTGCGTGGGTCCGCAAAAAAGGGGAAATTTTTTTCCTTTTTGGCAAAAAAAGGAGACAAGTGGTGGTCAGACAAGGCAGTGGAATGGCGTGGCAGGTGAGGCAAAAAGGGAATTTTTTCCCTTTTTAAAAAAAGACTTAGAATAATGGAAATTTGAGTGTGGCTCCATGAAAATCAGAAGGAGACACGTGGCAAGGAGGAAGAAATCGGAGGCGTGGGCCCGTGGAGGAAAAATGGAAAATTTTCCCTTGGCAAAAAAAGGGGTTAAAACATGAAATAAGCCCATGGATTTTTTAGCGATAGAGAGATGACATGTGTCAAGGATAGAGGTGGAGGTGGGCCCATGGGGAAAAAAAGTGAAATTTTTTTCCAAATTCCAAAAAGGGTCAAAATGTGCAGAATTGAGCCGCGATCCCAATGGGACCCACCATATGCCACGTGTCATCACCAAATTTCAAAGGGTGGGGGGGAGAAAAAGTCAATTTTTTCCATTTTTCCAAAAATGTTAAAAAGTCAAAAAGTGAGCCCGAATTCATTCCCAATCATATTTTGACACGTGGAGGGCCCAGATTGAAGGAGAAAGAGCAAATCAAGGGTAACTGTACATTTTCATTTTTGGCCACCATTTTTGCTCCAGAAGTGTGGAAATGTGAATTTTGCATCATTTTTCATCAAATTTTTGGTGAATTTGTGTCCTTTGTGCCTGCAAAGATCAATGCAAGTGGTTTTAGGGATTAATTTGTAGATTTGAGGTGTTTTTGAAATAAATTTTTACTCAGGCCCATGTAAAATGTGAAATATCAAATTATAAAGTTACATAATCAAATTTTGGAATGATAAGGATGAAATGATGAAATGAAAGGGGTCTGCATGCTTGGAGAATGAAAAATGCCTCCACAATGGATAATGATGAAGGATTTGTAATGATTCACCATTTTAGAAACACCTGGCAACTTTTGTTGCAAATTTGTTAAATGTCCCTATCTCATGAATCATGTTGGAATTTTGTAACAAACTTGATGTTGGGCATATTATTTTCTTGGGAAAGAAGGATCAAATGTAATTGAAAGTTATATAATGCATGTTTTGAGACATGCAAAAGGTCAGAGAAACTTAGAATTTCATGGGAAAATCTGGGAAGAAGCCCATTCTCTGAGAAACCACCTGAGAACCATTTCTAATTCCTTTTTTTGCATCAGATTTTATCATGTTGAGTTGGTTTCAGTTGTAAAGCCATCAACAAGCTCTGAGATTGTTCTTATAACATTCCCCTACTGATAAATTTGGTCATTCTAGATTATTTTTTGTGTGTTCTCTGGCAAAATTTGCATGCACTTATGTTTTCGTAATGTTTTCAATTTGTGTTTTTTCTCTGTTGTAGTCTCTTGTGTTTAAAAATCTCTTGATCATACATGGTCTCATTTCTTGTTGATAGTTTAGTGGCATCTCATGCAATCTCACATTAGTAAGAGCTTTCATCTGATAAAGAGATAAACAGATTTAAAATCACTTTACCTTCCTTGAATTTTGAGATTGTTTGTAAACCTTTGGGTGCACCTTAGGTCATGATAAAATAGAGATTTTGGATACTTTGTTGGTTCATCTGCTTCAAGATTTTGTGGCAGGTTGTCAAATATTGTGTGGAAGAGTGCAGATCTGGGCCTCCATTTGGTGCACATATCCTGGTTGAAGGAGTACCTTAACCCTTTGAAGCATTTCTGTTGTTTAGGTCTTACAAATTTTTGCAAAGGTCCTCAAAGAATTTGGCAAATTCTGGTTAGTCTTGTCTAAAATCTCCCACCAAAATTTCATTCAGAATAACTAATCCTACCCCATACTACCCCTGCATTGCATTGTGTGTCAACAAAAGAACACAATCCATTTACAAAAATGCACAAAGCAAATCAGGATCATACCATGTCTCTAGCAGCCTCAGCCTTGTCTTGAAAGCATTTCCATCATTTAGTAGTGACAACTCTGTTGAGTTTGAATAATGGAAAATTGATCATGTTTTCCCAAGGCCATCTCCATACAATATGCACAATATAAGGATATCTCCACCTCCTTCACAAAACAGAGGCTGCAATATAGGTTCTCTTACCTTGGTTGAAAGGCACAACCTAAAATAGTGAGGATTAGATCAAAATCCTTTCAAGGTGCTACCCACTTCTTCAAAGCCTGAGTGCTAACAAGTCAGATAAATTGCTTCCCCGGCTACAAAATGACATATAAATCATTTCATTTTATGTCTATTTATCCATCAATATATTTCAAATCTCTAGTAATACTTCTTGTTGATGATTTATGTGTAATTACAAATCTTAGTTCAACAGTATCATGAGATTTGAATAATTAGATTTGTAAGGATTCCAAGTGAAGATATAGTTTTACATGTAAATTTTAAGATTTTAGATATAGCGTAATTTTTCAATTTCCAAGTAGTTTTGCACTTCATTTGCATTTGTGGTTAATAAATTAAAGAAAAGGAATGTATGATCTATAAAGTTTGGAAATATTTTAAGTGTTGATAGGTATTTGTGAGTATTTTAGTGCATTTGCACAACTAGGGTGAAAGTCCTTAGTGGTGACTCCATGTTGTTCTGATCTTGATAAGTACCAGTGTCTTAACCTTTTTGTCATTTACTTTGGTGTTGCTAATCTCTGCAAAACTGGAAGGAAGAAGATCTCTCTTCATTAGAGACTCTACTAAGAAGTTGTTTACAGATTCAAGAAACTCAGAGTTGGAAGGGAGAAGAGTTTGGAAGGTTGTTAAAGGTCAGACATCAGGAAAAGATATATCCATTGGTGAGAGAGATCAACCTTTGGTAGAGGATTATCACTCTTCTTCAAGTGATTTTGATTCAAGCAATCCTCTCATAAACTTGTTTCCTCAGCTAGTGAAGGTCCTTCTACTGTACTGTAAGTTCCTTCTCCAATCTGCACCTCTGTGTTTCAATTCAAATAAAAATTTCCAAGAAAATCAGCACTTAGAGAATACCATCTTGTGAATCACATTCTTGAGCCCCAAAGACCTTGCACTCCTCATCAGCTTATGTCACCCCCAAGATCACCTCCACCAAACAATATGGCTCAGCCTAGACCTCATTTTTTGTTAACACCTTTGGTCCTATAGACTTTAGAGGAATGGATGGTTACCCAAATGCTGTCCCACAAGATGTCAGAAATAGATTGCCAAAATTCCAAGGTAACAATGTAATAACTGGTGATCAGCATCTCAAACTTTTTGTTAACATGATGGAAGATTTTGAGATAGAGTTTGAAGATGTGTATATTAAATTGTTCATTCATACACTAGAAGAGGATGCTAGGGATTGGTACAAGCTCTTCCCGATAATTCAATTGATTGGAATGAGATGAAGAATGCATTTAGGTTGCAATATGGTGACAAGACTGATCCTAGATTTCTCTTGTCTAAGTTTGAGAATATCAAGAAGAACCCCAATGAATCAGTCCATGACTTTAACACAAGGTTTAACAAAATTTGAGAAGGCTTCCTATTAGTCTGAGGCCTTGTGATGAGTCTTGTTTAATCAAATATGTAGATGCATTTGATAAAAAGGCAGCCTATTACCTAAGAGACAAGAACCCTACCAATCTAAGACAATCTTTCACCATGGCACTTCAAATTGAAAACAATATCAAAGCAATTGGGAAACCTCTCAAGAGAGATGGTGTAAAGTTGATAAACCCTGAAAACCTCAAGCTAGCAAGGGTGTTGATTTAGAGGAGGTTGTGAAAACTTTGGCAAAGGGGTCAAAGAAATCTCATATAAGTTGGCAAGAGCTGAGAAAGGAATTGGGCAAACTTCACAAGGTCAGCCAAGAGCACAAAACCATGATAGATTTTCCAATCATCCTAGAGGTGATCAAAGGGTAGATGATAGATGAAAAGGACCCATGGGGTCTGAAAATAGACATCCTCAAGCAACGTGAAGGAAGAGTGTTACTGATCCCTAAATGCTAGGGTTGTTTTGTTGAAGAAGTTATTGATATTGATTGGTGTGATAGGTGTTTTTACCCCATCCTCCATGTGAAGTGGACTAGCAAGATGGTGAAGTTAATAATGATGATGGTACTGATGATGATATATGCATGATGGGTTCTTCTTCAAGTCCACAAGGAGGAGCAACATCTACTGAAGTGATAAGTGCAAGGACAGCTGTAACCTTTGGGATTGCATCAAACGGGTACAAGTTTTCCTTTCCCTCATACTCTTGAAGTTGATGTAGTGTAAGATTTTGAAATTCCTAACAATGAATTTGAATACTTAAGAGCTTTGATGATTAAGAAGTATGATGGTGGTATTCCTTCAGAGGAAGATAGACAATTGTTGATGAATGTTGTTGTAGCTCAAGAGAAAGATTATAACACTAGAAGAAAAGTTGTTAAAGGAGTTGGGCCTCAAGCCAAACCTAAAACACCCTTGCTCACAAGCATTCCAAAAGAATCTCCTAGGAGAGAAACACTTACAAAATCTCTACTGTCCCAAGCAAAAATTACAGTCCTCCTCATGCCCAAGCTACCAAGAATCCCATGCCATCTAATGAATCTTCTTGTCTCCCTTCCAATGCTATTTTTCCAAAGAGTGTTCCCTATGACATAGCCCAAGTATTGAGCCAAATCAAAGTGAGTGTTCCAATCATTGAGTTTCTTAGATCCCGAGCATAAGAAGAGAGCATTTGAGTACTTAGGATTAAAGGAGGAGAAGACTACTCGAGAAAAATATAAATATTATGAAACTCCTCCTCCTCGATCATTACAGACTTTGAAAACACCAGCAGTAGTAGAGGATCTTGGAGAGACACATGAGGTATATTTGGGGACATCCTTGGTTGATTCCCAATTGAATGTTGATCCATTCTTCACAACGTTTATCATAAAGGATGCTACTTCACAATTGTATGTTTGATTCGATGCATCATGTAATGTCATGCCTCTAGAAGTTATGAATGATTTGGATGTCAAAGTGATAGTAGCCTATGGAAAATGTAATGCCATGGACTCAAGATAAGTGTCGGTTGTTGGTTGTGTGAAGGGTTTGGTAGTGCAGCTTTGTATCTTATCCCGGGAGGAATTTAAAATTGGATGTTGTGATTTTTGATTGCCCCGCCAAATGGGGTATGTTTTGTAGACACCTAAAATTGGTTACCCAATTTAGTGTCCCTTCTCATCCGTTTACTTGCCTAGGTAACCTAGGGCACGTTTACATCACCAACTATCCCCTTGGGATAGTTTTCCAATTTGTGATTTAATCACCTACTCTAAATTTAATTCATCCCATCACATCTTACCCATGAGTAATTAAGTATTAAATATTTAATTACGCTTCTTCCCATGCATCTTAATCACTTATCCACCCCAAATTTATTCTACCCATGTATCACATCTATTTTTAATCTTCCCTAAGCGGGATATTTTCCCGTAGTCGGGATGAGTCTTATTTTTCTCGAATCGATCATTTTTAGCCATCTCGGGAGTCTTCTCCGCGATCGGCGCCGACCCATATGGTCGGCGCCGATTTTCTAGGAGCGGCGCCGATTATAAAAGCAAGTCCAGAACTCAGTTCTAAGCGCGGAAAAATCGAACCGAAAAGAGCGAAGAGACCGAAAAAGAGACGAACGAGTGAAAGGAAGCACTTACGCACGAACAGAGAGTGAGAAAGAGAGATCTTCTTAGCATCAATTGTCTCAGTTAGGGCAGATCCTGTCCTAATCAATCCCTGAGAGGAGCACCGTTACTCTGCCCGTATCATATCAACACCATACACCATTATCTATCATCTGGTGACTCTGCTCCAAAGGCTTCTCCATCTTCGGCACATCCTACATGCACAACATTCACCTTCCGCTCCCCGAATCTCATCGCATACGCCCCGATTGGTCGGGCCTCCGCGCTTTGGGCTTGACATCGATCTTATCGGGCTGATGCCAAGCGATCGCCCTGGGCGCGATTCGTCCCTGGGCCGCGCTCGACAAATGGGCGCCGCCGATTCTACACGGTCGACGCCGATTTCCCTGCAGACAGGTAAAAGATCACAGGTAACACAAATTTAGCATTATTTCTCGCCCTTGTTTTCAGATTTCGCCTGTTCATTGCTCGTGTTCTGCTTTTATTACTGCAATCAGAGAATCTAGTCTTTATTTACATCTTTTATCATGTATGCTGCTTTTCTTTATTGAAAACGTGGACTGACATCCGCCAAGGAAGCTTATCGCTTCTCGGACCCGCTTCTCGGGCAGTCCACCCATATATCTTCTAACGCCATCTTTTTCTGTCAAGCACCGGTGTTTTGCAGGTTACTCGGATCTATTGTGCGAATTGCTCGTGTGCGCCCGTCTTATCTACATCGACTTCCTCATCCGTCTACATCTTCATCAGGTATCTATTTCATTGAGGTTTTTCAGGGTTTTTGTGTTTAGTTTGGTGCATTAACTTGGACAGGTAACAAGCACGAAATTCTTGATCTACATTCTGGCACGCCCGGTGGGACCGAACCAAAGTCCCTTATGGTAAGTTCATCTCTTTTCTAGTTTTGAACTTTGTTCCTTTTCTTCACTGATTTCTATCAGTCCTATTTGAACATTTCTGTTCATCATTTCAATCTTGCTTTTAGGCGAAGTCATTATCTTGAAATTTTTCTATTTTCTTAAAATAGAAATTTTTCGTTTCGCCATTATCTGGATGTATCTTTCCGGATCTTGTTTGTTGTTTGCTTGATCCTTTCTTGCGGAGCACTTTGCTTGTTCGTGGGATTGTTCGAGGGGAAGAGCTCAACAACGCGCTTTTTGAAGTCCACACACCTTGGAGAGCTAAAACTACAGGTATTCCTCTTTTTCGGTGTTTTCTCCTTTTTAGGTTTTCTTTGTTGGTTGTTTATCACATCCAAACACTTCAGTTTTTGGTGCTTAAAAAGAACCTAATCGCATTTGGGAAAGAACTTGTTTGAATTGTCTTCATCGAAATCAAACATTTCGTTTTAAGTGCTTAAAAAGAACCCTTTCTTTTTCATTGCTGCATGCTTTGTCATCTAGTGTTAATTAGGTTGGAAAATTGATCAAAATCGGTAGTGACACTATTTGATTTTTATTTTTCACCCTTGCACACAAAGCCAAAATCACTAGGTATAAAGCATCTAAACAAAACTCCTTCCCTGGCCTCGCCTACTTGGAAGTGATATCCAAGAGGAAGAGCCTACGCGGTACTCGGGCCGCGCTATAAATTCACGAAAGATTTTGGTATATATTGGCAAAGCACCCGACTCCCTTATCGCAGCGGTGTGTGAAGTGCGGGGGTAGGCCCCTATATCAAGCCACGTACCGGTCTTTTACTGAAGTGCCTTCGGGACTCCTCACCAAACATTACCCAAACCATCCCTAGTTTGGCTATCTGAGTAGTTCCTGTTCTAAAAAGCCTTCCCTAACATTTTCATTTCTTAAAAGCATCAAAATTTAAAGGAGATAATCACTTACGCTTGAACTATTTGTGCATTAGTTAAGACAATCTTCTTTCTTGCTTGTTTATGACGGCTATCACCCGTTCACAATCTAGGAAAATGGCCCAACAGGTTCCTTCTTCCTCCGAAATCACCACCAGCGTGGATGTTTCGGCACCCCTCCAATCTTCCTCGGGACCACTGTTAGTGGGTTCCCCCTCATGGTCGTATAATCCTTTCCATCAAGCCAAAACAATCCCATCACGTCCGGCTTCTCCTAGTCCATCAGAAATATCTTCTGACTCAGAGTCTATTCCTCGCGGGGATCCTGAATTTCAGGCTCTCCTTGATCGCAATCCGGTAGCCCTCATGGACTATCTAGTACACAAGTCGATCCAAATATCTGACCAAGACCCACCAATCCGACAAGTGTACAATTATCCTCGCGGATCATCCCAGGCCTCTTTAGAGCAGTTTGCACCATCTCTCTTGCCTCGAGCCACGGAGAAGGGTGAGGCCCCTATGCCTCCCTTTTCTCTTCCACCTACCATGTCGACTAATTCTCAATTAGTCTTACCTATCCCTAACACTGCAGCTACCTCGACTATTCCACAACCCATTTCTGAGAGGTCTTTCGCCTCGCTATAGTAAATTGCCTCGCACATCCGCACATTGCCGTCAATTGCTCTATGCCTCTATCGTTTCTCAAGGTCAATACCTCTTCATGAGCCAACCCCCTCCGAATAGGCGGGTTGGCTCCTACTTCTCCCTAGGGGTCTTTCTTCCAATATTCCAGCCCATCGTGACATTCGCCCATCCTCTAAGATCGGCACCTTGATACCTAATTCAGCAATAGAAGGCCCCTTTCAGGTCTTGTTCCCCAACATGACCAATCCAACCAACACTCATATTCCTCAATCTATCCCGATCCAATCAACCAACATAGGAGTCCACCAATCACAGGCTCCATCCGTCACCCAACCTTTATTTGCTCAACCACTTATTATCTCGCAGCCTGCCTATACGCAAGCTGCCTCACAGCAAATACCCCACCCGGTGTCACCCAGAACACCTGGTTATTCCTCTTATCATCCTATCCAACAACAGATGAATCCCCCATCGACACCTCAACAACACCCACTACTTGCTTCTCATATAGGACAAACCAATGTACCTCCTCCCCAATCGGATGTGGTTCAATTTCTCTTCAAGAAAATTGCAGACTTGGAAGCCTCCACAAAAGGAGCCCGCCCTTCATACTCCTTTGAAGAAGTATGCAATGAACCCATTCATCCTTCGGTGGCTTTTAAGCCTTATCCTCCCCAATGGGAACTTCCCAAATTTTCAAAATTTCATATGGAAGACCCCAACAACATCTCGAGCATTCAAACATGCTTGCTATCTCATTGTCCAAGATCAGGAGCTCATGCTCCGTACCTTTCCTATGTCTCTAGCGGGTCCCGCTTTGGACTGGTACAATAATATTCCTCAACATTCATTATTTTCTTTCTCTCAATTGGCCCAAGTGTTTGTTGAAAACTTTTCAATAAATATTGCCCATAAGATCTCAATCACAGATCTTTACAACATTCGCCAATTTGACGATGAGTCTATTGCAGACTTTGTCGCTCGTTGGAGAGGGATAATCAACCAATTGTCCTTCTCTCTTCCTCAATCACAACAGATCGAGCTGTTCACCCGATCTTGCGCTAGTCACATTTCTTCCACGTTAAGAATCCAAACTTTCCACACCTTCGAAGAAGCCTTCACAATGGCACGCAAACTCGAATCTCGTGCCATTGAACAAGGAAAACTAAAACTTCGCTCCAAATCTAAACCCGATTTCTCTCGGTTCACCAAACCAAATTCTTTTCCTCCTAAAGATAAGAATCAAGGGTCCACCAATGCTATCGTATTAAAAACATCGAGAACCGATAGTACTCCTAATCAACCACCACGAAGAGACCCTTCATCTGCTCGAAAAGGGGCTTCATCATCTCGATCCTTCGCTCCATTGGGGGAATCATATGCCTCCATCTTAGGAAAAATGTTGGAAGTTCGCATGATCGAACTTCCACCCATTAGAGATATTGATGAAAGTCGAGAACGTCCTTTGTGGTACAGAGAAAACGATTTTTGCCACTATCATAGAACCAAGGGTCATGACATCGAACGATGTCAGACTTTCAAAAATCTTGTCCAAAAATTCATTGATAAAGGCGAGCTTATTCTGGATAACCCAAATGCTCCCCCAAATCAAGCGCTGGACGTTTTCAAACAACCCTTCCCCAATCATGCCCCAAATCATAATTCTTCAGAATCTCAAAAACCAAACACCCACACTATCAACTTCATTTCTACTGAAGAATCCGCTTCTGAAACCACATCATCTACAAACGCAGCAATCGAATCAGAACCCTCTTCCACTTCACCAATCACTGGAATTCCTCCATCCTCAGATAACCCATCTTTGGATATTCCTACATTGCTAAACACGGAGTCATCTCTCTCCGCTCCTTTGTCCGATCTCCCATCCATACCCGAGACAGTGTCTTCCTCATCTGTCTCATCATCAGACATCCTTTCAATGCTCGAGGCAATTACATCCCTTCGAGTTTCCACTTCAGACACATCTACTTCTGCTGCTCCCATTCCGGCTACAACTATGCCCTTGATAAACATCCCTATAATCGTGCCGACTTCGGCGAAAGTGTCCTCAACTTTGACTCTTCCTATCTCTTTTCCTATAGTAGTTCCACCCATGATCACTACACCAAAAGTGGTCCCTTCGCAAGGAACTTCTTCATCACTTACTTCTTCCATCACTAATACTACTTCACCTATTCAGGAAAAATCAAAAGAAGTAACACCAACACCTGCACACTCGATTCCTCAACCTAAACCGCGACAACCAAAATCTAACATTATACCATCAATATCTCCCCATTTGCTTCCTCCAAAAAGGTTACAATCACCTTATGACGTTGAAGTTGTCACCATCCCTGAAAAGGGGAAGCCCATATTTCGGACCATCAAAACTCTCGGTGTTCTTCCACAAAAATCTCTCTCCACGCCTCATAAACGATTAGATTTGCCCGCTGAGAAGGCATCTTCTTCTACACACCTATCAAAGTCATCATCTTCTTCTTCATCAACATCCCTAAAAGTAGACTTACCTACCAAAAAGATGCCACTTCTTCTATCAAAATCCTCATCTTTGTTACCAAAAATCAAGACACCCTATCTTCCTCCAAATTCACCTATTTTGGGAGCTTCTTCCTCTTCCAAACCGACATTATCTAAATCATCCGTAAATCCGACTAAGCAACCCCCTTTGTCTCCAAAAACCGCAAAAATTATCGCATCTCCATCCTCCTCAAAATCTATCTTAGGGACTCCTCCTCCACCAAAGACAATCATGTCTCATTTACTCCCATCCCAAGCACCCAAGACTGCTCCTCCGAATGTCCAAACAAATAAGAGGATCCCTAATAAAACTGTTAAACCTAACATGCAAGTTCTTTTACCCCGGCAGTCGGTTAAGGTAAAAGAACCATCTCCATTATCTCTATCCTCATCTTCGTCTACCGGATTCTACACCGAAATCCTTCATCAACTTATCCAATCTTCAGCCATAACCCTTCCTCCGATTAAGCCTTATAACCCCAAAGGAGTGAAACCTACCTGGTTTAACTCTGATCTGATTTGTGCTTACCACCGTACTCCAGGTCATGACACTGAAGGATGTAAAGCTCTTCAAGCCGTTGTCAAGAACCTTCTGGAAGAAAGTGACCTCTTGTTGGAGGAGGAACAAGTACCTCCTGTTACCCTAGCCTCATCCGAACCTCAACCATCCATTCAGACCTCTAGTGGTTCCACTCCACTTGATCTCCCTCCTTCCCAAATTGACACAATCCATATCGCCACTAGAACCCAACATTATCATAACCCATCTTCATCTCCAACATCTAGACCACGGGTTGTCATTTCTGCAGCCCCTGAAGGCGTGTCTCCTTCCTCATCAGCCCCACGACCCAAGGTCTCCATTCGTGCTGCACCTCGGACTCAAGTTCCCGTATCCGTTGAGGAGAGTGTCATGAAGCAACTCACCTAAGCTCCGGTCAAAATGTCTCTTTTGACCTCATCCAATCCTCTCCACAACATCGCCAGCTCTAATCGATAATCGCCGCATCGCAAAGAAATTCGATGAGCCCCACCCCTTCGAGTGGGTTGTTGGATTGAATGGTCCATCGACCGCCATTTCTTTTGAGGATTCAGAAATTCCTCATCTTTCTTCAGAGGATTTGGAGGCTCCTCTCTTCATCACAGTCCAAGTCAATAACACTGCCTTAAAACGTGTTATGATCGATAGTGGAGCTGCTCTCAACGTCATCTCTTCCCACACATTCGAACAACTTAAGTTACCTAAGAATGTGGTGTCACCTCCGCCTTTCGCCCTTCGATCATTTAACGATCAGCTAGCAGTCACTCTAGGAACTGTGGTCTTACCCATCCGAGTAGGTAAAAAGCTGCTCCATGAACTCTTCTATATTGTCGAAGGAAAATTCCACTATAACATGATCCTTGGACGCTCCTGGGTTCGCGCAATGCATTGTGTCCCATCCACCCTCCATCGATGCCTAAAATATCAATATGAGGGCAAAATCTACACCCATCCAGGAGATCCTTTTCCTTCTGCGCAATGCGACATGACCACAAGGTCTGCCCCTTTAAAAGAAAATGCATCTTCTCCAGATGGGGCTTCATCTTCTTCCATACCTGCAACCAAACTACCAGATTTGCGAAATCTGGAAGAGACATTGCAGCGTTTCTCACTAGGAGAGCTTCCTCTCTTTTCTTTCGATGCCCATCTCAAACCTAATGAGTATGGTAGACCCGACAAGCAACCTGAATATCAATCAGGTCTCGGTCGCATCGTTACCATTGGTTTGCCCAATCAACAGACCAATTTCATCTACGGTGGTCTTGATACACCTCATTATTGTCCGGATTCTCCTCCTAGAGCCAAACCTTACCTAACAGGGTTTGATTATCTACAGAATCCCACGTTTGCAAAAACTTATCTATATCGATGCGCGTGGAAAGGTTTTGGCCTTGGAAAATATGAACAAGGTATACATGACCTCAAATCCATTCCTACTCTCATGCCACACCAAAAGTTTGGTTTGGGATTTAAACCCATTTCAAAAGCCACTGTCACTATTCTTGATGAGCCTCTTCCTACTGAAGAACCATCTTCCCCACCAAATCCGAAGCATCACTTGATGTGGACGATGACATTTCCATCCCACCTAACTTTTTTTTGATCAATACCATTTCCTTGGGACCTTTAGTCTATGAGACTAACAATCGGTCTGCTTCTATACCATTAATCTTCCCTGAGATAGTTGGAGACGACTCTCCTACTATCAACACTATCCACTGTGCGGATGACGACTCTGTCCTCACCTATCTAGGGGCAGAGGATTCATATCTTCCCAAAACCATTCCTTCTGACACGTCTACCCTTCTCAACGAGGCCACTATCGACCTTAATATAGGGACTCCTGAAGACCCTCGCATCATTAAGGTCGGCCAATCCCTTGATCCACAAGAATTAGGGGACTTTACTACTTTTCTTTCCAAACATCGTCAAGCCTTTGCTTGGTCATACGAGGATATGCCAGGACTCGATCCCGATATTGTAGTCCACAATATCGTTACCCTTCCCAACATCAAACCAGTCAAGCAAAAATTACGTAAAATGCACCCTAGAGTAGCCCTTCTTGTTAAAGAAGAATTACAGCGCTTGCTCTCGGCTAACTTCATCCAACCCATCGATTATCCGCAATGGGTGTCCAATGTAGTACCAGTAACTAAGGCTACTGGGAAGATTCGAATTTGTACCGACTTCCGGGATCTTAATCTGGCCTGTCCAAAGGATGATTTTCCTCTTCCTAATATCGACCAACTCGTAGATTTAACTGCGGGTCATGAAATGCTTTCTCTTATGGATGGTTTCTCTGGATATAATCAAATCCTCATCGCACCAGAAGACCAGCATAAGACTTCCTTCATAACTCCTTGGGGGACCTTTTGCTATCGTGTCATGCCCTTCGGTCTTAAGAACGCCGGAGCAACTTATCAACGAGCAATGACCTACATCTTCCATGATCTTTTACACAAAACTGTAGAGGATTACGTTGACGATCTCCTCGGCAAATCCAAACGTCGTCAGGAGCATCTTTTCATCCTTGCACCTCTCTTTGAGAGGCTTATCCGCTTTTGTCTTCGTCTAAATCCATCTAAATGCGTGTTTGGCGTCCTCACTGGTAAACTTTTAGGGTTTATCATTTCCATCAGGGGTATTGAAGTGGACCCCGCAAAAATAAAAGCCATCCTTGAGATGCCTCCCCCGTCTAACTTAAAGCAACTCCGCAGTCTCCAAGGACGTCTTCAATCGCAAGCCGCTGCTTTATCTCCCAATTGTCGGACCGTTGTCAACCTTTTCACCATCTTCTCCGTAAGAATGTTCATTTCAAATGGGATGAGCATTGCCAAAAGGCCTTTGATGATCTCAAAGCTTATCTTCTTTCTCCGCCCGTGCTTACACCTCCACGCGAGGGGGAGCCTTTCTATCTTTATATCTCTCGTGATCGACCATGCTCGGGAGCCATGATTTCGCATCGGACACTTGTGGTAAAGAACAAGCTGTCTATTACATCGCCGCACCCTCCATGAGTATGAGACACGTTACTCCGGCTGAAAACTATGTTGCGCTCTCTTCTTTGCAACTTCTAAGCTTCGTCATTATCTTCTTAATCACAAAACTTACATCGTCACAAATGTCAATCCCCTCAAGACAATTCATGCAAAGCCTTATCACAATGATCGCATCACTCGTTGGCTTATGCTCATGACAGAATTTGACCTCGAGTTTATCCCGCAAAAGGCTATCAAGGGTCAGGTTATTGCAGATCAACTAGCTAGTGCTCCTCTTCCGGACACTCAAGACCCCCTTGCTCAATTCCCCGATGAATTTATTCAACAAATCGATTTTGGTCTATCTCCATTTAAAGTAAAGCTCTTCTTTGATGGATCCAAATGCCAGCAAGGGGGAGGTGCGGGTTTCGTGATGATTCCTCCTTGGGGTACGCCTATCCCAGTCGCACACAAATTGAACTTTGAGTGCACCAATAATATGGCTGAGTACGAAGCTCTTGTCTTAGGACTTCAAAATGCCATTAATCTCGGCGCTCGTCGTATTGACATCTTTGGTGATTCTGAACTCATCGTTAATCAGGTCACGGGTGTCTATCAATGCAAGAATGATATCCTTCAAAAATATCGCGACATTGTTCTTGCCCAACTCCAATCTTTCGATAAGTTCACCATCCAATCCATTCCTCGTACTGCAAATCGATTCGCGGATACCATGGCCTCATTAGCATCCCTTATCCCGCCTTTTACTGAAGACTCGCGTCTTTATGTGGCTGTGCAACGATTAGATCAACCATCTTATCTTCAACAGCTAACTTCGATCAATGCTGTCATAACCCATACTCAGGATGAGTGGTATCAACAGATAGTTGATTATCTATCTCATTCGGTGCTTCCTCCAGATCTGACTTCCAATGGTAGAAGGTCTTTTGTCCAACGCGCTAATCGCTATTCTATCCTAGGCGGGATTCTTTACAAACGCGGCTTTGATGGTATTTTGCTTCGATGCCTCAAAACCCATGAATCATCTAAAGCTATTCAGGAGGTCCATGACGGTATCTGTGGTGGACATTTTAGTGGTTTAGCTGTGGCTAAGCGCATCTTACGTTTGGGATATTATTGGCCTTCTCTTAATCAAGATTGTTGTGAATACACTAAGAAATGCGTCAAGTGTCAAGAATATTCCAATCTCACGCACGCCCCTAGTCGCTTTGCAGAACTGCGGCGGATTTGTGGCCTTTTTCACAATGGGGCCTTGATCTTATTGGTCTCATCAATCCCCGTTCTTCACAGCGTCATCATTCTATCATTACTGCCACTGAGTACTTTACTAAGTGGGTAGAAGCTATCCCTCTTTCTTCAACAAAGGCTAAACCCATAGTTGATTTTGTCTATCAACACATCATTTGTCGCTTTGGCGTTCCACACAAGCTCATCACAGATAATGGTAAATCCTTCAAGAACGTCGATTTGCAAAATCTCTGCAATGCTTTCAAAATCAAGCTCAGTTTTTCTTCTCCATACTATCCTCAAGCTAATGGTCAGGCCGAAGCTTCCAATAAAACTTTGCGTAATATCCTCGCAAAGGTAACTAGTCGAGCTGGTAGGGATTGGCATCTACATATCCCTTTCGCTCTCTGGGCTTATCGGACTAGCATTCGTACTCCTACTGGTGCTACTCCCTTCTCTCTCGTCTATGGGTCTGAGGCCGTCCTTCCTTTGGAGGTCCAAATCCCATCTCTCCGTGTTTCTCTCAGAGAATTTGTCTCTGATGAGGATTATCGTCAAAATCGTCTAGCTCAACTTGAATTATTAGATGAGCGGCGTCTCAACGCTCTTGAGCATCATCAAGTCTATCTCGAGCGTGTCAAGCGTGCTTACAACAAGCATGTGCAACACCGTGACTTCAAAATTGGTGACCTTGTTCTTAAGGAAAATCAAAATGTCACTACACTCGAAAGGAGTCAACGTGGTAAGTTTGCTCCCAACTGGATGGGTCCCTACATTATCACTCATAAATATGGGTCTGGGGCTTATCGTTTGTCTTCCATGGATGGTATCCCTGAAGCAGAACCTCTTAATGCCTTGCATTTACGGCCCTTCTATTGTTAAAATCTCTCTTACACAAATCTAGTCGCAACTCAGATCTTCCATCTGTCCTAATAACCAGTCATCTACTTTCGTGGTGATTTGAAATTGTGTGGTTCTCCGCCTATTGCCTCGTTTACCTTAAATATGAGTATCGCGGCTCTACTCATTGCACGTTTCTTTTGGATATGTTCCTCCTCATGGTAGGAATACCTTAATCACCACTTCATCTGTCCCAAGTACTTATCTTAATCGGATCTGCTCGGGGCATGAGTACATGTTCTTCCATGTTCTCCTCCCCTTCATCTGATCTATCTAGGTCTAAACTCAGCTTCTTCCAAAGAGTTTCAAAAAAAAAAAAAAAAAAAAAAAAAAAAAAAAAAATAATAATAATATAACGAAGGGGTTCAAGAATGGTCACTTACCCCAGGTCGTGTCCTCCTGCGCTTCTGTCCGCTCCCAGAGGCTTCCATTGCGTTCAAATCTATCTCTGTCGGAATCAATCGTCACGTTGAAAATTAATCGTTCACGTTTTCCGTTCGCATATTTATATGCGTCTGGATTGGTCGGCGCCGATTTTTTGGGTCGACGCCGCTTTTTGTAGTCGTCGCCGATTCGTTTGGTCGCCGCCGATTTTTCTTGTCTGTTTGCCATAGTGTTGATACTTGGCTTTCTCATCTATCTGATCATTGTTGTGTGCTAAATCTTGTCTTTTGGCACATCTTTTAGATGTCATTGTCTATTTCGAGTTTGTTCCCTTTGCGTGGAGCACTCGCTTTTCTCTCGGCAGCTTAGAGTTAAACGGGTCTGTAGGCACTAACGTCGTCTGATTCATAGACCGTCTAGTTGTCCCTACCAATGTGTCTCTCTTTCGATGCTGACTATTTTGCAGTTCTCCTTACACTCGCGGGTCTGTAGGCACTAACGTCGTCTCATGAGGAGACCGGCTAGTTTTCCCTACCAATGTGAGTTCCTTAGGTTGCTGCCCTTTTGTTTATTTTTAATGCATCCTCAATGATCAGCTCTACTCCAGCTATCCAACTGGGGCATCCTGCATTTTTCATCTACCTCTTTCAAACTCGGGATCATCTGTTTTATCATCCATCCCATCCCTAGTTTGAGGGGGAGTCACATCACCACAATTCTTCCCTTCTTCCATCCCTTTGTTTTTGTCTCATAACCTTGCTTATCGCAAGTTACTTGACAAAAAGGGGCAAAATGTAGACACCTAAAATTGGTTACCCAATTTAGTGTCCCTTCTCATCCGTTTACTTGCCTAGGTAACCTAGGGCACGTTTACATCACCAACTATCCCCTTGGGATAGTTTTCCAATTTGTGATTTAATCACCTACTCTAAATTTAATTCATCCCATCACATCTTACCCATGAGTAATTAAGTATTAAATATTTAATTACGCTTCTTCCCATGCATCTTAATCACTTATCCACCCCAAATTTATTCTACCCATGTATCACATCTATTTTTAATCTTCCCTAAGCGGGATATTTTCCCGTAGTCGGGATGAGTCTTATTTTTCTCGAATCGATCATTTTTAGCCATCTCGGGAGTCTTCTCCGCGATCGGCGCCGACCCATATGGTCGGCGCCGATTTTCTAGGAGCGGCGCCGATTATAAAAGCAAGTCCAGAACTCAGTTCTAAGGGCGGAAAAATCGACCGAAAAAGAGCGAAGAGACCGAAAAAGAGACGAACGAGTGAAAGGAAGCACTTACGCACGAACAGAGAGTGAGAAAGAGAGATCTTCTTAGCATCAATTGTCTCAGTTAGGGCAGATCCTGTCCTAATCAATCCCTGAGAGGAGCACCGTTACTCTGCCCGTATCATATCAACACCATACACCATTATCTATCATCTGGTGACTCTGTTCCAGCGTCTCTCCATCTTCGGCACATCCTACAGACAACATTCACCTTCCGCTCCCCGAATCTCATCGCACAGTCCCCTGATTGGTCAGTCTGCCTTCAGTTGACACTGATCTTATCCAGTCGACGTCGATCAGTCCCAGTCGCCGCCGATCAGTCCCAGTCGCCGCCGATCAAATCAGGCCGCCGATTCTACACAGTCGACGCCGATTTCCCTGCAGACAGGTAAAAGATCACAGGTAACACAAATTTAGCATTATTTCTCAGTTCCTTGTTTTCTGTACTTCCTGTCTGCTGTTCAGGTTCTGTTTTATTACTGCAATCAGAGAATCTAGTCTTTATTTACATCTTTTATCATGTATGCTGCTTTTCTTTATTGAAAACGTGGACTGACATCCGCCAAGGAAGCTTATCGCTTCTCGGACCCGCTTCTCGGGCAGTCCACCCATATATCTTCTAACGCCATCTTTTTCTGTCAAGCACCGGTGTTTTGCAGGTTACTCGGATCTATTGTGCGAATTGCTCGTGTGCGCCCGTCTTATCTACATCGACTTCCTCATCCGTCTACATCTTCATCAGGTATCTATTTCATTGAGGTTTTTCAGGGTTTTTGTGTTTAGTTTGGTGCATTAACTTGGACAGGTAACAAGCACGAAATTCTTGATCTGATTATTGTCAAGGAAGTGGGTTGCAAGTGTTGGAGGGAGTGTCCAAATGTATATGTCTTTCTCCACCATTCTTAATGAGGGCGGCCTTGTCAAGCTCTATGGAGAAAAGAAAATGTTACATCTAATTGAGGACCCAAACAATGCTTCTTATGAAGTATTATTTGCTGATGTTGATCCTGATAATTTTATTGGTTTTTTTGATGGAAAAGAACAGAAAATGATCAGTCAAAGTTCCTTGAATAGGTATGTTCTCCTTGGACCTTTCTATTTGATGGAGCTTGCTCAATTTGGAAATGGTGCTGGTGTAATTCTGATTTCTCCTAGCTTGGAAGAATTTGTTTTTTCCTTCAAGCTTAATTTTGAATGTACTAACAACATTGTTTAGTATGAAGCCTTGTTGTTGGGTTTGAGAATTACATGGAAGTATGGTGTCAAGGACATCATCGCAAAGGGAGATTTAGAGATAGTTTTCAAAAAATTAAGAAAATTTTATGCTATTAAAAATCAGCAAATGAAGCAGTCTAAGCATGCAGTTTGGGATCTAATTGAGATGTTTGATTCCCTCAATATTGTGCACCATGATAAAAGTTTGAATGTTGTTGCTGAAAAGTTGGTAGTGTTGGGGTCAAGATTTGGAGTTTGTACCATTTCACCTTATTGTGAGTACAATGTTGAAGTGTTAACTAGGCCACTGTTTCGACAACATCAAACATTGGCAAGTGTTTAATGATGATGCTAAAGTGTAAAGGTTTATACAAAACCAAGGTGAGTTTGTAGATCAGCATATTGATTGGGAATCAATGGTATGTATGACTGAAGGAAGAGAGATTTTTTTGGAAAAGATATTATCCAATTGAAAAATAACACCATTCCTAGAGGTCTTGTTACTCTTGAGTCAAATTTTAGGAATGTTGATTGCATCATCAATAGAAACATATCTACCTCTAGGAATGTGGAAGATCATGACTTGGGAACAAAGGAAAAACCAAGAAAAGTCTGTTGGGCAGCAGTTTAAACAAAGAAGAAAAATAGTCCTATCTTCAATTGTTGAAACAATATCAAGACTGCCTTGCTTGGTCATAGTTAGAGTTGAAAGCATATAGAGAAAACTTATTTCAGCATGAGATCCCTCTTGAGAAAAATGCCAAGCCATTTAGATAGAAGAAAAGGCCACTTAATTCACTCCTCTCCATGAAAATACAAGATGAATTGAAGAAACCTGACGGAGGGGGATCATTCAGCCCACGAGGTATTCATCTTGGGTTACAAACCTTGTGCCAGTCATAAAGAAGAATGAAGATATCAGATTGTGTAGACTTCAGAAATTTGAATAGAGCTTCATTGAAACACAATTATCCTTTGCCAAACATGGAGAATATGCTGCAGTTAGTGACTGGATCTGAATTTTTGTCTACCTTAGATGGTTTCTCTAGCTACAATCAGGTTGTTGTCAAGGAGTCAGAAAGATTTAAAACTACCTTTACCACTCCTTGGGGAACATATGTTTATGCGAGAATGCCTTTTGGTCTCATGAATGTTGGAGCTACCTTTTAAAGAGAAATGGATGTTGCTTTTTCTAGTTATATAAATGACTTCGTTGTAGTTTATCAGGATGATGTGACTATGTTTTTAGGAGTAGAAAAGATCACTTGCAGCATTTGGAAAGGATGTTGATCAAATGTAGAGAATTTAGAATCTCTCTCAATCCAAATAAGTGTCACTTTGGGGTGCAAAAGGCCAAGTTGCTTGGTCATATTTTTTCAATGGCTGGTGTCATGATTGATGCGGAGAGAGTAGAAGCAATCGGAAAGGTTCCAATTCCAAGAACGAAGAAGGACATCCAATCTTTCTTTGGGCAGATTAATTTCATTAGAAGGTTTGTGTCCAATTTTGCTGAGTTGACTCTTTCTATCACAAGCATGTTAAAGAAGGATCAAGTTATCAAATGGGAGGAGGCTGCTATTCAGGCTTTTGAAGGAATCAAAGAAGCACTTAAACATGCACCTATCTTGGGAGCTCCAAATTACAAGAATCCTTTCTAAATCTTCTCCTTTGCTTCTGAAAATACTATTGCATGTGTTTTTCTCCAAAAGGATTAAGATGGGGCTAAGAGGCCTCTTGCCTTCTTTAGCAAGGCTTTACAAGCTACTGAGGTAAAGTATATAATCATGGAAAAACAAGCATTTTCTTTGGTGAAAGCAACAAAGGTTTTCAGGCCTTATATCTTAAGTTCAAAAGTCATTGCTTATGTTCTCCACACCATGGTAAAATAAATCTTATCAGAGATGGAGGTCTCAAGTAAAAGATGTAGATGTGGGAATAAACTGTAGGAGTATGATATGGACATCCAAACCACAAAGTTGGTAAGAGGTTTGGGTCTTACTAAGCTCATGGCTGAGAGCAAATTGCAGACTGTGGAAGTGAATGAAGTAGAGGAAGAAAGGGCATATGTTCTTGGGAAATTGGTAAGTTCTGAATGGTACCAAAGATATAATCTTTTACCTCAAACACTTATGTTGTCTTGATCATTTAAATAAAAATAAGAAAAGAGCCCTCAAGTTGGCTTCTCAAAAATACATCATCATTGACTTTGGGCTTGCTTGGAAGAACCCTGAAGGTGTCCTCTTGAACTGTGTAACTGAAGATGAAGCTCCCAAAGTGATTGCTAATTTCCATGGGGGATTTTATGGAGGACAATTTGCTAGAAGGGTTATAGCACACAAGGTTTTGAGAGCTAGTTATTGGTGGGCTACTCTCTTCAAAGATGAAACCATCTTTGATCGAGAAAATGTGAAAGCTGCCAATGTTTCTCTGGAAGAATGAAATCTTTAGGCTCCCTTCCTTTGCAGCCTATATCAATTGAAGATCCTTTCAAATAGTGGGGGATGGAATTCATTGGTGAGATTTCAGACCCTTCTAGTGCTGGACATAAATGGATCCTTGTAGCCACATATTACTTCAAAAAGTGGATAGAGGCAATCCCCACCAAGAAAGCAACACACCAAGTTGTTATGGACTTCTTGTTGAACAACATCATATGCAGATTTGGTGTGCCATTCAAAATTTTGTCCGATAATGCCATGTGTTTGAGCTAAACCTTTGATGGCAATGTGTAAGGAGTATGGAACCAACCTAACTTATGCTTCAAACTATAAACCCTAAGGGAATGGACAAGCCGAGTCCAAGTAATAAGAACTTATTAAAGATCATTAGGAGAACCTTGGAGTTCAACAAGAAAAAATGGGGTGACCAACTGAAATTTGTAGTTTGGGCTAATTGAATCACTACCAAGAGAGCTACTGGTAAAAGCCCATTTGAATTGGTTTATGGAACTCAAGCTCTGTTGCCCTTACATATGTAATTATCTTCTTTTCAGTTTGTTTAACAACTTGAGGATCAAGAGGTCAATCCATATGAAGCAAGGATCAATCAGATTGTGGACCTAGATGAAGAGAGAAGAGCATCCCACCAAAGGCATGCCAAATTAAGAGAGAAGTTGAAAATATTGTTTAACAAGAAGGTCACTCCTAGGGCCTTCAATATTGAAGATCTGGTTTTGTTGTGGGATATCAGAAATGAAGATAAGGGTAAACATGGAAAATTTGATGTATTATGGATGGGCTCTTACTCCATTGATATCATATTTTGTGAGAATGCCTTTTTTTTCTCAAAGATTTAGATGGTGAATTGCTTGAACTACCTGTTAATGGTAGGCATTTGAAGAATTTCTTGGATTAATCCCCAAATTTGAGGTATGCACCACTTGTACAGTGTATAGTGTTTGGTTTTTCACTCTATTTTTGGTGTTTTGTCGGTTTGTGGTTTGCCTTGCTGTGTGGTAGCCATTTTTGTCGGGTTCTCAGCTAGTTTTTGGTGATTTTGGCTCATGACTCCTTTTCCAAATGGATTATTTTGGGACTTGGTCTACTTATTGTTCTTGTGGTACTCACTGGGAGTGCCCATCCCCGAGCAGGAGCTGATGTTGGTGTCCATTTGGATCCTCCGTTATTTTCCCATGTTTCCCCTTTGTTCTACATTCTCAAAAATTGTTTTTCTTCAAACTTGGTGGTCTAAAAAATTTGTTCTCCAGATTGAATGCTTTTAAAGGCTCACAAACTTATTATTTTGCCCCATTTTGAAATAAAAATACATGTGTGCCTTACATTGTGCCCTAAATTTCCAAATCCACAGGCCTCTGTCATTTTTCCATTTTTCCCACCTATGGAGCTCATAGTTGCTCATTTTTGCTCTTTGCCCTCAAAATATCTATCCCCATGGTTGAAACTTGCATAAAATCAATTTCCCTTTGTTTTTGACCAAAAATCCTTCACCCACGAAGAAAAAATCAAATTCGGGCATCTTTGGTAAATTCTTTGTTTTTGACGGTTATACGGGTGTCATTTGCCTATCAAAATTAAGCTCAAGCCGTCCCTCACACGTGGCCACTTCTGGTTGGATGAGATTGACAGGTTTTTTCTAAAAACTTAGTGTTTTTTATTTTTGGAAAAATTTACAAATATTCCCCCGCACTCCGCAGGTCCCAGAGGAGGACACGTGTCTCATTTTCATGTGAAGGCGGAGTGGGAGGTTGGCGGGGGACTTAGGCAAGTTTTTCCTTTTTGGCAAAAGGAAAAAATGGTGTGGAAAGGCCCGCGGGTCCGCCATGGAGCAGGGGGTGGACACGTGGCAGAGCAGAGTCGAAGGCATGGATGGCGGAAGACTTATGCATTTTATCCTTTTTTGCGAAAGGGATAAAAGTTACAAATGGAACCGCAGTCCGCAATGGTGCAAAAGGAGACACGTGGTGGGCAGAGCGGGTCGACGGGCGGTGGAGGCAAAAGGGATTTTTTCCTTTTTCCAAAAATACTTAGAATGAAATATTGAGGCATGGCTCCACGAAAAATCAAAAGGAGACATGTGGCAGGGAGAAATTGGAGGCGCGGGCCTACAGAAGAAAAATGGAAAATTTTCCCTTAGCGAAAAAAGGGGTTAAAACATGAAATAAGCCCGCAAAATTTTAGCGATAGAGAGCATGACACATGTCAAGGACAAAGACGGAGATGCGGGCCCACGGGGAAAAAGTGAAAATTTTCCAAATTTCTAAAAAAGGGTCAAAATGTGAATTGAGCCGCGATCCCAATGGGACCCACCATGTGCCACGTGTCATCACCAAAATTCAAGGGCGGAAGGGGCGGAGAAAAAAGTCAAAAATTTTCATTTTTCAAAAAATGTTAAAAAGTCAAAAAGTGAGCCCAAATTCATTCCCAATCATATTTTGACACATGGAGGGCCCAAATTGAAGGAGAAAGAGCAGATCAAGGGTAACTATACATTTTCATTTTTGGCCGCCATTTTTGCTCCAGGAAGTGTGCAAATACAAATTTTGCATCATATTTCATCAAATTTTTGGTGAATTCATGTCCTTTGTGCCTGTAAAGATCAATGCAAGTGGTTTTAGGGATTAATTTACAGATTTGAGGTGTTTTTGAAATAAATTTTTACTCAGGCCCGTGCAAAACGTGAAATATCAAATTATAAAGTTGTAGAATCAAATTTTGGAATGATAAGGATGAAATGATGAAATGAAAGGGGTCTGCATGCTTGGAGAATGAAAAACGTGCCTCCAAAATGGATAATGATGAAGGATTTGTAATGATTCGCCATTTTAGAAACACCTGGCAACTCTTGTTGCAAATTTGTTAAATGTCCCTATCTGCAAATCATGTTGGAATTTTGTAACAAACTTGATGCTGGGCATATTCTTTTCTTGGGAAAGAAGGATCAAATGTAATTGAAAGTTATATAATGCATGTTTTGAGACATGTAAAAGGTCGGAGAAACTTAGAATTTCACAAGAAAATATGGGAAGAAGCCCATTCTCTGAGAAACTGCTTGAGAACCATTTCTAATTCCTTTTTGCATCATATTTGTATCATGTTGAGTTGGTTTCAGTTGTAAAGCCATCAACAAGCTCTGAGATTGTTCTTATAACATTCCCCTGCTAATAAATTTGGTCATTCTAAAATTATTCTTGTGTTGTCTCTTGGCAAAGTTTGCATGCACTTATGTTTCAAAATGTTTTCAATTTGTGTTTCTTGCTCCTGTTGTAGTCTTGTGTTTAAAATATCTCTTGATCATACATGGTATCATTTCTTGTTGATAGTTTAGTGGCATCTGCAGTCTCACATTCAGAAGAGCTTTCATCTGATAAAGAGATAAACAAATTTAAAATCACTTTACCTTCCTTGAATTCTGAGATTGTTTGTAAACCTTTGGGTGCACCTTAGGTCATGATAAAATAGAGATTTCTAGATACTTTGTTGGTTCATCTACTTCAAGATTTTGTGGCAAGTTGTCAAAGATTGTGTGGAAGAGTGCAGATATGGGCCTCCATTTGGTGCACATATCCTGGTTGAAGGAGTACCTTAACCCCTTTGAAGCATTCTATTGTTTAGGTGTTATAAATTTCTTGCAAATGTCCTCAAAGAATCTAGCAAATTCTGGTTAGTCTTGTCTAAAATATCCCACCAAAAAATTCATTCAAAATACCTAATCCTACCCCATACTACCCCTGCATTGCATTGTGTGTCAACAAAAGAACACAATCTATTTTTAAAAATGCACAAAGAAAATTAGGATCATACCATGTCTCTAACAACCTCATCCTTGTCTTGAAAGCATTTCCATCATTTAGTAGTGACAACTTTGTTGAGTTTGAATAATGGAAAATTGATCATGTTTTCCCAAGGCCATCTCCATAAAATATGCACAGTATAAGGATATCTCCACCTCCTTCACAAAACAAAGGCTACAATATAGGTTCTCTTACCTTGGTTGAAAGGCACAACCTAAAATAGTGAGGATTAGATCAAAATCCTTTCAAGGTGCTACCCACTTCTTTAAATCATGAGTGCTAACAAGTTAGATAAATTGCTTCCCGGCTACAAAACGACATATAAATCATTTATCTGCCTTTGAGTGTCTTGTAAAATCCATGATGTTGCTCAAGTTGTGAAGGAGATTAAATTTGGGTACCAACAGAATTGACTCTAATTTTTTTTTAGAGAATAATGGGATGGATCCCATGATCCAATTTTCCTATAACTCCTAAAATATCTTTTATATAAGGACTACGTGATGAGCCTATTGAAAAAAGACTTGGGAGAAGCGATTATGTCTTATGAAAAATATAAAAGAACCATCATTGATAGGATTGAATTAACTTTACAATGGTATCTTTTTTGATCTCCAACTCATTATAGAGCTCTCAAAATCACTACCCAAAGCTCAAGTTCTATTTTGAATTGCAAGCTCCTTCACCTTCAAAAATTTGTTTTCGCTTAAGTTGTTCCCAAAACTTCCCTAAAATCTCCCTAAAATTTGTTTTCGCTTAAGTTGTCCAGAAGCAATAAGCTCCACGGCGGATGTCAGTCCACGTTTTCAATTAGAAGAAGAAGCATGCATGATAAAAGAATGTAAATAAATGTCTAGATTTTTTGATTAAAAAGTGACAGACAGAATGTATACAAGTGGATAGAAAGCAACAGAAAACAGAAACTGTGAAAACAATGTTGGATTTGTGTTACCTGAATTCTTTACCTGTCTGCAGGCCGATCGGCATCGTTTGGGATAATCAGCGTCGATTAGAAAAATTAGCGTCGACTAGAATCGGTCGCCGCGTCGAGTGGGATAGGTCAAAGTGTCGATTAAATAAAGTTATCATTGACTAGGATCGGTCGGCGTCGACTAGGGGAAAATTGCAGGAAGATTGAGAAATAGACAATGAAAGCTAGATCATTAATCTCCGTTGGATTTGTAGAAGCCGTAGGGATACTGAAAAGCTTCACCTTTTCTGGATGTAGGGACGGAGTCACCGAGTGACCAATGGAAGCTCACGATGTTGATGTGGTAGGAGCAGAGTAACGGTACTCCTCTCAGGGATTGATTTGGATAGAATTCACTTTCGCTTGATAGATAATGCTCAGACTTGATGCTCAAAACTCTCTGTCATTTTTTTGTCTAACCAGAACTGAATTCTAGCCTTGTATTTGTAATCGGCGCCGACCGAGATGTAATCAGCGCCGCTCCAAAAAATCGGCATCGACCGAGTACCGGTCGGCGCCGATCAGGGAACAGACTCGAAATGGCCAAAAAGGCCGATTTTGGAAGGATGCAAGTGATCCCTCTGACTCAAATACGGGAAATATCCCACTGCATGGTTTGGGGGAGGAGAAATAGGGGGGATAGATGGATAAAATTGATATGGGAGGTTAGGAATTGATATGGGGTAGATAAGCGGTTAAGATATATGTAAAAAGTGTAATTAAATAGTTAATATTTAATTATCTATGGGTAAAACATAATGGGGTGAAATAAACTTAGGATAGATGTTTAAATCAAATATTAAATAATACCCTAAGGGAGAAGTGGTGATATAAACATGCCCCAGGTTACCCGAGAAGGAAAACACATGTGGGGACACTAAATTGGGTAACCAATTTTAGGTGTCTACAACAACATCTATAATGTTTACTCACAATGGAGCTCACACACCTCTCTCATGAAGGTAGATCAATACTAGTGGAATGTGTGTGTAATAATTGGAAGGCACGTGGAAAAGGAGAAACAACACGGAAAAATGGATATATCGAGGAGTGATGAATAAGGGAGAATAAAAATGGGGTGTGAATAGAATACATAATAGAATAAGAAGTTGTTAATTGGGAAGGATGGTCATGGGAGATATCTAAAATAAAAATGCAAAGGCATCTGAAATGAAGGTAGACCAATACTAGTGGAATGTGCATGTAAGAATTAGAAGGCATGTGAAAAGGAGAAGAAACATGGAAAAAATAACATGTCGAGGAGTGAAGAAGAAGGGAGAATAGAAATGGGGTACAAATAGAATACACAACAGAATAAGGAGTTGCTAATGGGGAAGGAAAATTGTGGGAGATATATAAAATAAAATAAGAGAGAAGGAAGAGTGGGTTAAACCCACAAGAGGAAGAAAAAGGAATGGAGGGGATGATGCATGTGGAAAGGAAGAGGTTCTGTGAAATTAAAAATAATAATGTGTGGGAGGAAAGTTATGACACACAAAGAGGTAGATTCCCATAGTCAAAAGGAAAAAATTTCTCAATGAGGTACAAGAAGGATATGGAAAAAAAATGAAAGCACGAGCGAGTGGAGACATCGAGATGATAAAGAGAGGTGTGTGGGGAAGATGGATTACAACAAAAATTAAGTCAACAATGGGAGTTTGTGAAGATAAGGGTGTTTCATAGTAGAGGAGAACATGGCATGATATCCATAACTAAAAAGAAAGACATGTGGGAAAATGTTACATCATGTAAAGGGAATGGCGCATGGAGGAGAAATTTCCCGAGAATAGAAACTAAGGGAAAAGGTGCATGGATAAATGTAAGTGGAAATGGGTCTAAGGAAAAAAATAAGGCTCACAAAGATCTTAGAGGAATATAAGTAATGGAAAGGGAGTAGAGAAGACACAAAGGACAAGGCATGAAGTGATAAGACATAACGATAGATGGATGAAAGGACAAACAAAACATATTTGCATGGTTAGGTGGTGACACTAACTAATCGAAAGAAAAACCCAATTAGAGAATCCAACCACCATGTGACATGGCATGAAAGGATTGATCGGGAAAAATCACACAGATAATGGCATTAAAGAGGCTGAATTCAAATTTGAATTCCAAGTTGGAGGAGAAAAGAACCCAGCTCAAGGAGAGAGAAGCGGGAAAATTTGGATGCACAGGGGTTATAAATAGAGGAGAAGCTGCTCAAGTTAAGGTTTTTGTGAGGATTACCACAAGTGTTATGGTTTTGAACAAGGTGTTTGTTGAGGTGATAGCCATTGGCCCTAAGTTATAGGCTTGAGAGCACGTACCATAGAGATTAGCTAAGGAGAGGGAATGAGAGAGTAGGTCATGATTGCCCTTAGAGACAAAAGAGCAGAGTAAGACTAATCATCCCTAGGATGTGGCATTCATTGTAAAAACATCAGAGATAAATAGGTGTGAGGGATCCATAGTGAGCACACATTGAATATTTTGTATATATTTATCAATATAATAGATGAAACATAAATAATTTTCATCATGTTGTGTGAGATCTATAGAAGGAAAAGAGAGTATTTTATTCATCAAGTAGTATCAAAGCAACCTAATTTCCTAGGAATGGAGTGGTAGACCACCAAACTTGAGGCAGCTAAAGCACGAGAGAGAATTTTTTTTTCTCCACTATGAGAAGTGGGTAGAGAACTCGAAATGAAGGAAGAACACAAGAGTTGGCAGATGGAACCAAAGGAGGGATACATGTCAGATGTGATAGTCATGAAGAATCTCGAGGAAATGATGAAGGATCTTCAAGGAATTTGGAATGTGAGGACCCAATGGAGCATGCAAAAGAAGACCGCAAAGAGGAATGGGTCTTAATGTATAAGGTAGTGAGGAGATGAAGGAATTGGAGAGGAGTCAAAGGCATAGGAAAGAGAACTCATGCAGAGTGCTAGAGGAACATCGAAGTGGGAAGGCATGCGTGAAGGCACACCTTGATATTTTGTAAGGAGAGGGAAATAGAAAAGAAGAAACTAACATGAGAGCACCTCCCAAGCAGGATGGTTCGGATGAGGGATTATTGCGGAAGAATGTGCAAGAAGGGATGCATCAAGAAGGCTTGCAAGTTGAGAAAGCTTGTGAAGGAAGAAATCATCCTAGGAAAGATGAAAGTGCATTAAAGTATCACAATGGAAGAGGGAGTTGTTGAGGAATGGTCATTGCGGAAGATGGGCATGTAAAGAAGTTTCTAGAACCATGGAAGGAGACCATGGAAAAGGAAGTGGAACATAAGGAAAAGGGTGCATGAAAATAAATTGGTTACACAAAATACATAGGAGATACACAAGATGGAATCTTAAGGGAAAATATGGGGTGCATTTTAGGATACACAAGGAGGATACCCCTGTGAAAGGGTAGATAAAATAGAAAGGAATGAGAGGAGTAACTCGAGTAGAGGAGCCTGAGGTGTGCGAGAAGAAAAGATGTGCACGAAAATCGAAATACCATTCTTAAGGAAGCCTAGCAATCCAAGGAGATTGCAAGAGTACGCATGGAAAAGAGTGTAGTGGGAAAAGAGGTCTAGGTAAATCTCAAAGGAGGCATGCAGAGATACACGAAAAATAAGATGAGTGCACGAATTGGGGAGTGTGTGATGGAATTGTGAAGAAACTATAGGGGACTATAAAGGAAGAAGTTGGGATTGAGAGAGGCCATGAATGGTTATTCCCAAAAGGAGTTTCCCATAAGGAAAAAAATGCAGAGAAACTAAGAACAAGAGTTACTATACTATGCATGGAAAATATCACACTAAGAGGGGAATATGTCAACGGGTATCTCAAAATGGGGTGCGAGAGAGGAGGCTTAAGAAGATCTACACAAAAAATTGCAATAAAATTTTCTTGACGATGAATACTTGAAAATAATATTTGACACGGAAGCTTTGCACAGAAACAAGACGGTGCTTGTGTATTTTATTAATATCAAAATCAAGAATTAAAAACAAATGAGAGAGTTGCAATATTTATAGATATTGGACAACTTATATCTCATCCACAATATATGGAAAAAAACACCTAATCTACGAGCAAATATTTAAAAATATCATATTTCCCCTCATGGAAATCATCCGGGAACAAAAATATGCAAGATAGAACATGATCCCACAAACATAGGGATGAGAACACAATCACTTAGTTAACTAATAACTAAGGATAACTAATACCTATTGACATAAGTTTAAAGTACTTAAATTAAATACTTTAACTTATTACATTTATTCAAATATCAACTAATGATGAATTAAGATCAGTTTTATTCCTAATAAATTTTGCAAGGAAATATTGCCATAGAAAGAGGGACGAGAGAACAAAGGATTTCAATTGGAATGTTTTATAAAAGATACCAAGAGGAAAGGATGATAAAAACCCTCATGAAGACCCTGGGAAAGGGACAAGAGACAACATAGGAGATTTATGTCAAGAAGTGTGTGCAAGGAAAATGTGCATAGTGGACTAGAGAAGAGGATAAAGGCAAGGATAGAATCGTGTGGAGGAGATACGACAATGAGTGTAAAATTGTAAGGAATAAGGATCACTTGAGAAGCCTCGGGTGGATGATCAAAGACAAATGAGGACGCACACAAGGATTTGAAGCAAATCATGGGCTATCAAGATAGAAATATCATCGAAAGGACCAAAGAAAGGAGGTTCAAAGAAAGCGAAAACTAGCCAAGGATCAAGGGAGGATATCATTCTATGGAATAAGGCATTGCAAGGAGTGATATCTCATAAAGGTACAAGAGAAAACATGAGAGAGTCACCAAGGAGTGGCCAAAGATTAGAAGAGGTGCTAGAAGAAGTGCAAAAGAAGGAGGAATATGGCTCGTCGGATGAAGGAGACAAGACTATCTTCTTGCATAGTCTAAAGGGTGATGCTATCACTCACTAGTTATGCTTAAGGATGACATCAAGTTTTAAGCACCCCAAATGTTTGATGCAGGGGCATCCTAGAATGAAGGCATACCTACACTAGAGGAGATTGCACATAAGAATTAGAAGGCCTGTGGAAAACGAGATGCAATGTGGAAAAATAGATGCTTCAAGGAGAAAAGAAGAAGGGAGGAGAAAGGGGTCACAAGTAGAATATGAGGCATAATAATGTGTTTTCAAGGAGGAAGGAAGGTCATGAGAGACAAAAATAAAAGAAGAGAGAAGGAAGAGTGTCCGAAGCCACAAGAGAAGTGCAAAGAATGGAGGAAATGATGTGCACAGTAAAGGAAGAGGTGTGTACGCAATGAAATGGAAGAATGCATGAGAGGAAATTTATGATGCATGAAGAGATAGATGCCCACAATCAAAAGGGAATAAGTGCTTAATGAGACATAGGAAGGATAAGGTGTGAAGGAAAGTGTGTGTGAGTGGATATGCCCAAGGATAAAAAAGAGGTGGGGAAATATGGAGCTTAACCAAAAGTGAAGGCACCAATGGAAGTGTGTGAAGATAAGGGTGCACTAGAGAAGAAAATAAGATGGCAAGATATCCATAATGAATAAGAAGGATGTGTGGGAAACATTTATAGTGTGCAAAGGTAATGGCATGCGGAGGAGCATTGACCAAAATAGAAACTAAGGGAAAAGAGGCATGGATAAATGTAAGAAGAAACATGTGTAAGGAAATTAGAAAGGCACTCAAAGATATCAAAGGATCCAAAGTAATGGAAAGGGAGCGGAGAAGACACAAAGGATGAGGCGTGAAGAGATAATATATGGTGACAACTAGCTCAAAGGATGATCAAAATGGATCTGCATGGTCATGTGGATGATAGTGACTAGTCGATGGAAAAACCGATCAAAATCCAACCACTAGGTAATGTAACATGATAGGATTGATTGGGTGAAGATCACATGGATAAGGGTATTAAATAAGCTGAATTCAAATTTTAATTCCAAGTAGGAGGAGTGGAGAAGACAACTCTCGGAGGAGAGAGAAGTGGTAAAATTCAGGCTGTGTAGAAATAAATAGAAAAATAACCGCTCAAGTTGAGGTTGTTGTGAGGATGACCACAAGTGTTATGGATGTTGAACAATGAGGTTGTTGAGGTGATAACCATTGGCTGTAAGTTTTAGGGCTGATAGGAAGTAACGATGAGATCATGCAAGGAGAGGGACCAAGATAGTATGTCTAGATCGACCTTAGAGCTAAAAGATAGGAGTGAGACTAGTCGGGTCCTAGGAGGTGCCATTCATTTTAAAACCTCAAAGATAAATTGAGGTGTGAGGGCTCAATAACAAGAAGACATTATAGATGTGGTATGGATTTATCAATATAATAGACAAAACATTAATAGCTTTTATCTCATTGCGTGAGCTCTATATAAGGATGGGAGTGTTTGTTCTTAATCGGTTTACAAGATTGGTACCATAATGGCCTACCATACATTTTTGGCTTCACTCATTTGACTCTATTTCTAATCACGACCTCTTCTCTTGGTACCTCTAATAACTTCTTGATTTTCAACAACCTACCCCCTTTTATCCTTTGTCAGATCGGTTCCTTCCTATTTTCCCACTCGAATCAAAATTGAACTTGGCCTCTTAATAAACCCTATCCATGTGATCTAATCGCATCTAATCCTATCACGCCATGTCACTCGGTGGTTGGTTTCTTCGATCAATCTCTCATTCAACTAGTCACTTTGTCACCACATGACCATGCAAACCTATCATCCATCATTGTTTTTGTTAATTTGTAACACCTTATCATCTCGGAATTTTCTCCTTACAATTTTTCCATGACCATTCCTTTCCTTTGGGTTTCTCTTAAAATTCCCCACGCTTATTTATTTTCTTCCTCATGTATTATTTCCCATGTACCTATTCGTACAATATCATCCTTGACTTTCATGGGCTATTGTCTCTCTGCGCATTAGTGTTCCTTTCGCCTTAATTTTCATGCCCCTTTGCATTCTTTTATGCATTATGATTTTTTTCTTATGCATTAAACCTTTGCACCTTTCTCTTTCAAGCATCCTCATGGTGATTCTTCTTCTCTCCTTATTTTATTCTCTGTTGTGTTATCATCTTTGCACACTCCTTATTTTCATATATGTTTCCTTCCCATACATGAATTTCTTTGTAGCTTTAGGCCACTTTACTTCTTCACCTTGGGAAGCTCAATTCCTCCATGCAAAGTTTATGCATCCTCCTCCTTTCTTCCTACATTCCTCCCCAAATCTCACATGCACCCTACTTGGTGTAGGATTACCTTTGTCTCTTGATGCTCCTACATCAATCATCTAGGGTTATTGGAAACTTATGTACCACCTCAAGTAAATTTAGCAAGTGGTAAGATCACCCTTTGGGAAAAAAAGTCTCATTTTCTTCATCCAACAAGCCTTTCTTTGGTTCATAATCTTATTCTAGCACCTCTTCCACTCCTTAAAAAAATTTATGTGACTCCTCTATGTTATCTCACACACTCTTGTCAACCTTTTTCCATCATAGCTTGATGTTATTGTCCCAATGGATCCTCCCTCTTGACCCCATGTGATTCTCTACTCACTCTTCTTCTATGCAAGTCTCTTCTTTCCTTGAACCATCCTACCATGGTTCCATCTTTGGCCCTTCTTCCCGAGAATCCATGCCTTCCGTAGCTTTCTTTTGCATGAATATTTTCTCACTCTTTCTTCTCTTAGAGCCTTTAGGGTTTTCCTCCTCTCCTACACACTCTACCTCTAGGCCTTCATTTCTTTGTATTCTCTCCTTTCTCATGATTTCCCTTCCATTTCTCTTTCTTACTCTCATTGTCCCCTCATCGTGACTCCTCTTTGTAAAACTTCCCTTTGCACACTACTTTCTCCCATCATTATTGCCCTTTCTTTCTCGGGATTTTTCTATTCGCTCAGCCCTCATGCATTCCCCTATTTCCTTTCCACCTTTTTCAATGCAACCCTTTCCTCCTGTGCATCCATCTTCTTCCACGTCCTTGGGTTTGAACCCATTATCAGAGACCGTTTGTTCTTACCGCATACCGTCTTTTCTTTGGTATCCTCCTTTGTCATTTCTGTTCTAACTTGGATCTTTTATCCATAGCATGTTCACTTTCTAGAGTGCTTCATCCAATACAATCTCCTGTGCATCTTTGCATGATGTATTCTTAAGATATTCTTCTTTTCCCCTTCTCTTGGCCTTTGTTGTACCACACTCTTGATGTTAAATCCCATGTTTTTCACTACACTTTATGCTTCTACATCCGTGAGTCACTTATCCTTTCTCTCTTGTTTGTAAATTTGTCTCCACCACTTTTCCTCTCATCTCGTGTACCTTCTTTGTGTAGAGATTCCAGAGCATCTTCACTTTCCTCCCCTTTGATATCTCTACCAACCTCTTCCCCTCTTAATGTCCTCTTTTTCATGCCCATTTCAAAATTGTATCCCTCATTTTCTCTACATTTATTTCCTTAGGGTGAATTCCTCGAGGACTTACACTGTTCTCGACCTCTCTCAATCCCATTTTCTCTTCCTCTTTTCCCTAGATTTTCTTCAAACTGTCGTCACACTTTCCTCGACTCGTATGCTCCTATTCTTTAACACAACTATTTGCACTTTGTCTCTCTACCGGGTCTTTTCCCTGTTTACTTAGCTACACACCCCATCTTTCTTTCCTTCGAGATTCCATCCCACACATATCATGTGTACTTTGAGTGTCCATTCTCTTTTTGTGCTCATTCCTTCCGTTTCAAAGATCTTTACCACAATCTTCTCCTCTCGATTCTATGTTTTTCCTTATGCCCTCATGGTTTGCATTGACCATCTTTTTGTTAGGAAATAAGGGATAAAATATGCGGAATAATCCCTCACAAAATCGCAATATAGAGAAACTAATATGCAGAAAATATTACATATCTGAAATAAAAGTGCAAGAATAATAAAAGAACAACACAAAGAGACATTATTTAACATGGTTCACCCAATTTGGGCTATGTCCACCAAGAATCACTTGCTTAGATTTTATTACAAGCCACCACTCTCTCAATACAATACCCAGATCTATTTGGAGCTATGCTCAACAAACTCTACAGAATTCAAACCCGAATTCAGACACATCTGCAATGTTACATTATACCTACTATATGCTCAAAACCACATGAGTAGACAATCGCTAAGCAGTTTTACAAAACCATCCCATAAACCTATGGGTCAAAATCCCGCCCATATGAGAAAAAAAGCACATTTCCCGGTATATCGGGTATGTTTTGTTTTGAGGCCAAAAAAGAGTTTCGGGGTTGCGCCCCCAAACCCTCGCTATCGGGGCTACTGTCGGGGACCACCGCTCGGGGCCCACCTTGAACCCGACGAGACAACTGTGGAAAGTGTACAATACTCTTAGTGTACAATCTTCAACACTTTCACACATGAAAACAAGCTCCACAACCTAACACTTTCCCTTTAAAGTGGTTTCCTTGGCTACCATGATACTCTCACACACTACCATCCGCCTTTGGGTGATTTCTCTCTTCATCCTTTGCTCAAATTATGAGCTTGCTTAATGCACTCCCTCTCACACATATTTCTACAATATTCCCACATTTAAGTCTTCTTCTCTTTTTGCGGTGCTCCCACACCGGTCGTTTCTCCCTCTTGCACTCTTCTCACGTAACTTTCGGCTTTGTCTCACACACGCATCTTCTTTTTGGTGCTCCTCTCGAAACTCTATGGACACAATCCTTTCCCCACTTCGCAAACCCTTCTTCTCTTGCATTATTCTTCAACGTCCTCCATTCCGATCCTCACGCCCCTTGAGCCTATGAATCTCCTCCAACATCTCTTCCATCTTCCTCACGACTTCGCATTAGTCACATCCTTCTCCTTCAAAGTTGTCATAGTTCTTTCTCATGTAAGGTATTTAACCCTTCCAATTGTTGCACTCTGGTTTTGATTTGCGTTCACACCCACTTCTCATAGTGTAGAACACAATATTTCCACACTAATCACCTCATATTTTGGTGTTCTTCCAGTCTGTCTTGCATAGAATTAGCCTGCTCTAATACCACTTGATGGAGATGAATTCTACCAAGTACTCCCTGAGCCCTCCTAATAGAGTTAACACAATGGGTTCCATAACAATATACAAACATTATATTATAGGATAAACACCATGCGGCATCTATAATGTTTGCTCACAATGGAGCTCCCACACCTCTCTCATGAAGATTTACAATACTATTGCCTTCACGACCTACCAGACGGTTTTGGTTTCACTCATTCATCTTTATGGCCAATCCTGACCTCCTCTTCTAGTCCCTCTAACGACACGTTGGTTCTCAACAACCTCCTTTGTGTTGGCTCTTTCTGATTTTCCTACTCAGATTAAATTTGAACTTGGGCTCTTGAATGCCCCTATCCGCATGATCTTATCTCATGCCATGTCATTCGGTGGGTGGATTCTTCCAATCATCATCTCCATCAACTATTCTTTATCAGCCACGTGACCATGTAGACATCATCTTTTTGCCAAATTTTCATGTCTTATCATCTCGGGTTCTACTCCTCATGCTTTTTTCACACCCTTCCTTTACTTGGGATTCTCCCAAAATTTCCGCACGCTTCTTTCTTTCTTCCTTGTGCCTTCATTCCCATGTAAACACCATCTTTGGTGAAATTCATGGACTAACACCTCTCTGTGCATTACTGTCCCTCCATACCTCGATTTTTGTGTGGTGCTTCCATTTTTTCGTGTATTAGGCCTATGCTTTCTTCTTATGCGCTAAACTTTTGCACCTTTCACTTTAGAGCCTCCTCATTGTGGTTCTCATTATTTTATTCTCTGATGTGTCATAATCTTTCCGCGCATGCCTCTCTTCTTGTAGCTTTAGGACACTTCTCTCCTTCTCCTTGGGCAGCTCAATTTCACTATGCAAGTTTCTACGATGTCCTACGCGATTTCCCAACGCTCGCGCGGGCCCGTAGGATTTACTTTCTCCCCGGATGCTCCTGCATTAATACGTGACTTTGGTTTCTTGTATAGGAAACCATACTACCTCTTGGGATGTTTAATTTTTCCTCTCAAAACCACATGTATGAATCTATCCTACAGATTATAAGTAAAACTAAGTATTAAGAAAGAAATTAAATGCCTTGAATTATTTTATGAAAAACATGAATGCTCACAGGAATGATGTCTACAAAAATGTGTTTAGAGCAAGCTATTATTTTTCATATGTAATAAAAATGATGAATCATGTATTTATTTTATGTATATTTGAAATATTTGTAGCATAAAAATCATTGGATTAAATTATTTTTCCTTTGTCTCTTGGTATTCTTGTATTATTGTATGTGTGTGAAAGAGTGAGTTATTGAGGCATAGACTTGTACGAATAAATTTAATTCACCTCAAGATAATCCCTCAACTAAATTATACAATACTTATGTTAAGTTGGTGGTTTTCACGAGAATTTTAATTATATTATGTATTTTTATCCGTATGACTTTTAGTCACTAGCCAAATATTTATTAATAACTAGACTTATATCTTGAATGTTATCACCTTGATGAAATCTCTTCACATATGACTCTAACATGTATATGTTTTGATGAAAAATAATGTGAAATAAAAGTGACAAGAATCATGTATATTGCAATGGCTAAGATAAGTACCATAAAATAAGTAGGATGGAAGATTAAATTTTTAATAGAAAGTAAGTGAAGATATGTTATAGATGCACGTAGCAAAAATAATTTAACTTTTCGTATAAACTAACTTGCTATCATAAAATATCCCCATATGAACAATTGTTTGTTTGTCATATGAACTAATCTTGTTTAAGTTTGGTAGATAGTATGTGTTTTGTTTAAGGTACTTGTTTTGACTCATGTGTCTTCTTGATTAGAATAGACAATTTAAATAAAATGTTAACATCTAATGAATAAGACAACAAGATAGTTTTGATCTCGTATATTTAAATACTAAAACCTTTACATAGTGAAATGAATCAAAATATGTGTTTTTGGTTTCTTGTATGGGAAAGCATATCAACTCAAGATATGTCCAGAGATATCTACCACTAGTAACCATCGACGTGAATAAATTTATTACCATTGAAGAAGTATATATGAATAATAGAAAAGGGTGTGTTTTTTCATGTGGCTAGTTTTATGATAATTGTGGATACATTTGTTCTTTTCCTCTTATCCAACTTATTACTATATGATACATTAGGAATGTGACTGCTTAGTAATCTCATTTATAGGACAACAATAATGCTTAAAATAGCCTAAACATATACCTAATTCCATAAAAGAAGGATGATTGTTTTTGTCATTTTACTTTGTGAAATGGTGTTATTATTTGTAATTAGTGGTGTTTGTTTCTACTCTTATGCCTTTAAAAGGAATCATAAGATATGCATCTAGTTCCTATTCTATTAAGTTGGTAGAACATAAAACTATACACTTCATGGGTATTGTATTTGTTGAATGTATGTGATTCTATGTTCCTTGAGGCATGATGGCACGTGATTCTAAAGGAGTTCTTAATCCCGATGTTCCATATTCATCATCGAGGTGGGGTGGGTAGGATCAAGAATATCTCACTAAGGTTGGTTATTTTGCCTTGTATGACCCCGCATCCATTAAGAGATCGTCATGTCATTTTCTTTTCTTAGAAAATTGTGAATTATGCAAACTCACATGAAATCAAGACATTTCTCTTTTATTTCTTCATACTTTATATTTCTTATGAGATGTTGTTTTGTCATTTATAAATATCCCATGTGTGTGCCAATTATACTATGTAACTAAGAATTTTTTTATATATACAAGCTAATTTTTTTATCATGTGATTTGTACAATTGTAAGCGATGAATTAAATTTTAAATTTTATAATTACATTCATGGTGTGTATGATGGTTACTTTTGTGTGTATGTTTTACAAGAATATTTATTATGTATATGTGTGGAGGGATGGGTAGTGGGGAGGGGGATGGGTATTATTCATGGGTTCATGACATTCTCATAAAGGTCTTAGCTAAGACCATGATAGTGTAGGCATGCAAATAGTTCCTCCATTTATTTTTTTGTTTAAACACATCCTAATATCATCATGGAAATTAATTAATTATGCATCCATCCCATTACAAATCCCACAACAACCCATGAATAATTAATTACCTAGTTAATCACCATTAACTAGTTAGTAATAATACATCTCCATTATCCCACATCTACTAAAATAAGCCAACCTCTAGTACCTAGAACCTATAAAAAGGACCCTCCAAGATGCCATTGTACAACAAACCAAGCAATGTTTCCATTTTTGGAAACATTTTTAATTTGGGAAATCCTTCTATGTAGGATCCATTCCAATTCGGGAATCTATTCTATTTTGATAAATCCTTCTATTTTGGGAAATCCCTATCCGCATCCTATCTGTATGGATTTAAATTAGGATTTATATGTTGTTTGTTCCTCTTTGAAATTTGAATTTAGCATATAATGTTAGGAATAATTAGTGTGCACATTATTATGTGCTAGCTAATTTTTAAATTAGTATTATTATTATGATTGGAAAATAATGTAAGTGAGTTGAGAAAACAACTCACGTAGGATTTAGGAGAGTGATTTTAGGGAAGGTTGAGTGAATGTAGGGTGAGATAGTTTAGGGAATAAAGGTGGTTGAACCACCCACCTAGATTTAGTGGGAGAGGTTAGAGATCCTCTCCTATATATGTGGTATGTATTATTGTATGAAAAATATTGATTGAATTATTATTGAGATTTTGCTCTTTCGGATATGGGGTAAAACCCACATTTGGCATCAGAGCAGGTTTCTTATGAGGCCTTTCTGAATATCACCCCACTCATGCTTCGTTTGTCAAGTTGATTAAGGAAATGGGTTAGCAGATCCCATGGACCTCTGTGACCCCATTCCCTTCTTCCATGCCCATTCATTTGTTGTGAAGTCAAGCGGTGCAAATGAAAGACTATAGGGATACCACAAACCTCACGTGAAATTTGGAGTTTTTAGCGTCCACCCTTCTTGCATATTTGTCAACGGTACTAGCAGATACCACAAACATCGTAGCGAACCCACTGACATCCATCATCTACATACATTGTCTTCACCTAATTTGTCCGTTGTGTTCATGCTTAAAAAAAATTGTCATTTGGAGCATATATTTCAGTTACTGGAAAAGTTGTTGTGCAGGAAATGTTTTTAAGTGTGCAGATCTTTGTTGAAAAATAAATGGTTTAAGAGATATATGTAAACATATATGCATCTGGCTATTAAAATAGATTTCGGTCTTCATGATCAACATGTTGTTTAGCAACACCCATGTTCCATCGTTTGGCCTCAATGTTTTTCCCAGGATCATCCCTTGTGGCAACTCGGTTGTGGAAGAAAGCATGTCGATTGACGAGTTTCTTCGCAAAGCTGCGGCTCCATCTTGGTGTCCATCAACTCTCCTTATCGAGTCTATTTGATGGATCCTCCCTGCTTAAACACTTCAAACAAATCTGGATCGGCTTTGCGAGATCCTCATACAATCGTTTTTCTTCATTTGTTCTGTGGATTCATCTCACTGGTGACAAAGGCTCCGGTCAACATTTTTGACTAGAGATAGTGAGTTCAAAATTCCCCTACGAAATCTAAAATTCATTCTGCCTCAATTCTTCTCACAAGCTCTCTAAGCTTGTAACATTATTTCTCCACAGGATCTACAAATGCATCCTTTCTTCAAAAGATATTTGGTATAATATTAAAAAGTGGGAACTCTTATACCGTAATCTTCTCCTATTCGATTGAACACTCCTCAAATCCTTGGTCAGACTCATAGACGCAACTCGCTAATGGCGAAGTTGTCTGCAATCCTACGAAATCGTACCTCTCTACAGAGAACACGGTATGGACGTGACTCCTAGATCGCTCAAATCCCTCAGCGTTTCCAACTGTACCTCGGTGGTAATGTTTCAAGATTCCTTCACTCTCGATGTTAGATCCCTCCAAAAATAGGAATTGGCATTGATCAAGTATTCAGCAGATCTCTCCCTCAGTGACTTCAATCTCGGACTTGATGGCATGGACGAAAATATGGCGAAATTAATTTTGGATAAATGCAAATGCAAACCCTAAAACAGCCAGCTCACGGATTTGAAGGAAAAGATATATATTTAATGCGAAGCAAATTTCTTTTTTTGTAGAATGAATTTTGAAGGGAGGGGAACCAATATTAAAAGGGTGTTGATTATCATAGAGAGAATAAAAAAAATGTTTAAAGGGTGCTTATAAAAAGTAATATTTATTTTTAGAAAAGGGGGTAGGTAGAAATATTTTCAAAAAATTATAAAGAGTCATTATTTTTGTACTTGGATGTATTATCAATGGAAATTGACATCTAAATATTTTTTTGATTAAGGGGGAAATACAAAGTGAGGAGATTCATCAACCTAGAAGAACAAGCTACGAGGCCAACGCGCATGCTCGTGCTCCAACATGTGACATTCTTTCCCATATGCACACTAAGGGGGAATGTTAGGAATAATTAGTGTGCACATTATTATGTGTTAGCTAATGTTTAAATTAGTATTATTATTATGATTGGAAAATAATGTAAGTGAGTTGAGAAAACAACTCATGTAGGATTTAGGAGAGTTATTTTAGGGAAGGTTGAGTGAATGTAGGGTCGATAGTTTAGGGAATAAAGGTGGTTGAACCATCCACCTAGATTTAGTGGGAGAGGTTAGAGATCCTCTCCTATATATGTGGTATGTATTATTGTATGAATAATATTGATTGAATTATTATTGAGTTTTTGCTCTTCTAGACATGGGGTAAAACCCACACATTATTGGGTACGCCAAAGTGGGACACTCCTTTTCCTTTTAATATTTTTAAGTGTTTGTAGATTTTTCTTGATCGGTGTGTTTTTCTTGCAAGTTTTAGAGTGTTTTTGATCAGTTAGATTCCTTGATTTTCCCCTTATTTAGCTATTTTTTCATTTTTCTTATCATATTTCCATGTTTCTTTACATTGACATTTTCAGTCTATGTAATAGTCTTTCTATTTATAGGAACGATGTTTTTAATTCACACTGTAATGTTTCTACTGTTGTGCCTTTGCAAAATTCCTTAATTAATGAACCTTAATCAATAAACCGTATTTTATCTTCAAATTCATTGTGTTAACACATTTGAAAAAGGTCATTAAAAAGGGAACACAAAATAGAAAAGGAATCATCACAAAGGGATTGATCAAGCTCTTTCAAAAGGACCATCACAACCAAAAATAACCTAAAACCCAACTTTCTTCAACAAAAACAAAAAATTCATCAAAAATGGAGTCACATTCTCTAAACACATCTAGAGGGTATAAAACACACGTCATCTAATTATCCCGAGGGGAAACTTGAGAAGGAAACAAAACAACAAAGACAATACACACCCTTGGGTGAATCCTTTGTGATCATCTTTCATCAATTAGAAAAAGAAAACATAATCATATATCCAATAACCAAATCTTTTCAATGAAAGTAAACCCAAATCCACTTAGTACAAGGAAAATGAGTAATATGAATTCCATTGCATTAAATTACATTCAATAGAAAATTCCATGAAACTGAAAAACTATATCAAAGATCTAATTATTAGAGGATACATTGAACTTAAAGGTAATGATGCTCCAAAATAAAAATAAAATAAAAATCTTTGGATATATCAAGACCCCTTTCCTAAAAAATTTCAAACTAATCCAAAACTTGATCGAATTAAAAACTCTCATACTGACCATGTAAAGAACGAAATTTCCTCCTATGATGATGCCCTCATTGGCTTCACCGACCCCATAGAAAATTTTGTTCCAACCATTAATGTCAAGGCCCTAGATTGTAAGGCGTCATAACTAGGTGTATAAAATTCATTGTCTAAATAGTCTCCTCTACCTACTCCCAAAGGCCAATACATCCTTACAAAGGAGCTTCAAAATATTTTTGCATATATTGCCATCTGGATCATCTCAAAACATATGTTGTTCATAAGGACATATTTTATAAGGCTCTCCAAGAGTTAAGAACCCTAATGAAATGGATTCATCACAATTTCATGATTTGGTTATACATTTATCCACCAACCAAAAAATCATCCTTAGCCAACATGAGATTTCACATTCCAATCCATCACATTACCTCCCATTATACATTAAATTTTTCATCACTCTACACAAAATGAAAAGGGTACCTATAGATAATGGGCCAAATCTAAACATATGAACTTTGAAGCTAATAAAACATTTGGGACATTAAGAGATAACATTGTGTCCAAATATCATTACCACAAAGGAATGTGAAAATGTTGGTAGAAATCCCACATGAACAATTCCCCTTCAACATGAAATTATTTATGTCATCCACAAAACTCATTTCATGTCATTGATATTGATATCCCTTATAATTTCCTCCTTAAAAACCATGGATTCATGTCATGCAATTTGTTCCATCCATAAAACATAAATTATTTAAATTCCCATATCAAGGACAAGAGTTAACTATACTCAAAGATTCTCAATCCTTCTAATACTACAAAATGTTGGAGGGTGTTTTAAAAATCTAATATCTATCTAATCACCAAGAGTGATCATAACTCAAATGCATAAAAATTCAAGGAATATTCATCATGCATCCATCATAATGAACTTCCATCCTTATCCAAAATCCTCCATACAAATCCAAATTTGAGATCATTGATGATGGTTGTATATAATATGAGATTCAAATTACCTTTCATGTCACCAACTCCCCTCTCCTAGAAGTCGTGGCAGGCCTAAAATGGATAATAGAAAGTAATAAAGAATTTCATTACTTTGGTACTTAATCCTTTATAAAAACAGGTTTTCTAGCGGATGAAGAAATTGGAATATCCTTCAACTCCTAGATATGTGATGTAATTTTTTCATCATGTTCCAAATCTACTAAACGCCTTATAGAAAATAATATGTTTGAAATAATTAACTATAAAGGATGAGGACTATGAATCGTGAGAAAGGTATATGTGAGCCCATTATAGTTCACTAGAATCCATATGATTATGGCATAAGATGTAAACCCTTTGGTAATTTGCAAGATGGTATCATAGAAACTACTTATATTAGCGAGGAAGCCTCTTCCAACATCGAAATAGGGTCCACTTGTATATTATATGAATATCACGCCACCGCAATCCTTTTCAAGACATTTTTGTCCTAACCATCCACCTTAACTCGCATATGTGACCTCATCAAATGGGACTAGCAAGATCACATACTCTTTGATTTATATAGACACCCCAAATCCTTTGCTCTTAAATCATATTAAAATTAGTCCAATCTTATTAATCATCTCTTAAAGTATTCATTAAATCACATTCTTCACATCCACTTCTCATAACATCCCATAGACAATTAATCCTACATAATTTCTCATAATCATCATTAATAAGCTACAAATTCTAAATATACATTATCCTACATTCACCAAAATCAATCAACAACCCTATAAAAATTGGACCTTCTAAAGGTTAAACCACACACTTTATCTCATGCAACTTTCTATTTTTATAAACCTAGCTAAATTGAGAAACCCTATTGACATAAGAGCCTACCAAAGATGGATATTACTTTCAATTTGGGAAACCTCCTTACATAATCATCCCACTTTACAACCACATTGTTATATCTTACACAAAAAAATTATAGCATCCAATATTGAAAGAAAATATATAAAACAAGGGAGGTTTCCACTTACGTTGTTTTATGCAATTAATAGATTTTCTTAAACACTTTATATTTATGTCTTTTGTTGGAATTATAGACTACGTTTTATGGGGTGTCAATTCTTTGTTAAATGTCTATAGTTCAATCAATGCATACATTTGGCATGTCTAGTGGGACTCTCATTTGTCCTTTTACTTTTTATGCATTTTTATTGAGATTTTGTAGGTTTTAATATGTTTGAGTTCTTGTAGGTCTAGAAGTAGTGTTACTAAGTCAAAATTATATATTGGCCTCTAATCTTAAAGTTTTTGAACTTTTTCCTTAGATTCTCGCATCTTTATGAAAAATTGGTGTATCATCCCCGTATAATAGTGTATGTTCTCATAGGATTATTGCATCTACATACAATAGTGTCATTTCTACTCGAATGCCATTTCGCACATAGTAGCGTCATTTCTACCAAAATGGGATTTCGCACATAAATTTCCATTTATGCTAAAATGGCATTTTTCCTCACATGTAGTGTCATTTCTATCATAACGGTGCATTTTCTTAGGTTAGTATTTCTTCTTCTTTTATAATAGCATCTTTACTCATACTAGTAGCATTTCCACTTTTTAGCTATTTTTGTTGGAATTAACACACTTTATTTTGCTTGAATTATTTCTTCTCTTTGTTTTAGCATATTTTTGCATGAAATTGGTGTATTTACTACAATGACTATGTTTTAAACTTTGCATCACTTATAATCACTTTTCACTAACTTATCAGATAGTCTTGTTTGTTGTTTTTATGCATTTCATATATATTTTTCATAATCCAAAAATGCATTTCAAAGAAAAAATCAACCAAACTACTAACAAATCATGTGTAGAGATTTCATTTCCTTATCACTTATCACACTTGCTTATTGTATTTTTATTCAATTCATTTACTTATCATATTGTTTACTCAATTCATTTGTTTATCGTATTGTTTACTCAATTCTATTTTTTTGTATTTCTTTTGTGTTTATTCAAATATTTTCTTAAAAACATATTGTCTTCCAACATGTTGTAAGGTGATTTTGGGAATTAAAAAAAAAAATCAAATGTCTTATTTCTTTTGTAGGTTTTGGCGAATTAGAGGTCATTATCGAGCTATTTAGATAGATCTTATGTAATAGAGGGCTATTTAAATTTGATCAAGGGCTACCATTTTTATCTAAGAATGAGTTCACAATACATGAGAGAGCACTAGCACCCATTAAGGTAGTAACTATCATATTTGGTGAAGTTCTACTAAATTGATTGGGTAGAAGTGAGGGGGGATTTGACCCTTCAATACCACACCATTAGAAAGTACTCTAATTCATAGACTTGAAGCACGCATACCAAAAAGGTATATCGATGATGTCCCTAACAAACTTGTTAATCCTAACTTACCTAGACTCTTTTATATAATCATTTAGTAATGTTGGGAACACAATGCTCCTCAATACACCCACCCCATACCTTCGAGGTATATTGGTGGGCTATTATGAAATTGTAATCCTTATTGACTATTAGAGGTTGTGCTTTCTATTTGAATCCCCTTATAATTGTATTTAGAAACACAAAATGTAAAACTTTTTCCAACTCAAAATTATTTTTTCAAAGCATAAAACTTAAAACTCTACCCAAATATTAAATTTCTTTTCGGAAAAAAAAATGTAAAAGTACCACAAACTATATTCCAAAGCACAAAAAGTGAAACTTTGTTTGAGTCAAACACCATTTTTAAAACAAAAATGTGAAATTGCAAAATTCAAATCCATTATTTCAAAACACAAACAAAGAAACTCTAGAAAAATAAAAAACAATGACATCCAAAATTTGGTATCAAATCAAACAAAGTATAAAATAGTGAAACTTTTGGTACCAACCCATTTAAAGGCAATTAATTCTCCCATTAAAATGAGGATGATCATGACCATTCTCAATGAAAAATAATCAAAAACATTTTTTTAATAACACATTCATTGATCAAAATGAGGATGATGATAGTCATGGACATATAAGCCAAAACAAATCCAATGTTACTTTTAATGAAACTAATCATACCATAATTGACCAAATTATGCACTAAAAAAATATAACCTTATCTTCGAGGCTCATAAACCAAGGATCTAGGCATCCATCCAATTTCAATCTTAAATACTTATCCAAATTCATTAACCAAAATTATCCATCCATCCAAAACATTCCTTTTACATCTAGTGGCCTTTTAGGTTCAACCTCGCCAAATCTTGAATCCATCAATAAAAACATTGATCCCAAATTTCCCTACATATAAACCTACATTGATAAAGGAGAATCAATCCTCAACCAACGATAATTTTCCCACAGTCAAAATCATGTCATACAAAATCAAATTCACTAGGTGCGCCAACAATTGGAACATCTAGCCTCACACATTAACTATTGGTACCCTACACCAAACAAATTCAACAATTAGTCCCTTGAATAAAAAAGATCCAATTTTACCTTATCACCTCATTTGGGGAAACTTAAGAGGAAAACTAAGAGGGAAACTAAACCAAGACAATACTCCCCCTTAGGTAAATCTTTGACCACCATCTTTAACCAAATATAACAAAAACATGATCCCATATCCACAGATAAAATAATTTGATGAGAATGTCCTTAGACCTTTTTGGTAACATAAAAATTATTATTTTTATTACCATTTAATCCTCATACACTAAAAAAATATGTTCCTAAAACTAAAAGACTACATCCAAGACCTCATCGACCAAAGGGACATCCAACTAAATCACTCAATCAACAACATGATCTTATCTCCAAAACCAATCAAATAAATTCATATAGAAAACCCATCAATCATGATGTCTTCATTGGATTCATCCATCCTTCTCGCCATCAAAACCAAATCCATAGATTGTGTCATCACAATAAGGAAAATCAAAATCATTGTCTAAAGGCCTCCTCTTCCTACTTCTACAATTCCATATAACCCTAACCAACAACTTAAGAATACTCCCATACACATTTCCATCTTAGATCTTATCTAAACATCTATTTTTCATAAGGAAATCCTCTATTATGCACTTTATGCATCAAGAATATCCATTGACATTGACCCATCAAACTTTTTTGCTTTTCTTGGACATTTATCCAAAACTCATGTCCCATTTATATCACAAACTAACAAGATTCCATCTACATCCCAAACCAACAATATTCCATCCATCATAAACTCCACCATAAAAATATCATTCCACGATCATATTTATAAATAATTAGGATAATTTTAAATTCAAAAGGGACTTTCATGTATCCAAGATTCTCCCACCTCCTAAAATCAATGAAAAATATAACATACACAAGCAAAAGGATCATATATCAAACCAATGGGGAACTTTATCCTTTGTTAGAGAAGGCCTCTTGATATAAGGATATTGAATTCTCGTATAACCCTCAAATTTATGACATAAACCTTTCATCATGATTCCAATCAGATAACTATCCTATTTCCAACAAGATGCTTAAAATAATTAACTACAAAGGAAAATTCCTAAACATCCATGAATAACGCATTTGCAAGTATATCCCTATTCATAAGAATCTAGGTCATCATGACATAGGTTATAAACCTTTTGGAAACTCACACAATGAAATAGAATCCAATTCTAGCCACGGGGGTTCACTTAGTAACATTATGGTATGACACGTTCATTCGAAGGGTATTAAAGAATACCGTTAATGCTAGTTTTTACCTCTAATTATTCAATTGATAATACCCCTCCCGTTATATTATTAGAATGAAAATACCCCTATTTTTTCCACATACCTTACCCATTTTTCTATTACAATTTTATTTACCCATTTTTATTTCTACCTTAATATATAAATTAAAAAATATCTCATATTTCTCACTCAATTATTATTTTCTTAATACACATTTTCTTTCAAAAGAGATTTTGAATCCATTTAAGACCTATTACCAACTACCTTATAAATGTTAAGCTTTAATAATTTATCATTAGTTCTTTAAATATTTAAGATGGTGAAATAATATCACTTGTATTGAAAAACATACTCAATCCCGATTTTCTACCATCTTATTATTTCTTGGTAAAAAATCTCTTAATTGAGAGTTCCTTATTAAAAAAGAGAATATAATTTAACTTTATGACCACACTATTTTTACAATTTTAAGGTATTTAATTTTAAAAACTAGGGTTTAAATGTTTTATTTTTATATAAACCTCCTATCCTTTGGCCCATCTCTCTAACCTACCCCAAATACCTGATTAAAATTATGAATGAATTAAACCCTTTCACCACCTCATCTCTACCATTATATTGAATTTATTTTTATAAATTTTAATTACCCCAATATTTTCCTAGCTAATTAACCCTCGTGATTCTAGCATAAATGAAGTGATATCTTCCAACATTGACACAATATCCACATGTATCCTATTTAAGGATCTTACTTCCACCAACCCCTCTCATAACACCACCATCCAAACCATTCACCTCAACCAATAAATTTTTAAGTTCATCACATAGGATCATCAAAATCAAATGAACATCTTCCATAACAATGACACTATCACAACACTTCATACATTCAATGATAATATTCCACTAGGAGACCATTACAAGGGATTTAAAATCAACTTAGACATAATGAATTACTCTTAACACAAGTTGTCTACTCCAAAAACATTCAAAATTCAAACAAATCATAAAATCATAAAAAAATTGCAAAACAAAAACTCATAAACATCTAATAAATCACAACGATAAAAACATCAAATAAATCAAACAATCATAATAATTAGAATATTCAAAAAGAAAAAACTAATTAAAAATCAATACCATCAAAAAAATTAAAACATAAATAATTGAAAAAATCCTCTCTTGCACACAAATGTTCTCTCTGCTCCATGTCCATCCTTTTGCACATCACCTATCACTACATCTCAATTCATTCACTTATCATTCCAATCCATTAATGTAGATTTATTATCTTGTTTGAGCACATCATGAGGTAATAGTCTCTATTGCATTTGTTTGACATTGGTCTTTTATTACCTAGTAAATTAAAAATGATTTTCCTCCTAGATATCACTAGCACTATTATACACTTAATAACCTTGTCTTGAAGACCCCTGTGTGTATCTAGTGACACTACCCAATGTCATATCGACCATCACTTCCACTCCCTTCATCAAACCACTAATAGTTTTAAGACCTTATCGAACACAATCGAGAAAGCTAAATATCTTTTTAATAACCAATAACAAAATTAAAAGAAAAATAATTACAAAAACAACACTCTCTCCAAAGGTGTCTCTAGTATCTCTACTACCACTATGTACATCTAGTTGGTAATAGAGAAATAATGTGACTAGAACTAGATACATCGTCTTCAAGGCTATAAATTCATGGATGGAAAAGAGCGCAATGTATGTCTCACCTTCCACACACCTTCATCCACAAATCAACTACTAAAATCAATCATTCTTACACATTAGCTAGTTTATCTTCACTTACTACCCATCAAATATTCACTTCAAATAACAATTAACACACACAAGCTCGGACATGTGTGTGCGTGTACACACACATCCACACACACACACACACATGCATGTGCATGCGCACACACACACAGGCACACGTGAAAATGTGCACATAGGTGCGCACACACATAGGTGCGCATTTACACACACACACACACACACACACACACACACACACACACACACACACACACGTACACACACACACATACGCGCGCGCGCGCACACACACACACACACACACACACACACACACACACACACACACACACACACACACACACACACACACACACGTGTATGTGCTCACGCGCACACATGCACACACACTTGATCATGAACACACAACCATACATGATCATGAACACACACACCCACATAATCACGAGGAACTATGCTAATATGTTGTCAATTTTTTTATATACCTTTCCCATACTCTTGCTTCATTCTATCTTTTGTCTCATGATCTTTGTATTTGTCTCATCACCTATTCATTTCTAATTTTCAAACCATCTATCATATCCAACCATAACACACAATTTCTTCTTACTTCACTCAAAACATATGTTCATCTAATTCCTTTTACCATGATTAGGAGAAAAAAATTCTTGGTACAATAATTAATCCCAAACCAAGGTGCATTTCCTATCATTTATACATTTACCCTATTTGTCTTGTATTATGATGGGGAAGCCTTTGGCCTAAATAAATTTCACTTGAGGGAGTATGTTATACCAAATCCTTCACTCATCAATGATATGAAAATGATCAGCTAATCATTTGTTAACCAATACAACCAAAATAGTCATCCAACTTGTGAAATTGACCTATTGATCCCTTCACAAAAATCTATTGAAGTGGCCCATCGATCAACATTTCGAGGTCCCTATCTATTTGATCAATCATCCAAGTTCCTTTACATACATCATTACTTAGGGTAAACCATCAAGATTATGGGAACACGAATCTTGTCATTAGGTTTAACAAATCGTGTCTCATCTTTAGTATTTATGGGCATCCCGCCTCTACACAAGAACATGTCATTCGAAAAAACCCAAAATCCTTGAAAATTTGTAAATACCCAAGATATCCAAAAACATCGAGGGAAACCTAAAAATCAATAACATCTCAAAATCCAAGATTTTAAATCAACTCCAATAAAAACGTAAAAAAATAAATAGAAAAAAAGGAAAAAGTCCTAAGAAATTTGTTAATCAATCCTTTATAAGTAAAAATCACATTAAATTTTTGGGATATATCCTTCCCAATCCAATCCCCCTTGCATGCATAATTTCTTGGGGTGAATCATCATCATCTTTTGGGGATATATCAATCCTAATCTAAAATCCTTGCATACATCATTGTTAATTTGTTTGGGGCAAATCACTATCATCATTACCCTTCGCACTTCGACATTCATCACTTGGGTGTTACATGGAACAAATATATTGTATTCATTTACCTTTGTGTGTTATTCTTATGCTTGTTTGGTTCTTTTTGTCTTGTTATTTAATTTTACATCATATCTTTGGCATATTAAAAAAAAATCATCATGATCTCTCATATCATGATGCCCCTTATTTTACTATATTAAATAAAGTTTCTCAATCCATTAAAATTTCCCAAGATACACAACATTCATCCCATTTTCCCATCATCTATCATTTATTTACCATTTTCTTTGTCCAAGTTCTATCTCAAATTACTTTATCTGTTGGTGTGAGTTATTTTCCACATCATTAGGTGATTCATATCACTTAGGTGAGATCGTAGGTCCACGTGTCATTTAAAGGTCATTATGAGATTCTCTTATGTGTTAGTGTGTTAGTATGTCATATGCATCATTGGGAGTTACAATTCTATTCTAGGAATGTAACTCCCCCTCTCCACTCGAGTTGTCATGATTGCAGCATTGGGTGTTCCTCAGCACCTCCTATATGTACACCCCTTTGGATCTATGAGATAGAGAGAGAGTTTGTGGATTGTAACAAGGTTCTTCCCATATTTCAAATATTTGCATGCACATTTGTTTGATGCTCGATCCTTCGAGATATATTAGCGCTTATTGTTCGCACATCTATTGATGTGCACATTGTCCCTCGTGATTCTCACATTTCAGGTTTCAAACCCTCTTTCATGGTATCAGAGTAGATCTTGTGGATCCATGCACTCTTTGGCATTTCTGTGCATGTTTTTCAGCTTCTGGCATGATATCCAAATCTAGTTTTGTGTGTCATAATTGATATTCCAGGTTGTGCGCTTCTTACATTGATTTGGGTGTTTATACCTCTATTGAGGATGTTCGTGGGTTTTTATTCCTTGCATGTGGTTTTGAGGTGCTTCACAGTATTTGGTTGTAGTTTTGGGTGTTTTATAATTTCAGATCTAAGTTTTTCACTTCTTGGTTTCTATCGAGTTTCGGTGGTGGGTAAGTCATCCTCTTACCCACCTCGGTCCCATCTCGCTGAGCTGGGAACCAAGCTGGTTCTTGGAAACTCACCACTCACTCTACCGCCTTGATCGATTTTTGGCTTGATTGGCATGCATTGATGGTGACTCGACATGTTTTTCGTTCCTCCTAATTTTTGAATCACGTATTTTCTTCACCGCCCTAGTCTCTGCAACCTTTTCTAATTCTTCTTCGACCTCTTTTGGCTTCTCTAATTCATTTTTCCTTTCCTATGTTGTGTTCGGTCCTAGATCCCATGTTGGCTCTGTGTTTCCTATGGTTTAAAATGATTTGGTTATTCATTTCGTGTTCATGTTGTGTTTGGATTGGTTTTTTGTGTGACTACCTTCGCTCATTGTTTAACCATGCGTGTTGTGTTGAGTCCCCTGGTTCACTTTGGTTCATTCGCGCCCACGCTTGCTCCACGTCATGCATTCATCATGCCTTTTTCATGCTCCATGAGATCAATATCCATATGGCAGTTTTTTGTTACACATTAATGTGTTTCTTGAGACCATTCAATAGCACTACTCATGTTAAAAATCACTGGCTCCCGGCATGCCTTCCGACTGACTCACCCCATGGCCTTTGATTCCAGCTTAGACCATTCAACCACCTATGGTCGTCACTCCTCACGATTCTGTCAACTCGTTCATCACCCACCACTCAAAGCATTGGACATCCTCCTCAGCGTTGAAACTCCACACATCACAAGCATTTCATTAGCACAACGCATTATTTGGCATTTGACTTGGTCCTCCCACCTTTGGTGCTTCTACTTGGATCTTTGTATTGACATTCAACCATTTGAATCATTGAACCCCTAACTCAATCCTCTCGCTTGATGGCTTGTCCACTCCCGACATCCATGTTGCAATTGGTCAAATCACTTGTCGTGTGTTGCTCCCACCAACCTAGTGCATCCCACTAGCTCACCAACTCTCTAGCCGAGCCGCTTGGTTCACATCCACACTAGCTTGCCAAGCCCTCCTTTCATCTTGCCAAGTTGTTCCTACGCCTTCACACCCCTTTTCTCGGGAGCTCCCTCACACCCCCTAAATCCTTTTTTTGATTTTTTTAGACTTTTTCCTATTTTTTTGTAGTAAATGATATTGTATAAGGGAAAACAATTAAAAATTAAATTTTTTAAGGGGGAGTATATTTTTTTGAGCTCATTTTATAGGGTTATTGGGATTTCTGAGCCATTTTTATTGTCTCATCATTATAGAGATCTTCTTTGCCTACGGCTAGTGGATGCGTCAGCCCATAGACTTGTGGCAAGAGATCCTTCTTTTTGCGTTGTGAGACACCTCTTTCTCACATTGTGTAATGTTTTGTACCTTTTTCATTTTCACACTTTTGTGCTTGATTGTGTGTGTCCCTCTCCGCTTCCGACTAGGACTTCATTTGTAGCCTCCACTCTCGCATGACTTATCATCTACTATGAGGTGAGTGGTCAATTATCGATGTTGGTTGTATGCACCTCATTGTAGTCACGCACTATCCAGTGCCGCATACAAGGGGTTATCATTGCTCTTCTCTCATGTGTGTTCTTTCTCATAGACACATTATAGTTTGATTCCAATGTCTTGCATTCTTACACTTGTCTTCTTGTGCTCTTTCTATACTTGAGCGTTGTAGCATCGCATTACTGCCTCCGCCACTTCTTCTTGGGAGAGAGAACCATTCAGCATGGCGTGCTTCTATGGAATGCTACTTCACCTACGAGGTTCTTTCACACTTCCTAATTGGGCAGTTCTGTACCACAGATCATCATCATTTAGAGGACTTTCCCAACACTTGTGACCATGTTTTTGGTCACTTGATGATGCATGTCTCTAGACCTCTCCACTTTCATGTGGCAGACTCAAATCCTCCCCACCGCATCTGGAGCATCTTTCAGTCTCTCTATGGAGACCCTTCACATACTTGCATCATTATTTCTGCTATTGATCTAGTGGTCTCTTCTTCTTCTTCATGTGATGAAAATTCCCCGAAACGGACTCACTTAGTTCTACTTCGATCACAAGGATTCTTCTCCTAGTTTTGATGTCGAGAGTACTACAAAGGAATTCTCTCCTCTTTCTCTCACTATTCTAGAGAGTGTTGTCACCCCTCCCATCTCATCAGACATTAAGCAGTCCCATACTCAGCCTCATACATTCATTGCACCTACCTCCTTTCCACTTTCAGTGTGTGATGCCCCTTCCACTCCTCTACCTTCATTGGATGACTCATACCTTTTGAAATCACTCTTATGTTGGTGAGACCCCTCATTGGGATGAGTATCTACCAGAACTTGGTCATCTTTTTACAGAGTCCATTATGATGCACTACAGGTTCCTCATCCTTATACAAGTGCCTTGGAGGATTTCATCATCTCCATTGTTGGGAGTGCCCCTTTTAGGACTCTTATCACTTCCAATTTTTGGAGTTATTCATTGATCCACCCTTTCTTGTGGATCCCTTTTCTATTGTGGGGGTTGTGTTGTCTTCACATCACTTGGACATCCTTTATGTGGGTGTTCACTCTTCACACTTTGATAGTTCTACGCATGTAGCATTAACTTTGGTTCCTTGGTGCTCATTTTCTAGACCTATGTCAAAATTTTGTGGACAAGACTCGAGTTCTTTGTGTTGCGCTTGGTTTCCTTCGCAGATTGGGTGGACTTCCAACATGCCATTTTCTTACTTACTAAGGGTAGCCACATAGTTCAGTGTGGATGGATATTCTTCAATCTAGAGGCAGAGGATCTCATCATTGACATTCTTCTGGAATAATTCCTAGAGTTGCATAGTTTAGATCCGTCCATGGCATCTTTTGCATCCCTCTCATCTCCCTCTTCTTCTATCTTCTCCATCTTTTCAAGATATTTCCCTTTTGTACGTGAGTACCTTTTCGAGGATCGTCATGGACAGGACCCATCTTTGACATCTTTCTTAGACTAGCGTGTGTGTTTTTCTCTTATGGTGGATGTTTTTCCCACTGGGTTTTCCTTCACTTCTTGGGATCTCTTTGTTGTGCATGGGTACCTCATCAGGATTTTATATCGGGACCCATTTCTCATTTTTTATTTTCCACCTCATCCTAAGTTATGATGAAGGGAGGGGGTGTTGGTGTGATTCATTTTCCACGTCATTAGGTGAGTCATCTCACTTAGGTGAGATCATGGGTCCACGTGTCATTATGAGATTCTCTTATGCATTAGTGCATCATATGCATCATTGGGAGTTACACTTATATTATGGGAATGTAACTCCCCATCTCCACTCAAGTTGACATGATTGCAGCACCTTTGGGAGTTACTTAGCACCTCTTGTATGTACACCCCTTTGGATATATGAGATAGAGAGAGCATTTTTGAATTGTAACAAGGTTATGCCCATGTTTCAAATATTGACATGCACATTTGGTTGATGCTCGATCCTTCGAGATCTCTTTGTGTTTTTGTTTACACGTCATTAATGTGCACGTCATCCCTCATGATCCTCACATTTATAGTTTTGAACCCTCTTTCATAATCATCTAACTAACATTCTATCATTCATCGTATTCTTCTATCATATCAACTATCCTTCCAAGATGCATCTCTTTTTAAAATAGTGATCTTCCTTATGAAATTATGTTATCAATCCCTTCATAAGGCTCATTAAAGTGGTCCATCAATTAACATTTCCAAGTGCTATCTATCTTGTAAAATAAACCTATCGATCCCTTCACACTAACCATTGAAGTGATCATCAATCAACATTTTCAAGTCTCTATCTATTCCTATCAATCATGCCACTAGGATAATCTCCTTCTCCATATTTTTAGGGTCACTCCATTTATTCAATCACTACATAGTCTCTCAAGGGAAAATCACCCTATTAATCCTCTTATTTCTTCTAAAATCCATCTATTTTTACTACTTTATTTGAAAGGAACGATACCATGACATCCTCCCAAATAGGGAAAATTTATCGACCTTAAATCTTCAACTCCTAAATCTCTCTAAAATAATCCTAAATCAATCGAATCCTATTAATAATCTCTTGAATGATCAATTAAACCCTCTTCTTCACATCCACTTTTAATAACATCCCTCATAGCCCTCATTAAGCCCTCATTAACAAGCCACTAATTCTACATCTACATTATCTCATGTTCACAAAAATAACCAAGGTCCATTAGCAAATATGTGTGTGTGTGTGTGTGTGTCCCATGTTCACCAAAACTAACCAAGATCCATCAGCAAGTGTGTGTGTGTGTGTGTGTGTGTGTGTGTGTGTGTGTGTGTGTGTGTGTGTGTGTGTGTGTGTGTGTGTGTGTCACAATCACACACCTTATCTCATCCAAGGTTTCTATTTTTAGAAACTCGGCTAGATTGAGAAACCCTCTTGTTGTAAGATCTTACCAAAGATGGATATTGCTTCCAATTTGGATACATCCTTACATCATCATTCCTCCTTACAACCACACTACTATATCTTGTACAAAAAAATTCAAGCATCGACATATTGAAAGAAAGTCTAAAAATTAAGGGAGGTTTGCATTTAGTTTTTTTATGCAATTAATGGTTTCTCTTACATATTTTATCTTGATGTATTTTTTTAAAATCATAGACTAGGTTTTATGTAGTGTTAATTCCTAGTTAAATGTTTATAGTTTAATCTATCAATACAATTTATTTCAAAATAAAAAATCCATCATAGAGTTAATGAGAGTTAGAAATGATATCCCACTAGGGTATAACAAAAGGGCTTTGAAATCAACTTGGATGTAGAATCTTACTTTGGGGAAGAAGTTGACTTTTGTAGTCACAAACAATCTAAAAATCAAAATATCGAAAATGTAAAAATGTAAAAAAACAACATCCGTTAATGAAACCTCTCTAAGGCATTATCCAATAAAAAATCACAAATAAAAATAAAATCAACAAGTCTATTTGTGAAAACTTTTTTGAGGCACAAATAGATTAGGAACTCGGTGTCCCCCTATTATTTTATAGCTAGAAGATGAATCAAAACTACTTAATGAATAAACCATTGACATAAACATTATCATGGAGGAAAATCCCAAGAATATTAATCTTTGCAACTACTCTCACCCAATAGAACAAAAAATAATTTTCATCCTCTTAACGGAATTCTTAGATATCTTCACCTGGTCATATGTCGATAAGCCCAAGTTGGATCCATCCCTTGTTGTGCATCACTTGGATATACATAAGGATGTGAAACTATTCAAATAAAAACTATGAAAGATACATCCTAAAGAATCCCTTATTATCAAAGAGGAACTATAAACACTCTTAGATTTGGGGTTTATATGACCATTTGACTACTATGAATGGATATCCATTATTGTTCTAGTTCCTAGAAACTAGTAGGTATCGAATCCATACCAAATTTCTTGACACCAATAAGGCATGTCCAAAAGATTATTTTGATTTTCCCAATATTATCATGATTGTCGACTCAACAATAGGGCATAAAATGTTATACCTCATGAATGGTTTCTTAGGATATAATCATATAAAAATTGCACTGAATATTAATAATAAAAACAACATTTACTACACCACGGGGAACATTTAGTTATCAAGTCATGTCATTTGGCTTGAAAAATACAAGCATAACCTATTAAAGATCCATGATTATTACTTTATATGACATAATTTTATGACATCATCAAGTATTACTTCGATGACATATTAGGTAAAACAACTATTGGAGCATAACACCCCACTATGTTAAGAAAAATCTTTCAAGGACTAACAAAATACAAATTGCACTTAACCCTAAACAAGTGTCTTCGGTATCACATTAGGAAATTTTTTAGGATTCATTATTTCTAAAAGAGGTATTGAGGTTAATTCCTTCAAAGTTACAACAATCAAAAAATGCCTCGTCAAAATCTCTAGCAACTTTGGAGTCTTCAAAGATAAATCCAAGTAATCCAAAGATTCATATCACAACTCATAGATAAATTCAAACCATTCACACATTTTTTTGAAAAAGGACATTGTTTTTCATTAGAGCACCAAATGTCAAAAATATTTTGACCATCTCAAACAATATCTCCTTAGTCCACCAATATTGGTTATTTGTACTATAGGGAAAAAAATTGTTACTCTACATCTCAATGACACAATTTACTTTGGGATCCCTTTTGGCTTAAGCATGATAGCCAAAGAAAGGAAATAGTTGATTATTATCTTAGTCAAACTCAATTATACTCACATTGAAAAATCATGTCTAATTTTTCCTTTGCTTTCCAAATTTTTAGGCATTATATGCTCAATAAAAAGATAAGTATTAAAATTTGATCCTATAAACTATCTCTTGTTAGAACCATCTCTCACACATTTAATGGATAATTGATTCATCTTATTAAGTTAATTTAGCATTGAATATGTGAATCAAAAATCTATCAAAGGGAAGGCTATTACAGACTAGCTTGTAGTAGCACTATTATAGGATAGACAACCCTTGCACATTAAATTCCCATATGAATTCATCATTTTTTTATAAGTCAATTGATTGGAAAATTTACGCTGATGATTCCTTTACCACTTGTGGCTTGGGGGAAAGGGTCTTATTTATCACACCAAGTGAATATCTCATCCCTCAAGCCTTCATAATTAAGCTTTCTGCACTAATAATATCATTGAATATGACGTAATCATCTCATGTCTAAAGATAACTATTCAAGTGGAACATTCAAAAGATGGTAGTAATCGGTGACTTTCATCTCACAATAAAATAAGTCAAAATTGAGTTCAACATAAAAGATGAAAAAATGATCCCATATAAAATAATGGTTGATAACTTAAAAGGGTACTTTATACATATCATCTTCAAACAAGTTCCCGTATCTATAACAAATCTGTAGATGTTATGGCCATCATTGAATCCATGCTTGAAATATCAGATGATATTACATAATATGAATTCATGGTGGAGTTCTTGATGATTCCAACCTATGACATTCCTAAATCAGATATGGTATGTGATATTTTTGGTCCTTCCCCTTGGTAGAAATACATATACACTTACCTCCGAGATAATACCATCCCTCGAGAACTTTCCTATGACAAAGGAAAACCCTCATCCAACGCACCTCTTGATATGCACTCCTTAGCGTAGAACCTTCTATCATACAAGTTATGATGGGACCTTGATGCCTAAACTCAAAATAGACGATATTAGGAATGAAATAGGTGTACAAATAAATCTAAAAAGAACATGCTAATAGTATGATCCTATCCAAAAATATTCTCAAAGTCATATATTATTATTTTATAATGGAAACCAATGTTTATCGGTATGTTTGGAAATGTAAGACTTGTTAGAAACATGGAAATTTCATTCATGTGCCTTCATGAGCATTGTAAACAATTAAAACTCCATAAACCTTATTTAAAGCTGGGCTTGATCTCATTAGGAATATAAAACCTTCCTCCTCTAATTTCCATATATAAATCATTACCACAACCAAATACTTTATTACTTGGGTTGAATTTATCCCTCTCACTTATGTCACTAGAAAACAATTTTCCAAATTCATCCTTAACCATATCATCTATCATTAGTGCATCCATTCTACCATTGATATCGATAATGGTAAATCCTTCAAAAATAATAAATTCAAAGCCATCTATCACCAAATCCATATCAAACAAAATAGTCCACACTCTACTACCCCCAACATAATGGATTATTTGAATTTGTCGAGTGTGAGTGGTATTTTCCATCTTTTATTTATTTATTAGGTGTATTACCACCTCACTAGGTGAGTCATCTCACTTAGGTGAGATCATAGATCATAGGTGTCATAGGAGTTATGATAGATTCTGTCATGGAATCTATCATATGTGTAAGTGTGTGTCATATAGGAGTTACATTCCCTTTCTAGAAAGTAAATCCTCTTCTCCATCATGGAGGTATGATTATCTATGCATGGGAGTTACACAACACTCCCTATATGTACCCCTTGTTCTTGATCTATGAGCATGGAGACCTATTTTCCTTAATGCATGCACATTTTCTCATGGTTGAGTTCTTGCTTTGATCTTGAAGCTAATCCATTTCTTGGTTTGAGTGCAACTCCTTGATGTGCACGAATTCCCTCTAGATCCTCTTCCTTCCTCACTTTATCATGGTATCAGAGCTCATGGATCAGAATTTTGTCTCTCGCTATAGTTTTTTCTTACCACTCTCTATTTTGTAGTTTCATGTGAAAGTTCCTCAATCCTTGCTTTGTTCCTTGCTTACATTTTCAAGGGTTCTTGTGCTTGTTTAGAGTGTTGGGTTGTGAATTTTTTTGGTGTTCCATGTGTACAAGTTCAAAAATAATTACATGGTTAAAGGTGCATCTTTTGAGTATTGAAAGGTTGAAGGGTTTTTAAGGATCTAACTCAACCTCAGCTCATTGAGCTAGAAATCAAGTTGTCCCATCTTATTTGATAACTCGTTGCATTTCCTTGGTTACATCATCACTTGCTTCCTTGTTTTTTTTGTTGGTGACTCGTGCTTCAACCCTTGCATTAGTTTTCCAAAATCATCGTGTTTCTTTAGCTCACTCACTTACTACCTCACAACCCATGCTTTGGTTTGTGTGTTCATGCCTTCATTGGAATCGACATTCCCTGCATTGTCTTCTCTATCTACTCATGCCTTAGTTCTCATCTCTTAGAGTTGACCTCGCTTAGCTCATCTTATTAGTCCCTTGGTGATCTATGTGCTCCATCTCATGGTGGCATGTGTGTTCTTAGTGTTCCACTTGCTCGAGTTTTTTTTGTAGTGTTCGGCCTCCACTACCTCCACCACATTTGGCTCCCTCTGTTAGCACGTTGTTGGAGAATCTATTTCACGTTGACCATTTCTCCAACCTCCTCCTTACCACATGGAAACCTATAGATCCCTCATAACCATTCGATGGTTACCCTACCACTTTCGACACATATTTGTCTTTTTGACATGTGGACGGATCTTTGATAGACCCCAATGCCATAACTCGGCACCACACAACCTCACTCTGGTGACCTTGTCAAACCTGGGGCACCTAGTCCACAACTCAACTCAATGATCCATTCCCAACTCGGTCTTGGTCTAGCTTGTGTAGGAGCCAATTCACCGAGTTGAGATGGCTCCTTCACACTTAAAAATGAAAATTTTCCCCTTGTTCCTTCGCTATTTTTCAATTTCATATTAATTAAGCCTAATTAATCTCATCATTAATTAAGGGAACAATAAATTTTGAGGGGAAAAATATTTGTTTTGGGCTTGAATATAAGCTTAGTGGGCCCCTTCTTTTAACCCCCTTACAAGTTTTGTAATTAGGGGGTGTTTATTTTGTGTGATTCCTTTTCTTTCCACTATATTCGTTTTTCACCTTTTCTACCATGGTTCCCAATATGGTTCCCTTTCTCACTCCATTTAACTATCACAAGTGGAAATATTCTATATCTTTTACCTTGAAAAATAAACAGATCTACAGATAACTATGGGACTACAAGATAAACCTATAGATGTTGTAGAAAAAGAAAAATGGTTTGACAAATGTGATGAAGCCATGGGTTTTTGTCTCTTTTTGTGTCTCCAGAATTGCACTTCCATATTACCACAGCCAAATCACCTAAGGAAGTTTTGGATTCCTTAGATAAAATTTTTAGGAAACATGATGATATGAGAGGGCATGAACTAGAAAATGAGTTGATTAGCCTCAACCCTAGTAGTTTTGACACCCTTCAGGACTTCTTCACCAAATTCAAATATCTCAGATTGCAATTGGAAGCTTGTGGAATAGAAAAAAAGGACCCACAACTAATACTTTCTATCCTTGCAAAACTTGGTCCCGAATATTATGTTTTTGTCTCTACCTTCCATACAACAAAACGATAACTTAGTTCAAGTTAGACTATGCCTTCTCTTGTTGATTTTATTGCTGATTTGATTAGGGAACATGATAAGTTGATTTATATGGGTACTTTGAAATACAAAAATCTCATTTTCTCATTGTTGGTCATGAAAAACCCAAGGATTTAAAAGATAATAAATGGAACAACAAGGATCATGAGAACAAAAGGACCTATCCACCACCAAATCCCAATCTTACACTTCCTCTTCTTTCTCTAAACCTCATAAATAATGGATCAAATGTGGGTACTACAATGGTAGGCATGATGAAGAAAATGTTTGAAGCAAAATATTGACCTCCTCATGAGTCTTCTTGAGAAGAAAAACATAGAATTTTCTAGGTCTCTAAAATAATCTTCATTAACTCACGAATCTTCTAAAGAAAAAGACAATGAAATGGGGAAAGTGAAAGAGAAATAAAAAATAATCAACAAAGGAGAAACCAAAGGGAAGAGCTTTAGTTGTAGCTTTGTCAAATACTCAGGCACATGGGTTATTGATTTGGGTGCATCTCATCATATGGCCTCATCATACATTGAGTTTTCTTCATTAGAATCATGTAATATGTCTTCTACAACTTGGTGACAACAATTCTACTCATGTTTTTGGGAGATTTTATGTTGAAGTGAGTGGTGTTAATTTCAATAATGTTATTAATATCCCTTCACTTACGACTAATCCCTTTCATTTTATCACATCACTCACCTTGGATAGGGCATACAAAGGTTAAGTTCACTTCGGATTCTATCTATATTAGAAAGTTATATAGTGACACTATTATTGTAGTTGGTATAGTTGATCATCACACTTGGCTTTACTCCTCTCACTTTGTTCCTCCTTCATATTCTTCATCCGACTCACTTGGACTTGATGATATTTTTGAGCCCACTTTTGATGTTGATGACATCTCTTCTAGCATAGTTGATTGTCATGGTGATGGGGACCCACCTCCACCATCCACTTATCACCTACCACATCTCGAGGAGTTGTCTCTTGATCCACCTACTTCTGGTCCACTACATACTTTTCAAGGAGCAAGAACTATGATTCAAGACTCATTGGACATCGGGAACTCTTATTCACATTTTCAAGACATTCCACTTTCCTTCTTTATCACTTCTTTAGGCTCACCATCTCTTCATAGAGTAACTAGAACTTATACCTCACATATGGAGCATTGTTCCTTGGATTAGAACAACACCTTGTCACTTCAAGGATCTTCTTCTTCATCATTTAGTACTGAGGGTGGCTTGTGACAAGTTCATCTTCTTGGGAGGTTGGATAACACTTCTTCTTCTCTTCTTCTTATTCTTCTTATTTTTAGGGGATTTTTTCTATCTCTTGTAAGTGGATGTTTTTCTCTTGTTTTTCCTTCATTACTTGAGATTCTTTATTGTACATGGGGACCTCACCGGGCTTAGTTTTGGGACCCATTTTTCATTTCTATGTGTTTTTTTACTTTTCTTTCCTCGTTATAAGTTACGATGAAGGGGGTGTTAGTGTGAGTCATATTTTTCATATTTTTTTATTTATTAGGTGTATTACCACCTCACTAGGTGAGTCATCTCACTTAGGTGAGATCACATATCATAGGTGTCATAGGAGTTGGAATCTTTCATATAAGTAAGTGTGTATCATATAGGAGCTACATTCCATTTCCAAAAAGTAAACCCTCTTCTCCATTATGGAAGTATGATTAGATATGTATGGGAGTTAGTGAGTCACACAACACTCCCTATATGTACCCCTTATTCTTGATCTATAAGCATGGAGACCTATTTTCCTTAATACATGCACATTTTCTCATGGTTGAGTTCTTTCTTTGATCTTGAAGTTACTCCATTTCTCGGTTTGATTGTAACTCCTTGATGTGCAAAGATTCTCTCTAAATCCTTTTCCTTCCTCACTCCGTAAGAATCCTCCAACAAAATTCTAACCAAAATCATCAATTAATTTGTCAATGCCTCTGGTAGGAATTTGACACATCCATATATATCTTGCTATATGGGCTTATCACACCTCCATTTTTAAACCCATAAGGGAAACCTCTTAATCCATTGCCTTTAGAGTTGAATTTATAGCCCCCTTGAGATCAAGTTATATTTTTGTGCATCACCTAATCGATGAAAAATAATACATAGTTACACGTATCCATGAGTAATAACTTCTATTCAAGAATCAACTCAATTCCTGAATCACCTAAAGTTATATCATAACCATTCGAAAAACTATAAAAAATAAAAATCACATTAAATATAGATAATTTGAAATTGGTGACCAATTCCTTAAAGAAAATCAACTAAATACCACTAAAAAGCAAGAAAAAAGGAAAATTTGAGCATAATTGGTGGCTCCATATGTCATCATTGATAAATTTGGTTTTGGAGCTTACTAAAATTGATGTATAAAATGGAGAGGAGATTGATAAAATCATGAACATCATGCACCTTAAGTGCTTCTGCAGACACCTAGAAAAAGCAATTTTAATACCTAAATTTCACTAACTATCCTCTTTCTCATAAATTTATGGAACTTCATCAATAAACCACTATTGTCCCTCTATCATCATTAATTAATTACATTTCACTAATTAATTATCCCTCCTTTCGCTCAGGATGTCGATTAATGACCTTTCATTAATTAACATCGACTTCTACCTCGGTCAATTAATTACGACCGTTAATCTAAATCAATAAATTGTCATTTATTGAACCATTTCCTCTCTTAAAATCTCCCGAATCATACTAAATTTCTTCTAAATCCTCTATAGGCATACCCCTTTCTATTAATTAATCACCTTTGATTAATTAAACCCCCTTTCAACTCCCAAAAAGTGCACATACTTTATTAAACATACATGGCCTTTGTATTTCCTCTTTGGGGTTTATCCCACATTCATCAATTTGTTAGCCTTGCTAGTTCATGAAAGCTATATAATAAACCCTCCCCCTTACCTTTCTTCTTACACCTTATTTTCCCTAGGATAAACTATAGGCATTTTGATCTTGAGCCATTCTCCATTGAAGGAAATAGCTTCTCCATCTTACATCCATTCTCTCAAATTGAAGAGCATGGGAAGATCCAAAAATGGCCTTGTAGCCATGTTTTGGTGAGATCTCATCTTCAAACCTTGAGGAAATCACTCCCCTTTGATTGCTAAAGTGATCTAAATAGGTTCATTTGTTAGATTAACAATCTAGAGAGTAAGAAATATCTTAGAATTTTGATTTGAGATTGTTCATGCATTGAAGAAGTTGTTTCTCATAAGCTCTTATCTTGATGGTTCTATAGTAGGTTTGATTGATTGCTTAGAAGCTACTAGGTGTTAGCTTTGTTTTAGCATGGAAAATTTCTATATGTTCACAACTTCTACACATAAAATCATAAAATATAAAAAATCACAAAAATCCACAAAAATAAAATCCAAAAAGAAAGAGAAACAAATTGTCCAATTGTGAAAACCATGCTTATGGCACCTTAAACAAGTACCATGATGAAAACTAGTTTCTAGTACATGTGTAAGTTTATTGTCTACAAGTTCTTTACACTTGGGGCAATGACCACTTCATCTCACTTGAGACCACCATCCATGAAACCGCACATGTTGATTTCTCCTCCATCATTTGACCTCGATCATGAATTGGATTAGTTTGAGACTGTCTATATGATAATGTATTGATATATCTAGGCTATCAATTGGGACTAATCTCAATATAGCCCTTTGTCATTAGCCTTTTAAAAAGGACAAAGAAATTTAAAAATAGAAAAACCCCTATATCCAAAAAAAAAAAGGAAAACCCCAAAACCTAATAAATAATAAAAATAAGTTAAAAATCCCATAATCCCTCATTTTATCCTTTGGCATACCCCAAATCAATTATTGATAAGTGTAAAAATCATTATTAACTTGGTTGGTATATATTGTTCCCAATCCAATCTCATGCATACATCATTTCTTGTGGAAAACATGGTTATCGTCATTATCGCAATAAAATATTGGTTTCGATCTAACCTTACATAGGAAAAATAAATAAATTATTATGTTAATATTTTTGTGTGTTTGATTTTGTTTGTGTGTTTTTATTATTTCTAATATTTTTGTCGAGTCTTGTTTCATATTACAAAAATTTCAGCATGTTTTTCTATATCATGGTACATTATGTCATATTTCATATTTTATATTAGGTTTCTCAAATATATGGACCTATGTGTAAGATGTGCAACATGATTCATCACATTTCCTATCATCCATCATCTATCTAGCATTAATCCATTCATTCACATTACTCTATCATCTAAAATTCTAAATGACTAAGTGCACATCATCATAGATAAAGAACATAGTATAATCATCCCTAAACCAAATCAAACCAAAATAAAACATCATAAACATCCATCAGATATCTAAAACATCATCATCATACACATAGCCATATATCACATTCATAATCATAAAAATAATAAATATATGAGAGCCGGACCAATTTTTTTATAAATTGTGTGTGTGAGGGTACGTGTGTGTGTGAGTGTGAGTGTGTGTTCCTCTCTCTCTCTCTCTCTCTCTCTCTCTCTCTCTCTCTCTCTCTCTCTCTCTCTCTCTCTCTTTGTGTGTGTGTCGGTGTCATTTTTGTGTTTGTGTCTGTGTGTGTTGGTGTCTCTTTGTGTGTCTCTATGTCTGTTTGTGTGTGCTTGTGTTTTTGTTTTGTATGTATTTTTTGTCTATGTCAATGTCTGTATGTGTGTTTGTGTCTATGTATTTGTGTGTGTGTGTGTGTGTGTGTGTGTGTGTGTCTATGTTTTTGTATGTTTGTTTCTATGTCTATGTCTATGTATGTGTTTGTTTCTATGTTTTTTTATGTTTCTTTCGTCTATGTGTGCATGTATGTATGTGTGTGCATTTATTTGTGTGTGTGTGTGTGTGTCTTTGTGTGTATATTTATATGTGTCTGTGTGTTCATGTTTGTCTATGTGTGTGCGTGTGTGTTTATGTGTGTCTACATTTTTTCTATGTCTATGTGTGTTTGTGTTTCGCGTGTGTAGCTTGTGTATGAGTATGTGTTTGTGTTTGTTTTTGTGTTTTTGTTTGTGTGTGTGTGTGTGTGTGTGTGTGTGTGTGTGTATGTGTGTGTGTGTCTCTATCTACATTTGTGTGTGTGTATTTTTGTTTGTGTGTCTATGTGTTTTGCGTGTGATCATTCAATATATACATCTCAACTCAAATTCATCTCATCAAAATCTATATTGTGTGTGTGTGTGTGTGTGATTTTACAATATATACATCTTAAATCATATGCATCTCATCAAAATCTATATCCAAAAATTTTGATTTACAATTCATTTAAATCAAGCTGTCACCATGGCTCTTGGAATGCATTATAGCCCTAAAGGTGTATCCCTTCTAGATGGAACCCTATTTGATGCTCGGGACCTAACAAACAATTTTCATGATCGTTCACTCCCAAAATCTATATAGGTCATTTCTATTTACTCGAAGGCACAACCTACTCATATAGTTGTCTATAAAATTGTGCCTCCCTCATTAATCTCTTTTACTTTCAGCTACCTAACCTAGCCCATGTGACTCTAACGGGGCTTGAGCCATATCCCTCTCTGTCATACCCTTTACAAATATTTCCCCTACTTATTGACCTATGCTCTTTTTCTATCGACCTCCACCTACATCCTATCTATCTCACCTTGTAGTAGTGATGTTTCACTTTTCACATGTGCAATTTCTACATCTCTCCATGCTAGATGTTACCTATGAGAAGCCACCATCCTCTCCTCTATACCCCTCATCCAAACTAGCTCTACCTCATGAGTCATAATCTCTCTATCTATGACCTCCATAAATATCTTATATGGATCCCATAATCACAAGTTGTCTTCCTTTTCATCTCTCTTTTTCCCATTTTTGGCGGCCCTAAAAGCATTGCATTATCTATCCAAGGAGCCTCCTTGTAGCACCTATATCTCCATCTCCATCTCCATCTCCATTGGCACCTCCACCATGAATTTCCATCACCTTCATATCATCCTCCCTCTGCACATACTTTTCTTCCAATCACTCTTGTGAAAGTTCCAACTACCTAACTTATCCCCAATGGCTCTAATAGTGCTTAAGACGTATCCCTCTTCTTATACACCATGTATAGATCTAACCTCTTCCTATTAGCCTCTTCTCTCTTCCTATCACCCTATGTTATCTGAATAAAATATTCTACCTTCATCATATCTATCTCACCTCACAGCCATTAGTTATTGGTCACACAATATTTGCATCTTTTGTTGTTATATTCTCCCTATGATGCACTCTTATCCTCTCCTCTACACTCTTCATCTCGAATAGATATTCCTCTTGAGCCCTAATTTATTTTTCTAGGACCTCCATCCATCTCATAGATGGCTCTCACATCCTCTATTTTTCTACCTCATCATCTCCTCTTGCATATTTAGTTAGCGGCCCCAAAGGCCTTGCGGTGTCTACCCTATAATCCTCTCTCGTACCACCTCTATCTCCATCATCTTCATTTCCACCTCCACCATCAATTTCCATTATCTTCTTCACCTCCTCCCTCTTTATACCTATGATATTATGAAATCATCTCAACTTTCACCTCTCTGATAGCCTCTCTCGGAGTCTACCTAGTGCCCCACCGAAATAGTTAATCTCGTAGGTTTCATATGTCTCCAACATATTCCATGGTCATTTGTTACACTTACATCAACATCATATTTGCACTCATCAACCAAAACACCTCATCTAATGCACCTCTTGATACACCCTCTATCATAAGGGTCATGACGAGACCTTATTAATATGCTTAAAGACTAAAGAGAAAACTATAGTGATAACAAGGAGCACAAAAGTATCAATGGAGCACATACTAGTGGTATGGTCCTAGCCAAAAATATGTTAAGATTCAGATATTATTTTCATACCATGGAAATCAATTATTTTCAATATGTTTGTAAATGAATCACCCATTAGAAACATTGAAATATCCCTTATGCACCTTCACAAACATTACATGCGATTACATCTTTATGGTTCTCTATGTTGGGTCTCGATACCATGTGGAAGATAAACTCTTCCTCCTCTAATGGCCATAAACACATCATTATCGAAACTAAATACTTTATTAAGTGGTTTGAAGCAAACCCTCTCACTTATGTCACCAAAAACAAATTTCCAAATTCATCCTTCACCATATTTTTACCATTATGGCTTCCCTTTCACTATTGTATCGATAATGGTAAATCCTTCAAAAATAAAAATTCAAAGCCCTCTATCACTAATTCCAAATATAGAATTCAAATCCATCTATCACTAATTTCATATCAAATACAAATGGTCCACACCCTATTTTCCCTAAGGTAATGGTCGCTAAAGCCTCTAACAAAACCCTAACCAAAATCATCAAGAAGATTTTTATGCCTCTAGTAGGAAGTGGCACCTTCATATATATATCCCTATGAGCTTACTACACACCCATGGGGAAACCCTTTACTCCCTTGTATTTTAAGCTAAATCCATAATTCGCCTTGAGATTGAGCTACCTTCCATGTGCATCTCCTGCAAGACCTAATCGATGATGAAGAGTGCATAGTTGTGTGTCTTCATGAGTTGGAACTTATGGACATGAATAAATTTAATATCCCTAATCACTTAAAGCTATATTATAAAAGAATGCGATGAAACTATAACAAGCATACTAAATATATAGAATTTCAAATTGGTGACCTAGTCCTAAAAAAATTAGTGAAGTACCACTAAAGAAGAAAAGAAAGGAAAGTTTGAGCCTAATTGGTTGGGCCCATATGTCGTCATTTCCAAATTTGGATCTATATCTTATGAGTTGGCTAATGAATATAGACATGATCTTGATGAGCCTATTAACATCATACACCTCAAACATTTCTACACTTAAAACTCACAAAAATTAAAAAATTAAAAATAAATATCCCAACGATGAAAACCATGATTATGATTCCTTGGATAGGTACCATGATGAAAAAAAGATTTTGGTATCATGTGAAGCCCATTTTCTACAAGTACCCTATACTGGGGGTATGACCACTCCATCCCACTTGAGTCCACCATCCATAGAACCACACATATTATTTGTTACTCCCTTGTTTGACCCGAATCATATGGAGAATAATTTTGAGACCATGTGAAAAAAAAACTTGATGTATCTAATCTATTAGTTATGGCACATCATAAAGATAGGCATTTTTAGTAGAAACCCCAAAAATCCAAAAATCTAGAAAAAAATTAGAAAATTCACAAAATCCCAAAATCACTTGTTTTTTCCTTTGGTATACACCAAATCAGTTTTTGGTAGGTTTAACAAATCATTATCAATTTGTTTATATATATATTGTTCCCATTCCAACACCCTTCGATACATCATTGCTTGGGGAAAACATGGATATCATCATCATAACCAAAAATTGGTTTGGATCTAATGTTATATAGGAAAAAACCAAATAATTTCATTATGTTAATATTTGTGTGTATTTGGTTTTGTTTAATATTGTTTGATTTTTTTTTATTATTTTTTGTGTTTGTGTCAATCCTAATACATATTACAACAATGTCATATGGTATTCTAAATATTAGGTTGTTCAATTATATAGATCTATGTGTAAGATATGTAATAAGTGTCATCACATTTCCCTATCACTTATCATCGACATTCATACACTCATTAAAATTCATCTATCATCTAACATTATACATGACTAAGTGTTCATTATCACAAATATATCAGGATCATAACCTAATCTGATCAAACCAACATCAAATAGCATAAACATCCATTAATCATCTACACTAACATCATCATATACAATTATAAATCACATTAATAATCATAATAAAAATGAATTCGTGAGACATATGAGAGATTGATCCAAAATATCATGTTGAATCATATATATGCATATGATTTTCCAATATATGCATCACAAATAATACACATCTCATCAAAATCCACATCCGAAAAACCTAATCTACAATCCGTCCAAATCAACTCTCTTCATGGCTCTCAGAAGGCATTGTACCCCTAAATGGTGGATCCCTTGTAGAAGGTTATCTCTCCAATTCTTAGGACCTAGAAGACGATGCTCCCGACCACACACCCTCCTGGTCTATATATTTCATTGGTATATAATCTAAAATAAAAACCTATTCATATAGGTGCATGTAATATTGTGCCTCTTTCATTTCTCTCATGCAACTGCAAACTTCTTGACCTATCCTTTATGACTCTAATAGGTATTGATTTATATCCCTCTCTTGTCACACCCTACTTATAACTTCCCTTTACCTATTATCTTATTCTCTCTACCTATCAAATTTTCTCTTTTCTTATCATCCTCTACTCTTTTTATATTAATGTCTACCTACATCATATCTATCCCAACTTCCAATCATGTTATCTTGATTATCATCCATGCAATCTCTGTATCTCTTGGTATTAGCTACTCTAGATGAGAAGCCCCCATCCTCTCCTCCACACACCTCATCCCGACAAGATCTTCTTCCCAAGCTCGATTTTTTGTCTAGGAAATCTATAATGTCCTATATGATTCTCACATCCTTTTGTTTCTAGCATCATCATCTCCTCTCCCACCCTCTAGTATTGGCCCCAAATTCCTTATAATGTATACCTTGATATCCTCTCCTATACCACATATATATCCATCTTTATCACCACCTCCACCATCAATTTCCATCATATCCACCTCATCCTCCCTTTTTGAATCTTTGATTTTATGATGTGGTATTTGTTATCAAATTTGTATCACTACTCTTATAGCCTCTCTAAAGTCCACTTAGAACTGTTGGAGCTCAAAATTTCACCCTTTCTTTGAGTTGTAGAAAACCTAGGATTTTGAGGCAACATGGGACCGTCTCTAAGTTATAGTACTTGTTACTTGAGACAGAACTCCATAAAAGGATGGATTCCTCTACCTATTCCTAATGTTAAACTACTCCTACAACTACAAACAAAACTATGTAATCCTAATATAACAATCAAAGGGACCATGGTTAGGAGGAGATACATGAAAAGGTAAATCCTAAAACTAACAAATAGGTTATAGCACCAAGAAATGGGGATGAACACTCTATGAAGGAGAAGGAAATGGAGGAAAATGAAGGGAGAGGTATGCAACTCGGAAAATGGGTCGTTTGAATAAGTGGAGTTGTTAGATACATTGAGAACTACATATGAAGGTTGGATACCATCAAGAACAAATCAATCTTGCTTGTATAAAATTGTAAATATACTTCAAATTGTCCCACCGAGCATGCCAAAATTGTTGGAGCTCAAAATTACACCCTTCCTTGAGTTTTCAAAACCTAGTATTTTAAGGCAACATGGGATTGTCTTCGAGTTGTGGGAGTTGTTGCTTGAGACAAACCTGCGGAGAAGGTCGGTTTCCTCTACATGCTCATAATGCTAAACTACTCCTACATTTGCAAACAAAACTATCTAATACTAATCTAACAATCCAAGGGACCAAGGTTAGAAGAAGATGCATGAAAGGGGAATTCAAAGCTAAAAAGAGATGATAGCACCAAAAAGGGGGATGAACACTCTATGAGGGAGAAGGAGAAGGAAATGGATAAGTAAAGGACAGGCATAAGTGACATAGACCTAGACTATAGTTGACCATCTCGTAATCACTCGAAACACAACCAAATGAACTTGGAAAAGGGAAACACATGCACAACACACCACAAAAATAAATGAGAGTCAAGAATGCAAATAAAACACAAGCATAGGGAAGAGAATAACCAAAAACACTAGATTTTATTTCTTAAGAGAATGCCCAGTCGGTTACAGCTGAAGAAGAATCCATAAAAAGCATTTATCAAGCCCAAATGGAGGTTTACAACTCAAAAACAGTACGAGAAACTATTTTTACATGGTTCATTCACATTATAGAATTTCCATCCTTCTCAAAATGAGAGATTTTATAGTATATAGAGAATGGTAGAGAAAGGAGAGGGAACGAATAGGGGCACATATTTTTTATCTCAGTAACTACCAACAAGATGCATTAAACCACTAAAAACAAGAATGAGCACCCTTGTAAGACCATACCCCATGTCCTTTTGCTTGCAATGTGGAAGGTATGGGCACCATACTTCATCAATTCTAGTGGTTGAAATTCCTGAACCGCACTTTTAATGTTGGACTATTTTTCACCTATCTCTTCCACCTAAGTCCATCAACCTATAAATTTCATGATTCTAGAGTGAAGTGCAACACAATAATTTTCCAACAAGACAAATTTTGTCAAAAATGGAGGTCTAGAGAGAAAGATACGAACATAAATGCAAAAACATAGCTCAGGCCCTTATGTGAGATTTTTATAGTACTAAGAACTGTAATTTTGGTTCAAACCTTTGTGGAGATGCGATGTGGCATTAAAGGATTGGATAGGGGAGTCGGGTCCTTGATTACAGTTTATAATTTGCAACTGTAAAATGCAAGCTGCAAGACTACTTTTTTCATCCCGAGCTCTCAGAACACACCATGTGTCCATGTTCGATTGGGCCTTGAACATACAAATGCATTTTGTAGTTTCTTATGAGACTATAAGGTTGTCAATTGTTTCCCTATGTGTTGGTTTTGGATCCTTGAAATAATTTCATATGTTCATGTTGGAAGGTGAAGATTAGGATGTAGTTTATAACTTCACAAACCTCACAAATTTGACTAAGATTTTTATAACTCCCTGATTCTAATAAAGCTACTTTTGGGGCTTGGGGAACCAGTTGCAATTTGCACTTGCAACACTACAATTCTCATAAAATGTCCCACCAAGGTCATAAGTGGATCTAGGTCCAAAATTATTTATGGAAATTGTCAAAATAGCCTGGGGGAGTATTGTGGACAACAGTACCCCACTAATATAGTCAATCTCTTATGTCATATATGTTTCCACCATTTTTCATAGCCATCCTCTACACATTCAACAACAACATATATGCATTCATACCAAAGTACTAACAAGTATAGTGTTTCAACTAATGGTGTCACTATGTGATATATAGTTGCACACCACTATCATCTCTCTATTTGTACTCGAGCAAAATTGTGAGGACTTGATGGGATACCATATCTCAAACTAAACTACATTTGATCCTTATCAGACCTATATCTCTCTATGATATACTCTTGGAATAATATAAATTTATATCATAGGTGTTAGAAATCCTCTAACCACCCACACATCTCTAGGTACGGCCTTCAAGTAATATTCACTACTCTCCATTTGTGGCTCTCTTATAAAATCTCATGTCTGTGAGGTGTTATTTCTTCCCTCCTATAAATATCACCCATCCATACACCCTTGATTCATCATTCTCTCTCTCTGATAGTGTCCATGTTGGCTACCCAATAGAAAAATTCTCCCAAGCCCATATTTGGAGAAAAGTTGAGGATCCCATGCACCGCCCCTCTGTATACTATCGGTTGAAGATCTATATACAACTACACAAATATAAAGGGACCCCATGTAATCACTCTCTTCTCCTCTAGCATATAAAATACTACATATGATAAAACCATCATGAAATATTTTTCATTATTTCTAGGAAGAAATATTTCACCGACAAGAGCCATCAGGACTAGGGTTGGTCTATTGACCAAATCACTTGTCATAGAAGCATCCAAATCTAATCCTATCCCCGAAATGGTTTACCATCCTAATTAGTCACCTTCCTCTTAAATGTTTGGGGCACTATGTCCATCCAATAAATCAATAATTCCTACACTTAAATCCACAAAATCCTATAAACATCCTTTGGTGTCACATTCATCTCCCTTTTCAACATATTAAAGGTGCTAGTATTTGAAAGTTAGCATTTTGCTAGACCGTGAGCAAGACTCTATCTACTTGAAACTATAACATCCAAGCTACATTATATAAATTCATCACCTCCAAAACTCCATATGCATAGGTGCTAATCTCTCTCTATACACTCAACACCATTGATTTACCCTCCCATGCCATAAAAATTGGTAGTCACTCTTTTAATCACAAAACAAGAAGCACACTTACTCGTTTCTTGACATCAATCAAAAATGCCATGACCAAAGGAAAAAAAATTTACGAAAAAATAAAAATGTCACATCATAAAAATTTCATGACGTGCATCAGAAAAAACATCAAATTTATCATAAATGATATAGAGAATCATAAACACCAAAATAAAAAATAGTGTGTCATGTAGTGCAAAAGTCATTTATGTGAGCACAAACACAATGGAAATTTTTTCCCTAGTATTGTTCCCTCCTTGTCTAAATGTTCCCTCATAAATGCACCTAAATGATGTTAAACAAAAATTCAAAAATGTCACTTATAGTTCCACTATGTCCCTTTGGTCATTTGTGATCTCTCAACCACACACTTTAGTGCTTGTTTGTAGAATGTAATCTACTTTCTATCTTATACTCTAAAAAGTCAGAGCTCAAATGTCTCACTAGCTAGGGTAAAAGTGATTCTAATTTTCACCTCACATCATATATAGTCACCTCCACCCCTTTTATTTTCACATTCTCACTCCATTTTCACTGTCCGCATTTCAAGATCCCTTTTTGTCTTTCATATGAGAATGAACTCTCGAAGGGTCATCATCCTACCAATTATACTATTTTTCTTCTTGTGCCCCTCATTTTTTCTACATTATTTGAAAAGGAGTTGCTAAATGAAACACCCTTTAAAGAGGGATAAATTTAGAAACCCCAAATCAACCACCATTAATTCGTTTTGGCTAAACACTTCTAATATCACCATGGAAATTATTACTTAATCATCCATCTCATCACAAATCCTACAACATCCCATGAATAATTAATTGGATAGTCAATCACTATTAACTAGTTAGTAACCCTAAATATACATTATCCCACATCTCTTATAATCACCCAACCTCCAAGTATGTGGAACCTATAAAGAAGACCACCCAGAGTGTCACTCTAAAATAACAAACCAAGAAATATTTTCATTTTAGGAAACCATTCCAACTTGTGAAATCCTTCCATGTAGGATCCATTCCAATTTGGGAATCCATTCAATTTTTGTAAATCCTTCTATTTTTAGAAATATTATTGTCTTATTATTATGATAATGATAATTTACACAAACCCATTGAGAATCCACAATTATGAAGCTTATGTCCTCATCCATGAGAAAATCCATGCAACAAGGATAGATAGGCATAGGTATTTCATATTTTCCTTTAGTAAATCTTGAGGTATTTTGTTGTATTTATATTAGGATTTGCATTTGTTCATTTCCTTTTGAAATCTAAATTTATCATAAATTGTACCGTGAAGGAATTTCCTTTGATCCATCCTTTATAGACATTGCCAAAGGATTTAATGTGAAGAGTAGAGTTGGTTTCCTATCAAAAGACATGGATGGAGATATGCCTCAAATGTCCATGGAGGAAATATATGGAGCAAAAGGTTCTTTTGAATAGATTGAAGAACCTTGTTGATTAGAGGTAGTTGTGGAAGTTGAGCCTTGTTAATTCCAAAAAGAGGAAGTGGGGGACATTGATTAGGCAATTCCCACGGAATTTGTTGAGGGAATTTGTTCATGCAAGCAAGGTTAGCTTGCATTTGAAGGGATTTATTGTTGGTAATGATTTTTATTGACTCAATTAGTTGGTAAGTTATAATATAATTTGAGTTGGATAACTAAAGGGATTGGTTTGATTTGGATTGTTATGAGGGATTTTTGGACTAGATTGAGGAGGTATAGTAGTGTTAGAACCTACCATCATTAAGGAAGAGGTATGAGAGGTGAAGTAATAGAAATATATGTTGTGGATTACCTCATTGGTTAAAGGGTTTTGCCCTAGTGGAAGTATATTCTTCCATGCATCATTGGATAAACTCAAGAGGTTTTCTAAAAAAATTAGGGAAATTTTAGATGTTCTCATTTATGGCATGGGTATAGTTATTATAAATGTTTTCTATGGACTCATATTATTACTCATATTATTCCTCTTCAAGAATTTGTTTATAATGAGATCTAATGTTCCTTTTATTTGGGAAATTTTTACTTGGCTTGAGTGCTAGACATATTGTATTCCATGTAAAAATGTGTTGGTTTTAGTAGATATTCCCAATAGTTATTTTGAGAACTAAATAGATAATTCATAGTTTAAGGTTTTCAGTAAAAATTAGAGCTAAGATAAATAGAAAAAATTGGGAGCCTAAAGTTGATGTAGAGTTGATTGAAGAAGATAAAATATAGGATAATGTGAATATAACTATGGTGGAGTAAGATTCATGTCAAGTTCACAAGAATGTATAAAGGCTAAGAAGGTCTATAGATTATTAAATTTCTCTTCTTGATAATACAAATTATGATATAAAATGGACCATTATAAGGCCTACACAGATGAAAATTTAACCAATCTATAAAATGATCATCCACTCTCTTTCAAAGGCATAGGGTTCCAAATCCTAGGCCTAGGATACAACATGGAATTTTATTAATATCTTCATTATTGAAGATCAATATATTATAAAGAACATGAAGATATCTAAGTTAGGGTTGAAAACATGGATCATAAATATTGATGGGATGAAATGCCTTAAGGGGTGGATAAGGAAAAGGTCGATGAAGAATAATGTAATAGATAAAAATATACTACTTTATTATGATCTATGTACATAATACATCAATAAATCAATAAAATTAGAAATAACATAAAGGAAAATGAGAGTTATAAATACATTTCTTTGTGTAGACACCATTGGCATATTAACCCCTAAGGTTAGCAACATCTTATAAGATAATTGATGCGAGGGACCATTTTTGAGAATTTTGGATGATTTGGTGGTTGTTGCCATAATGATACAACATTTGATATACTGCTTTGATTTGGTTTAGTTATCATGTATGACATGTTTTAGGATTGAAAAAATTGATGTCATTTATTTGATTAGAAGTGGATGATGATTTGATTCAAATTGCAGTTTGTGTTAGGAAATAAGGGATAAAATATGTGGAATAATCCCTCACTGAGTGCAATAGTAGAAAATAATATGTAAAAATTATTACAGATCTCAAATAAAAGTGTAGAATAAAATAACACAACACAAAGAGACATTATTTAACATGTTTCACCCAATTTGGGCTACGTCCACCAAGAAACACTTGCTCGATTTTATTACAAGCCACCGCTCTTTCAATATAATACCCAGATCTATTTGGAGCTATTCTCAACAAACTCTGAGAATTCACACCCTAATTCAAAACACATCTCGCAATGTTACATTATCCTACCATATGCATAAAACCATATAAATAGCAATCGCTTAAGTAGTTTTACAAAACCGTGGGTATCAAAACCATGGGCCAAACCCGTCCCATGAACCTATGGGTCAAAAATCCATCCCATGTGAGAAAATCATGCTTTCCGGTATATCGAGGCACGTTTTAAGGCTAAAAAATTTTGGGGCTGCGCCCCAACCCCTGCTACGGGGTGCTGCCCCGACCCGCCGAGGCCGGGCTGAATCTTGGTGAGACAACTATGGAAAGTGTATAGTCTTCAACACTTCCACACATGAAAATAGGCTCCACAACATAACAATCTCCCACTTGGAGACTAGTTTTCCTCTGAGCAAGCTTCTCAACCCTTCACTAGTTTTCGTGAAGACCAACCAAAGCTGAACATAGCTTCAATTTTTCCCCGTGACCACCTTGGTCATCATGTATGTAGGATTCTAATTGGTATGAATCTTCTTTAGCTTCAACTTCTCTTCCTCCAAAGTTGTCCTAATGAAATGGTACCTTAACTATATATGCTTCATCCTAGAGTGAAAAGCAAAGTTCTTAGCTAGTTGTATAACACTCTGACTATCACTATGCAGCTTTCCTTCCTCCTGATTATGCCCCAACTCCTCAAGCAATTATTGTAACCAAATCATTTCTTTGATTGCCTCTGTGGCAGCAACATACTCAACCTCTGTGGTTGATAAAGCCACCAACTTCTATAGTCATGAAATCCAGCTCACTGTTGTCCCACCTACAGTGTAAACATAACCTGTTGTGCTCCTCCTGCTGTCTACATCTCCAACCATATATGAATCTACATAACCACACAAAGTGGTGTCTGATCCATTGTAGCACAAAACTATCCCCATGGTCCCTCTCAAATACCAAAGGATCCACTTTACTTCCTGTCAGTGATCTCTTCTGGATCACTCATAAATCTACTCACCACTCCCACTGCATGGGCAATATTAGGCCTGGTGCACACCATGACATACATCAAACTACCAACCACTGATGAGTAAGGTACCTTGGACATCTGGTTTCTCTCGATCTTTCTTGGGATACTACTCCTTTGATAAATTGAAATGACCTAAAAAGGAGTCCCAACCGGTTTAGCATCCCGCATATTAAACCTCTCCAAGAATTTCTTAATGTACTCTTCTGAGATAAATTCAGCTTCCGCTCCTTCCTATCACGAGATATCCTCATACCAAGGATTTTTTGGCTTCCTTAAATCCTTCATAGCAAAGGATTCACTTAGTTGCTTCTTGAGTACTTTTATTTCTGCATGTTTTTACTCGCAACCAACATGTCATCCACATACTGGACACATGATAATATAACTGCCATCCTCAAATTTCTTTTTATACATGCAATGGTCAGAATGAAATCTAATATAACCTTTCTCCATCATGAAGCTATCAAATTTCTTATACCATTGACATGGATATTGTTTCAAGCCATACAAGCTCTTCTTCAGTTTGCACACCATATCCTCTTTACCTTTGACCTCATAGCCCTCTGGTTGCTGCATATATAGTTCCTCCTCCAAATCACCATGGAGAAATGCAGTCTTTACATCAAGCTGTTCTAAGTGCAAGTCTTCTACTGCAACTATTCCTAGAACAATTCTAATAGAAGTCATTTTTACTATAGGAGAAAAAATCTCATCAAAATCTATACCTTTTTCGTGTAAACCCCTTGACCACCAACTGGGCCTTGTGTCTTTTCTTTCCTCCTTCTTCTTCTTTGACTCTGAACACCCACTTGTTTTGTAATGCTCTTTTGCCTTCGGATAGCTTCACCAAATCCCATGTGTAGTTCTCCATGAGAGCCTGATGCTCCTCATCCATGGCTTGCTCCCACTTCTTCCTGGCATCTACCTGCATTGATTCATCAAAGTTCTCTATCTCTCCACTATCAATGAGTAATAAATAATAAAGAGAAGGAGAAAAACATTCAAGTTCTCTTCTTACCCTAGAAGACCTCCTCAATATAGGAGTTTTGGGTTCTTGTTGAGGAGGTTCCTAAACTAATTCATGTGTCACTTTCCCATCCGGAAGATCCTCTACCATTGCATATTCTTTCTTGGATTCTTCCTGTTTTCCTGCAACTACTACTTATACATGACTTTCTCATTAAATACCACATCCCTAGATCGAATGATTTTCTTGTCCTTAATACTCCAATATTTATATCCAAAGTCATCACCACCATAACCAATGAAAGTATATTTTTCTGATTTAGCCTATAGCTTGGTCCTATCATCCTTGTCTATATAGACAAACACCTCACATCCAAAGACTCTAAGAAATGAATAATAAAATTTCTTACCATATCAAGCCTCCTCAGGTATGCCTCCATCTAAGGCACTTGAGGGTCCTCTGTTTATCAAGTACACATATGTGCTCACCACTTCTGCCCAAAAAGAAAGAGGCGATCCTGCATGTAACCTCATGCTCCTAGCACATTCCATTATTGTTTTATTCATCATTTCTGACACCCCATTCTGCTGTAGATTTCCTAGAACTGTCTTTTGCCTATGGATTCCATTCTTAGAACAGTAATCATCAAATTCATTACTACAATACTCTCCTCTATTATCTAACCTGAGACATTTTAGCTTAAGACCTGTTTCATTCTCTACCAAGGATTTCCATTTAACAAAAGTGTTAAATACATCAGATTTGTTTCTAATACAATAAACCCAAACTTTTCTTGTTACATCATCAATAAAAGTAACATAATAACTTGAACCCCCAAGAGATGATACGTGAATCGCCCCCACACATCGAAGAACTGCAGCTCTAACTTACTCTCTTTCTTTATAGGTACAATCTTGAGAAACCTTACTCACCTTTGTTTCCCATATATGCAGTCCTCACAGAACTCCAAACTTATTTCTGTATATCCAGGAAAATCCTTCTTTATGATCTCCATGCCCTTATGGCTCATATGACCGAGCCTATAGTGCCACAAGATTACAAACATTAGTGCTATAAGTGGTTAAATAGAAGGTTCCAACCTTCTTACATCTTGCCACCACAAGAGCACCCTTGGTAACCTTCCAAGAGTCCATTGTAAATATAACAGTACAACCATCACTTCCCAACTACCCTGTCAATATCAAATTTCATCCTAATGTAGGCACATGTATGACATCCTTCAATAGCCAAGTATTCCCATTCTACATCTTAACATGAACATAAGCTTTTCCAACTATGTTACAAGGCTCATCATCACCAAGAAAAACATGCCCAAAATATCATTTAACATAATCAACAAAATAATGCCTATGTGGAGTAGTATGGAAAGAATCCCCGAATCTAAAACCCAAGATTGAGTAATATTATGTAAAAAAAAAAAATCAAAGCATCCCGACATACATTACATGTTGCCACATTTGCCTCCTTATTTTCTTATTTTTGTTTCTTCTTGTCCCGAATCTCCCAAAGTAGTCCTTCTTTGCATGCCTATACTTTCCACAATGCCAACATACTATCTTGCTTTTGGATTTTGACCTTGCATGATCCTTTGATTTTCCACAACTTCCTCTATTCTTCTATCTCCATCTAGTTTCCATTTTCAAAGCATTCCCGAAGTAGAAGATTCACCAAAGATTTTTCTTCATATTTCCTCACTTAGAATCACCCCTACAACATCTTCAAACTTCAACTTTGATTTAGTTGGAACCGAGTTTCTTACCGCCATTACCAAGCTATTCCAACTCTCAGGTAAAGAGCACAGAACTAATAAAGCCCTAACTTCTTCATCAAATTCTATGTAGGCGAACCTAGCATATTTACAACCATATTAAAATCATTTAAATGATCTTCTACTAAACCATTCTCAGACATCTTCATATTAAACAAATTTTTCATTAAAAATATCTTATTAGAGGCAGAGGGTATTTCATACAACTTCCCTAATACATCCATCGAGTTCTTTGTAGTCTTTTCCTTTGAAACATTAAATAATACCGAAGATGAAAGACACGGCGATTGTCCCAAGTGCCTTCCTATCCAGCAAATCCCATTCCACATCTGTCATGCTCAAGGGTTTGTTCACCTTCTCAGACAACGGAGTATAAAGATCCTTCTGATAAAGGTAATCTTCCATCTGCATCTTCCAAAGAATGAAATTCTACCGTTAAATTTATCAACCCTAGATCTTCCATCATCTGCCATAGCTCCCACTCAAGATAAAACTTTCCCTATGATTCAACACTTTAGCAAACCAAACCAGAGCTCGATACCAATTGTTAGGAAATAAGGGATAAAATATGCGGAATAATCCCTCACAGAATCGCAACAATAGAAACTAATATGCAAAAATTATTACAGATCTCAAATAAAAGTGCAGAATAAAATAACACAACACAAAGAGATAGTATTTAATGTGGTTCACCCAATTTGGGCTACATCCACCAAGAATCACTTGCTCATATTTTATTACAAGCCACCACTCTCTCAATACAATACCCAGATCTATTTGGATCTATGCTCAACAAACTCTACAGAATTCACACCGAATTCAAAACACATCTACAATGTTACATTATCCTACCATATGCACAAAACCATATAAATAGACAACTGCTTAAGCAGTTTTACAAAACCGTGGGTATCAAAACCATGGGCCAAAACTATCCCATAAACCTATGGGTCAAAAATACCACCCATGTGAGAAAAGCACATTTCCCAAGTACATTACATTGTGGAAAGTGTACATTACTCTTAGTGTACAGTCTTCAACACTTCCTCACATGAAAACAGGCTCCAAAACCTAATAGTTTGGGATTGTGTGTGTGTGCGCGCACGCGCGTGTGTGTGTGTGTGTTGATTAATGTTCATTGCAATTGATTTTATTATGTTTGAATGGATAATGCATAGTGTATTCATGTCTAATTGTGTGCGAGATATTATACAACTATGAGAAAAGGCATCATCGGGAGAGATAGAAAGGGGAAAAAGATGGGTTTGGATAAGAGATAATTTTCATGTGTGTTCGGTACATGAGAAACGGTTTTAATCTATAATTTGAGGTTATAAAACCCTTCATTTCAATTTAGCCTTATACAAACACACACACACTCACTCACACACACACACACACACACACACACACACACACACACACGTGTGAGTATCACTTATGAAACAAGTTTGTTTTAGTGACAACGAGATAGTGATACAAACTTTTACCATGGTGATAAGTGCAACATCTCTTTTGAGTTGAGTCGAGTGATGCATTTTCTCCTTACAATAATGGCCCGCTCATGATGTGATTTGACTATAATAATTTTCATATGCTAACCTTTTTTATTAAAAGGAAAAGAGAATAAGAAAACTATAATAAAATAATGGTTCAATTAATCTCAATTGTAATAAAATGGTATTTTTTTTGTTGCATAGGGGTCATGTGGTTTATGGGTTTTAGTTAGATTTGTGCATCTAAGTTTAAATTTCTCTTCCAAGTCATATGATCATGTTTACCTCTCTATCTCGGGCATGGTTTTCAAGGTTTCATAAGTTCTTACCACATCCCAAATCAAGCTAGCCTTAGGTGCACATGGATGTAGCCATGACTCTATCTTAATGTACAAGTGATTTTATATTTATTTGCTAATTTATTCTTTGATAGGATGCATGTGGGATTATTTCCCTTGTTAAATGGGGGTTGAGCTCTCTAAGATCCTTAGCAAGCTAACCTAATTTTACTTGTTACCGAGCTCACCAATGTTATATTACGTGTATTTTGAGCTCGTTACTAAGCTACATCTCGAGTTAAATTGTCTTCAAACTCAGCCCAAGCCTAGTCAAGTTACTTCTCGATCTATTTTCCAAGATTGAGCTTACCTTGTATTATTTATCATTTGATTTGATCCAACTCATTGATTTTATTTTTTGTCATATTAATAGAGTTGAATTAACCAATCAAAGCTCATAAATGAGTTAACACTTAGTTGCATTTACAGATCCAGGCTTGAGATTATCATCATGTTGCATTTACATTATCTCAACTGAGCTCATATCCAAGCTAACAAACCTAGCTTGCAAAGTTGAGTTCTAGTTGATTTCAATGCTCACTTATCCAACTCATTGAGTTAGTCGAGTTACGCATGTAAGCACAAAAAACTAGGCATAAATGGAAAGACAAGTAAACATAATAACAAAACTTTCCTCTAAGTTTATCTTGCAAACATCATATATGATTGAAGAAGTATTTAAACTAGTGGAATCTTGTAGTTTTTGGATTGTGGATGCTCTTGAATTGATCTCCAAATGTAGAAATGAAAAATGCTATGAGCACATAGACATGAGGATGCACATGGAAATTTTGGAAGAAGTTGGTTGTAATTACACAAATCTTCTAAGGGATATTTACAAAGGATTGGCCTGATTTTTATAGTTGAGGGTGAGGCCATGAATATTGGATCAAGTTTTGAATGGGTTACAAGTTCATAATTGTAATTTCTTGAAATAGCCATTGGATTTGGTTTGTGCAGTTGCAACTTTATAGGGAAATGAATGTTTAGATTTTGTTGGGAAGATGGTTGTACATGCAACTTTGTTGCCCCCACCATTGTAGGGTTCTAGAAGTAGAGTTGAGTGGAGTGTGAGTAGATAAATAGGATTATTTAAATAACTAATTTAATTAGTTATGATTTGTGAGAGGATAATTAACCATTTAATTAAATAAATGTTTAATAGAATTAAATTAATTAATTCTAAAGGGTTGTGATTTAAATGATAGAATTAATTTAATTAATTCTAAAGGGATGTACTCTAGTAGGATATAATTAATTTAATTAATTCTAATGGGATGGAATTAACTTAGTTAACTCCAAAGGGATGTAAATAGGATATGAATAATCCAAGAATAAGCTAGAAATAGGTATGTATTTTTAGGGTGTCTACAATGCAAAGTGAAAAATACCTTGAAAGGAAATTAACTAAGTAAGATAAAAAATAATATAAAATCTTAGCTATGTTTCCCCAATGTGAAGGTGGGACTAAACCAAAAAAATTGTACCTTTGAGGTATCGATGTTTCATAAATGGAATGCATCGGCATTACCTCATAACGGACTTATAAGGCCCAAGACTTATGAGGGGGGTACGAGAAGGAACTAATTGTCACCACATGGCACCAATTGGTAATCCCTTGATCCCTAAGGTTTTTAGAGATATGAATTTGTACCAAGCGAGGGACCGATGGGCCATGCATGGTCCCAATTAGTGCCCCCTAAAATTAGCTAACAATCCCTCCGATTATGACACATGGTACCTATGATAAAATACATATTTTAACCAACAACTAACTCCATTGAGACATGTGTCAATGTGTGGGAATTTAATTAGCTAAACGACTTGATTTTATAAACCGTTTGGCCACTTATCTCACTAGACATGTGGGATTAAAAGGAGAATGTTGAAGAGATTATCGAGATCATGGGAATGCACAATAATGAATACCATTAAAGACCTTTAAATAAGACCCTTTTAATCTCAATGGTGACATCCTAAACGAGACAACATGATAGAATATAGTCATGTCTCAAAATGACCTCAAACGAGATGAAAATAGCTATTTTTATAAAGTAGTTAAAAACTTACGAGAAGACATTGGAATGAATCCCGGTCCTCAAACTAGAAATCGGGAAGACATCAAAGCATCATGAGTGGGCAATCAATTACAAAAGTGAAGCATATATCTTAATAGTCACGGAAAAAACATGAGATTAAAAATGGAGTCTCGATAAAGTGAGTTTGAATTGGAGTTGATTTGTGCATCAATTGAGAGAGGAAAATAGCCGAGTTGAGAGTAAAGGGAGAAGGAAAACTAGAGTAGATGGAGATTTGACTAAGAAAACGTTCCACCGGTTGAAGCATAAGAAGTTAGACAAGGTAGAATTTAATAAAGCAAGAGAGGAAGTGGCTTCAAGAGTCTCTTCACACACATGTAACAAAGCTCGAGAAAAAGGAACTAGCATCATGTAATGTCCCCTTTTTCAAACTAGCACCAATTGAATACTTCTTTCCATTTCTCTTCCCATAACCAAGAAGGAATTACACAATGGAAGTCCTTGGGTTTTGTTTTTATATTATTTTATCGTTATTAATGTTTTTCTTTGGTGTTTTATTCCCTAAGGAAGGTCAGATGGTATTATAATACTTCTAACAAGAAATTAAAAGATAAAGTGATGATCATTAAGAGGTCGGCAAGGTCGGGAAGATTCCCAACATGGAATTACAAGATAAAAAAATCTTAAGAGGTCGGTCTACACCATATGGATATTGGCGCCAACCAAAGGGTATAAGAGGAGTCTTAAGGGCTCATTTGCACATCATATTTTGTCATATACACTTTATACTTGATCTCTAGGATGCTTTCTCTTAGTCCATTCCACTATTAAGAGAAAATCTATTATAGTGGCATCTAAGGAGGACAAAAAAATTCCTTACGGGAGATTGGAGGATGGAAAATATTCAATTTTGTGGTGTTGAAGACTCTCATTAAAGGTCATCTTGTTGGTTTGCATCTAGGGCATAAATGAGTCATACAAAGAATTTTGACATTGTAGAAGATGATTTAGGTGCCTTCTAGGGAATAAAACTTCATTATTCTTTAATGTTCACATTTCTCATATTTTATAAGGTTTGGAACCTAAAATTTGATCATTTTTGGAGGAGTTTATCTACCATTTTCATCCTTTATGTGGTTGTCTTGCTGTTGTCATTAAATTAATTACAACTAGGTATAATCTCTTATTTTCTTCATTTCTTTAATGTAATTTGGATGGATAAATGTTGTCATATTTGAAATAATTATTTAGAAGCATTTTCAGTTGTTGTTGCATGGTTGTATGGTGAGTTGAAGTCCCTATATAGTTCGCTGCTAGGTTTTCAAGGAATATTAGATCTGTTGTTATAAAAATCATAATTTACTTCACTTGGGGTTTGTGTTATTTCCTTGATTTTTAGTTTCAGCCCTAGAAAAGGACATTACAGTGGTATCGGATCTTCGGTTTTCCCAGCCTGAGGGTTTATTGTGAGGAAGAAAAATGGACATAATGATGAAGATGTAAGAAAGACTAGTAGACACCTTGGACTCTTTTTCCTTCACCATGCAAAAATTCAGAGGGGAAGGACATTCAAGGAAGATCCTAGGGTTTCAAAGGTTAACAATGTTGCAGCTAGCTTTAAAGAGTATCAAGCCCTTCTAGAAATTATTTGTGACACCCTATCATTTTTTGAGTTTGTAGGATGGAGAAAAGATAGAGTGGGAATTGGAACTTGGCACAAACCTTGAGCCATGCACAAGGGTCTTGGGAATGATATCCCAACCCTAGAGGAGAAGAGACTCATCTTGTTGGAAAATCAAAAATAAGCTACAAAACTTGAGGAAGAGGGATCCAAACTCCTAAGTTCGTTATGCAAGGATGGATATGCATATCCCTATATAGTTAAGGAGGAAGATATATTGTAGCAGTTGGTTAAAAAGAGGGAGAAGCCCTTGGGAGTCTTAGAAACCCCCAACACTCATGCAAAAGTGTAGCTCTTTGTTGATTTTCCAAACGACACTATAGAAACAAAAGACTTTGGTGAAATAGTGGAGCACAAACCAAGATAAGAGAAAGAGATCAATGACAACACACCTCAAGGTAAAAAAATAGTGTTTGATGATAAGTGGTTGGTGTCTAATAGTTGCACAAGCTTAAATATTTATAGAAAAAAATAAGATTTGGGAGAGGAACAAGGGAAATGAATTATTGGAGATCATAACCATGAACAAAGGGTAATTTCGGGTGACCATAATCACCCTCATCCTATTGGAATTACGCTAACAACATTTAATGTGGAGCAAATTGATGATGGTAAGAGCCACAAAGACATGCCAAACACATATGAAGACAACCAAAGGTATGAAGCTAATTCAGATTTGTTGTTTTCTACCATGCCATCTCAGATTTGTAGTCATGAGAAAATGATTGAAAAGGATGACCATGGGGCAAGTTTGATGCTTCATAATAAATCACGACAAATGGGTCATCATCATGGTGTCAAGAATGAAGAAAAATCAGAATTGCAAGGGATTAATGGGGCTAGAATTCTGGGTGACCTTGTTGGGAGGCATGCCTATGGAATAAGGGTCTCTTTTGATGCTCATGTTAATCCTCAACTCACTGGAAATTTCAGGACAACAACATATGGTAAGCAATTTCATCATCTTCTAAGCAATGATTGGCTACATCACCTTCATACTATGTCTTTGCAATGTTTTGGTTATCCTAAGAAATATGCTAACAACTTTGTAAAGATGAAGAGTACCAAATGGGAAGAGGATTCCACTTCAGCCCTAGGGAGTGGACTCTTTGTTGACAATCCTATACATGGACCACATATTTGGGACTTATGGGTTCCTCCTAAGTCGCTACCATATTTTCATCATGGAGGGAAGCATGGTCGATTTCATAAGAGAGAGATCATGTTGAGGGATAAGGGGAAATAGATTCTTCCTTGCAATTTTCATATTGTTTTCTCCTAGAATTTTGGGATCTGGGAACCTTTTGAAGGATGTTGATACAAACATGAGGACTGTTGTCTACATCCTTATGGTAGCCAAAATAAATTGGTAAACACAAGAAAGGTGTATTTCTTAATAAATTTGGTCCAAATTATTATAAATAATCTAACACAATATCATCAAAACATAGAATATAAATACTATATAAAATTCATCCGATACAATTTATTCATTGATAGAGAGTTACATATATAGATCAATTAACCCCGTAATGGTGGAGTCAAACGTGATCTTCAATATCTACAATATCTCTCCATGAATCTCTTAGATATATCCCTAGGATATCTCTCTCATCCCTTTATTATCTCACACACCAAAATAGCTATGTGAGTTGTTCTCACAACTCACCCAAATAGTAATACTAACTATTACAACTATATTATTAATATGAGTTCTACAAACTCATTATTAAGAATATTACAATTTATTAATATTGTCAAAATATATTTGTAACATTCACTCCCTTATTGTTAACATTATTAATTCCCAATATACAGTCCCCTAATGTTGACATGGTAAAAAAAAATCACATGTTTATTTGCAGTATGCTCACCCATGTGGCATGCCCAACATGGCTCATGACCTTGATCAAAAGAAAGGATCTCTCCTTCCATGGTTTTAAATAGGTTTACCACAAACCTTGATGTGACAAGAACCATCAACTGTCCACCTCATGTGGTTTTTTAGATCTCCACAATTCTTTTCAAGATCCATGAACTGACTTACATTGGTGCTTCTGATCTTCTGCAATTTTCTGACACTAAGGGAAAATGTAAGAAATATCACTCACATAGGAGCTCACTTATTACAATAGTTGAACAGGTATGATTCATCTATTCTTATTTGCATAAAGTAAACAAACAATTGAAATAAAATTCCACAACATCATTGTGTAGCCATGTTGCTTTGCTGATTAATGAGAGGTTCAGCTGATTAACCTCTTTCCTCTCGTTGCCTCCTTCCTCCATGTAGGTGCTGCTTATTTAGTAAAGAAAATCTTTAGAATTATAATCGATGTCATCATTCATTGTTTCTTCCTTATCATAATCTTTTTCTTCATCAACAACCATGACATTCTCTTGTAGTTTCCCATCAAGTAGATCTTGAGCTCTCAGTTTACTGAGTTTACAACCACATGATCAGGTTGTTTACAATAGTAGAAGATAAATCACTTCTTTGAATCCTTGGAAGTTGATCCTTTCTTGGAAGAATATTTAAATCTTCTTTTAACAAATTATTTGTCATATTTATTTTTTCCATACAACACACTTTCTTCTGGATCAATATTCTTATTTTCTTCATCTATCAATGAAGAAATTAGATCTTATAGGCTAGGATTTATTTTTCTTAGTGTAAAAAACATGTTGGAATAACTGGAAGGCATGCTATTTAGTAATAAAAATTTTGCATCATCATTAGGCACATCTACTTTTATCCCTACTAATTGATTTAAAATGGAGTGAAACTTACTTATGTGTTGCACCATGTTATCACTTTCCTCCATCTTGAGTCCAAACAATCTTTGTTTGAGAGATACTTTTGTGCTTCCTATTTGGGATCCAAAAATCTTGTTCAATGTAGTCCATATGAAATTTGAACTTTTTGATAAGTCTATATGATGCAAGTAAGCATTATATAATCCTAGGCCAATAATTGTTGTAGCTTTTTGATCCTTGCTTTCCCATTTGGTGGCTTCATTTGCATCAGTTGGTTTTGGTATTTTACCATTGGCAATTTCCCACAATTCTTTGTTAATTAAAAATAATTGGTTTTGAACTTGCTAGGTATGGAAATATTTACCTTCAAAATTTTCAATATGACTTAATTTTTCCATTATGGGTGTTGAACTCAGTCGAAAATGCACCCTTACAATAAACTAAAAAAATGAAAGTAAAATTTTATGAAATTTTATTTCTAATCGATAAAAAATAGGATATGATCAATGGAAAGAGCTTGAAAAAACACACATTAAAAAAAAAAAAAACATCATCTTAATATGAGTTACCAACAAAAATTTATAGAAACTACAAATTTTAAATCGAACGTCTTTAGGACCTTTTCCAAAAATGGAATTTTTTTCCATCCTTGCGTTTTTTCACTAAATCCAAAAATGGCATAAAATGGATAACTTGGGATTTTTCTTTCATGCATACAAATAGGTTCATTTCTCAAGGAACTTGTTTTCCATGATTGGGACGATTTTTCAGGAACTTGCATCACAAATCTGGGCACGTCCATGTGTAAATTCAGGTGTAAATGGGTGAAGTCCATAACAGAAAATGTGGATGAATGGAAATGCACGAGTCCACACTTTAAAAAAATCAATTACACAACAATGAATGCAAATTTGTTAGCCAAGTGCAGAAGTATGGAATAGAACATGAGCTTACATGTAAAGATAACCTTCACGTCATGCATGTAGTAACAAAGACTTGGATCATTCACAAATACGTATGGAATTCTTGACTCTCATTGTTGGTCACAAGAACCTTGGTGCTCGATACCAAATAATAAATTTGGTCTAGATTATTAGAAATAATCTAACATAATATCATAAAAACACATAATATAAAATTCATCTTCGGGACAATTTATTCATTGATAGAGAGTTACATATATAGATCAATTAACCCCTACAATGGTGGATTCAAACATGATCTTCAATCCCTACAATCTCTCTCCATGAATCTCTCAGATATATCCCTAGGATATCTCTCTCATCCCTTTATTATCTCACACACCAAAATAGCTATGTGAGTTGTTCTCATAACTCACCCAAATACTAATACTAACTATTACAACTATATTATTAATATGAGTTCTATAAACTCATTATTAATAATATTACAATTTATTAATAATGTCACAATATATTTGTAACATTTCTCACCTACAATGAAAGATATAGTATTTACATCGATGTTAGACGGTCATTCACCACCATCATGCAAGTTTTCTATAAGATAACACAATGTTATCAATTTCACTTGATTCCATATGTGTTTCTTTGAATGTTGTGAAACAAATAAGGGTAATGGGCCAAGAGGAATACCTATTAAGATATCGGTTGTAGGTTGTTACGCGCGTATGACTTCGAATCTATATTTGATCGTGAGAGCTTCTTTTTACTTAGAGGAACTACCTGAAATGGAAAATAATACCACCAAATAAAAGTTAAACAATATATGTAGTGGACTGCCTAGCATGTGCTAGATCTAGGAAGCGTGATACTTCCTAGACGGTTGTCAACCCACTATTTAAAACAACTTAATGCTTATAATAAAGAAAATCCTACTGTAGTCAAAATGATTTAGGTATCTCATTCATCTACAATAAGCAAATTCATTCACAACAGGCTAAGCTATGACTGAATCAAGGTCAAAGTCTTGGTCAGGGTACTGATACGGGTCAGGGTGAGATTCTAGGTGGTTTTGGGTATTTGGTGGAGGTTTAGGAGCTTTGTTCTTGGTTTTTGGTAAAAGACACAGAGACCGACGTTGGTTTAGTATGACTGGTGTTGGTTTAGGTTAACCGACGGTGGTTGTGGGTAACCGATGTCGGTATGGTCGTGGTATAGGAAATTCAATAAAACTCAAGGCGAGGGTAGATCTAAGGTTAGATGAAGATGGAAGGGCGATGGCAAGATTTGTGTGGGTATTAGGTGTGCACATGAATGATTAAGATCTAGATATGGGCATTTTCGGGGTATGCAAAAAGGATGGTCAAGTTTACATGGAGATAAAGTGGTGGGGAATGAAATGGGAATAGAAACTAACAACAGAAGTGAAAGGATCTGCCCAAACGATAATGAAATAGTGTATGTTAACAAAACTTACTGTTTGTATGAGCTTAATGTTTGGTTGGTAATGGTGGGTGATCAAATGGAAGGAACTTGATGTGGTGCTAGTGCTTCCCTGGATGCTCCCGTGAAGGAAAATGGATGTGTGATTTCTTTCAGTGCTGCCTATAGATGCTTTGATGTGCATACTAATGTTGGTTCTGCTTGTATGCAGCTTTGATTTTCCCACTTGTTCTCAAAAGATGTCTTTATCTCTTAGAAATGTGCTAACCCGAAATAAGGTTGTTTTGGGGTTAAATGGTAACCGACAGTGGTTCCGGCTTAACCGGTGGTGGTTTAGGGTAACTGGCATCGGTTAGGTGGGATTTCCTAGGTTTACTAAACTAGGCAGATCCCCTTGATTTTTGGGATCTCGTTTCATTTTCTCTGGATTAGCATGGAAGCTTCCTTCTAACGGGTGGGAATGTGGTTAGAGGGAATGTAGGCATTTATTTTTAGGGTTTGGGTAGGTCTTAGTTAGTTATGGCAACTTACTAAGAATAGGTCTTAGGGTGAGGTGGCTAGATGAGGTGGATATGTGGGAATTATCCCAATTAGGATATTTAAATAATAAATATTATGAGGATAATGAATTAATTTAATTAAATTAATTAAATTAATATTAGAGTGGGATGAAAGGGGCCATGGTTAGGTGAATGTGTTCAAGGTGTTTATTTGACGAGGGAACAAAGGGAGTGTGACCCAATTTTAGTGTCTACATTTTGCCCCTTTTTGTTGTGTAGCTTGTATTGGTGAGCGACGCTGACAAAAATAAGATGTGGTTGCCCCATGTGTGGGTGAAGGTGATCCCCCTCAAACTAAGAACTGATGAGGTAGAAGGAAGAATTAGTGAGTGGTTTGATAAAAGGTGAATGTGATGAAGAAGAAGGTGGGCCACGGGGGTAAAAAGGGGAAAAAGGTCCACTCGGGTAATCTAGGTAACGAGTTAGGGTCAAAGGTAGTAGTACAGTCAAATACATGCACACGTATAAACTACAACACAATACCAAAGTTGAAGAGCAGGTAAACTCTACATTATCTAGGTTGATAGGTTTATCCAAATAAGGTTGAAGTGATTACGGTATCAAGGTATAGGATATGGTAGGAAACACAACACCTTTGGTTAGGTGCAGGAACATTTAGGTATGTTCCGGTACACCGAGGGTTGGGTCAGGATAAATGGTCACAGCAAGAGGTAAGGTAAGGTCATTAGGTCAATCAACACATGTAACAATGCCGCAAGGTATAGAAAACACATGGGGTCACAAGTCACTAGCAATGTTCCAGTCCAAGATTCCAAGTCACAACACAGGTAGGGCCGAGGTATGGGTAAAATAGTGAGTCCCGGATGAGGACGAGGTGAGGTAGGAAAGGATGAGGGCAGGAGGGTAAAGTGAAGTGTCCTAGGGAGGGATGGGTGAGGTAAAAATGGATTCAAGTCATAAATTAGGGGTAGGGGGTAGGTAAAAAGGCTAAGCAGGGAAACCGATGATGGTTTAAGGTAACCGATGCCGATCAAGCTAGACCGACCATGGTAAGCTAGGGCATAGGAATGATGTCGGTTATGGTAAAATGATGCCGGTTAGGTTGGGGTTGTTATAAAAAAAAAAAAAATACATGTTTTTGAATCATTTGTCCCGTGCAAAATAGAGGAAAATGACACGAGAGAGAGAGGGAAAATTGGAAAGTGTCTGGACGGAATAGAAAGATGAGTTGGTGAGCCGAATGGTGGGTGATTGGTAGTTGAGAGGCGGGTCCATGAGATCAGATTGTTGGATTCGGGTGGTTGGAGGTGAGGTGACGATTGGTGATGGTAGAGGCCGGAGAGGGATTGGGTGGGCCACCGGTGCAACGGCAGACGTGCCACCATGATGATGACAACATGATGAGGTAAGTGTCAAACCCTTTCCATGTTTTGTGAGATAGATTAGGTGATAGGTCGGGTTTGGAAATATTGGGTGTGTGGGGGAAAATGAAATTTGAAATGTGGGAGGGTAAATTGGGTAGAATAGGAACGGGGAGAGAGGTAAGTGGGTGAATGAGGGTTGGGACGGGGTTGAGGGGAAGTGTAGGGGAGAATGGGTGGGTAGAAGGGTCAAGAGAGGGAGTTTTTTGAGAGGGGAGGGTTTGGGGGTCACGGGTTTCACCGTGACAGTGACTGACCGGCGTCTATCGGGTTAAGTCGGCGTCGGTAGGGTAAAATGGTATTAGTCACACAAAACAGTGACCCATGTTGGTTTAGGGGTGACCGAGGTTGGTTAGAGATAACGGAACCAGTCGGGTTTTGGAGAAAAAGGGGCCGAAAGGGCCCCAGGTCGAGTGGGTGAGAGAGGTAGGGAAAATAAGGTGTTTTGGTGCAAAATATGGCATAGGCGGGGGTGAAATGGGCATGGGTAGATAATAGTGGGTGAGAGTGGGGGTGGGTAAATAGAAATGTGATACGAAGGTAGGTTGGGGAAGAAAGAATGAGATGGGGTAATAGGTATAGGTGAGGTGATGAGTGTGGGTATGATGAAGGTAGATTAATTTGATGTTTGTGTTGGATGCAAGGGAGAGATCAGCTGCAGATGAGAGACAGGGTGCCACCCCTCTTGAGAGTGTGAGTGCAGTGACAGTTAAGGAGTGGCAACACGTGGAGAGGTGGGCCTGATTGGGGTCTAACGCTATCAACATGCAGTCTGGCAGCCAAGTCTTGATGGTTTCCCTCATCGATAGATGGGATTCAATGACCAACATGTTCCACCTACCGACGGGTGAGATGATAGTCACCCTGGAGGACGTGTTTAGGATCCTATAGTTACCGATATTGGGACATAGGTGTACTCGATCCCCTCTAAAGCCTCAGAGGAGTTGATGTTGATAGTGTTTAGGGAGGGACTAAAGACATGACATTCCATAGTGCCAACTTGAGTTATGGGGGATGTACCTAGCCCGTCTCAGAGGAGACGAGGCTAGTTGTTTTATTGATGAGGCAGTGTGTTGTTTCCTACCGCCGAGATGATGCAGAGGGTGGGAGATTTCCCCACTCCCGATGGGGTTTTACATGACATGGTGATGGATCGGACCTGCTTTGCCTAGGTGCCAGCATTCCTGGTGTAGTTATACAGAGAGTTGTGGGTGTATGGGCATCTGCGCAGGTTCAGCTTATGTTGCACATTTGTTCTACACTGTTGGGCCTATGAGCACATAGTTTGTGTGTAGCTAGTGGGTATGCCCTGAGAAGATGCATTTCCACCGAGATTGGTTTAGGTGGGGTACAGTGATGGGTGCCTGTGATTAGAGAGTGTCAATCAGACAGGGCTACACATGATGTAGCATATTGGACATCTATTGGAGGGGTTGTCAGGTGGACATCATATGGAGACCATATGTGGGTTATCCCTCATACAGATGGATGCATGATGAGCTAGATGGCCTTTAGCTACTGAGATGGATAGAGGGGTGTCATGTTAGGGAGCACGAGATGATCCTAGTTGATAGGGTTAGGTGGCGTTTGGGCTGCTACAGGACATACCTCCACCCTTCCCCGTAGTATAGAAGAGATGATGGAGAGGCCATTGCCTCTACCACAGCCGACAGTGCCCACAAGGTAGGAGGAGCAGGTGGTAGACCGGTGGATCGATGATGCCGGAGTGATAGATAGATATAGATAGTGGTGGGTGGCTCATTTATGAGTAGTACCACCTGGCACCGGGAAGCTAGAATTAACCACTATCATCATGGTGCAGAGAGATGCCCTACTGAGGTCAGTGACGACCCTGATTACCTAGTTAGGGGATGGTGTAGGGGTAGTTAGCCAGTTTAGAGGTGGAGGTGGCCAAGTTGCATGCACAGGTGGCTAGTATTCAGGCCCAGATGGCCCAGGGTGGAGATGGGGATGGTGATGATGGTCAAGTGGCCGCCCTACAGGCATAGGTTATAAGGCTATAGGGCTAGTTGGTCACGTCAATGTATGCAAATTTAGGCATTACAAGCACATGTATGCAGCACAAGGTGCAAGGCTGATGGCACCTCCACAGGCACCGGGACAGGGGCCCAGTTCACAGGTAGGGGCGAGACAGGGTCCCGCAAGATAGGTACAGGGACCAAGGCCTATGGGGCCACCATAGACCGTTCCCATATCTAGGTTACGGGATGCCCTAGGTGAGGCCAGATACTACCAAGATCAGTTGATGGCAGGATAGATTTTCTATCCTATGGAGAGTACAGGGCACAACATGCCTCGAGTGAGAGGACTAGATCCCGGACTCATAGTGTAGAGAGAACAGGGGGCCATCAAGCTTCAAGACAGGATTAGGGAGAGGCCACTAGCTCACAGAGACCAGCTCCAGGTGATGTGCCAACAGGGGGCGGTGAGATGATACTAAGTTGGCAGACAGGAGCCGAGGAGGAGACCAGAGAGACTGACATGGAGGATGTCCATGAGATGAGGCTTGATGCCCATTCCTGTATTTGGATGTATTGTAGTCATTTTTTTATATATACTGCCTGCATACCAAAGATGGTGAGGATGTACTAGATTTTTGTATATTTTGATCATATATCGCTGCTGCTACCATTGAAGATGGTGAGGCTGTATATGAGAGTTTTGAGAGACTGGATTATATACACCGGCCTGCGTGCCGAAGACATTTGACAGTTATGTATATGGATACACATGTTTGGATATTGTATTTATATAGATGATGATGATTATGGGCATTATGTGTTTGTGTTGATAACATTTTATTATTATGCATAGATGGACTTATGGTAGGTGTGTTAGGCATGGATTGAGTCAGGTCATGGATTTAGGCATGATGGAGTCAGGTCGTGGTTTTAGGCATGGATTGAGTTAGGTTTTGGTTTAGGCATGATGGAGTCAGGTCGTGGTTTTAGGCATGGATTGAGTTAGGTTTTGGTTTTAGGCATGATGGAGTCAGGTCATGGTTTTAGGCATGGATTGAGTTAGGTTTTGGTTTTAATTCATTAATATTTGCAATGAATGATGATATGGGTCATTTTTAAGATGTTTTATAATACATGCATGATGTTGGTAAAGAAATGGTAATCAAAATAAATGTATGTTTTGATGATGATAAAAATGTGAAGCAATTTGTCATTTGTTTGGTTTAATTTCCAATTTTTGATATAAAAAGGAAACGAAGTAGGGTAGAATGTGATTTAGGAAAATGAAAGATGAATTGGTTAGGGTAGAGAGTGGCCAAGCTAACCTCCAAGGGCCCCATGCCCATGGAGTGTTGCCTACATAGTCCTAGTGAAAAGGGACCTCAGGCCGATGTAGTTCTCCCATAAGCTAGGGAAGAATATGAGGAGGTATGAGAATGAGTTGGTAGGTTTTAGGCATGATTTGGGTTTAGGTTTGTTAGGTGTGGGTGAGTTGTGGGAAACTTGGTATAGGTGATTTTGATTGTGGTAGAAGAAGAAGATTACCCAAAGGTAAGTGTTGAGGACCAAGTCCTATATAAGGTAATCAATACGTAATAAAGAAGGTTAAAAGATAAGAGGGGGCAAGAAAGCCACCTGATTGGTGAGGATCATAACTAGTGAACATAAGACCCTAAAGAATTTACATGAGTGATTATCCTAAAGGTGAATAATAGTCACATGATCACCAAATTTCACAGTTCCAAGAGGTCCCTTGAGGCGGTAGGAAATGGGAGTGCGAATGGTGAGAGGGATGAAAGGTGGTTAATTTTTATATGGTACAAGGTAGCATGCTCTTTGGGAAAGAGATCCAAGGTCACAATGGGAAATTCCATGACTAAAAGGCTTTCTATTTTGACTGATATTTGAGATAGACTAATCGATGTGGGAAGTCTATATGGGATGAGGAAATTAACTCCTTGAGGTATTTGTGAAGTTGATCGATGCAAGAAGCTTCAGATTCTCTCTTCTTCTTTTTGATTTTTTTTTTTTTTTTTTTTTTTTTTTTTTGAAAGAGCTTTACATAGTTGTCCTTCGAGGGAGAAGTCTATTTATAGCAACAATTGTAGAGAGGAAGATGTCCTTTTGAGGGAGTCATCTTTTATTAGAAGTTTGACTCAAGGAGTTGGATCCCATGTGAGGGCTTTGAAGTCATGGACAAGACCAAGGTGAAGAATAGGATTCTTGTTTAGAAATTAGGGTGAAACGACCATGGGATCTCATCTAAAGGTAGACAAAAAGTATCCATGAGAATCATGCTATGTGCAGCGCCGTGGTACACATATTCAAGAGAAGATAACAAGTGATGGGTATGCAGATGATTCTTTTTTAATCATTGGTGATGGCGTAGGAAGTGGATAGAACTCAAGGGACGAGCATGGAAAGAGGAAAAAAGTGAGGTAGGACTAAAAGTCAACAGTAGAATGGTCTAAGATGCAAGGCATTAAGGGGCTCAGGTTCGGGTTTACCATTGAGTGAAGATAAACGATAAGCACATGATCCGTAAGTATGGGTCATGATGTATGGTCCAAGCCAATTAGGAGAAAATTTTCCCTGTTTACTTTTTTCTGCTTTAGTTACATGTTGATTTTCTTTCAGGACGAGATCACCAACATGAAAGGTTCATTCATGGACACGTTTATCATAGGCACATTTGATACATTTTTGGTAAACTTGAAGGTGGTCAAGAGCGTTAAGATGATGTTCGTCTAATAACTCAAGTTGTGCTAAACAGTCCTGATGAAATTCGTCATCATTGAGCATGTCATGGAGAGAAATGTGAAGTGAGGGAATTTGGAATTTGAGAGGCAGAACAACCTCTATACCGTAGACCTAGAGAAAAGGGTGTGGTAATTGTGGAAGTACGGATACTAGTGTGGTATGCCCATGTGGTGAAAGGAATGTGTGTATGCAGTCCTTCCAATATCGTTAACCATTTTCATGAGAATTTTGTTTAGGGTTTTGTTGGTGGATTCGGCTTGGGTTTTGTTTATGGGTAATAAGGTGATGAGAAACTCTAACTGAATGTCGAAGGTGTCGCAAAGTTTTCACAATGTTTTATTTTTGAATTGTTTTCCGTTATCAGTGATGAGGCGATGAGGAACACCAAAGTGACAAATGATGTGATGATTGATGAACTCACATATTTTCTTGGCTTTCGTGGAGATGAGTGGTATGGCTTCAACCCATTTTGTGTAGTATTCGGTAGCGGTGATGATCCATTGATGGCATTGGGAAGAATGGGGATTGATCTCTCCGACAAGATCCAAACCCCATTGAGAGAAGGGCCAAAGGTCACGCAGGTGACCTGTAAGGCATGACTAGGTGTATGATGAAGGTTGGCATGTTGTTGGCATTTGACACAACACTTGACGTAGTCACAAAAATCATGGTTAAGGGTCGGCCAGTAATAGCCTAGGTGAAGAATATGCTTAGCAACAACGAGGCCACTGAAGTGACCTCCACATATGCCATCATGAACTTCCTTGATGGTATAAGGAATTTCAGAACTCGTAAGGCATCGCAAGAGAATACCATCAAATCCGCACTTATAAAGGAGGCCACCCATGATGACATAACGAGATACCTTTTTAAGAAAGGCATGTTGTCTATTATGGGTGAGGTCGAGGTAAGAAAGAGAGAGAAAGATAGTCTGAGTATTGTTTATACCAAAGGTCACTCGGGTCGAGGGTAGCGGTTCCAATAGAGTAAACATCACGAGGTAAATAAGAGGGTGATTGGAGTCATTGTACGGTGACAAATATTTTAGAATCAGCAGGTGAAGTGGGTATTTGAGAAGCCAAGCAAGCCATGGTATCTGCAAATTTATTGGTTGAACAGGGACGGTTTGAAGGGCATAGTGGTTAAAGGTGGTCAAAAGTATGTCTACGTGATGTTTATATTTTTGAAGTGTCTCATTATGAAATTGGTATATACCATTGACTTGGTTTATGACCAATTGGGAATCACCAAAGATGTTGATGGATTTGACATCCAAGGCATAGGCAGCTTGGAGACCTAAAACGAGCACTTCGTATTCGACAATATTGTTTGTACAATCAAAATCTAGTTTGAAAGATAAAGGCATGGGTTCACCATCAAGCGGAATGAGGATAACTCCTGCCCCACCCCCACGCTAACACTTGGAGCCATCAAAGAAGAGTGTCATTTGGTAAGTGGGCTTGTCTAGGGAAAGGGTGGTAATTGACTCATTTGGAAAGTCAAAATTAGAGGGTTGATCCCCAGAAATAGGTGCGTCACCAATTGGTCGATGATAGCTTGGCCTTTGATGGAATTTTGATGAATGAATTTGAGGTCGAGGTCGGCAGAAGCATAAGCCAGTGTGCGGCACGTTGATTTTGGTAAGGTTTGGCATACATGAAGTGTAAGGGGTCGATATTGGTCACAACATAGGTTTTGTGGTTAAGTACGTAATGACGGAGTTTTGTGGCAATGAAAACTAAGGCTAAGCAAAGTTTTTCGGGATGGGTGTATCAGGTTTCATAGTCCAAAAGAGTACGACTTATGTAGTAAACCGCCTGCTCCTGTGTTGTTCATCGTGATGAGCGAGCATGGCCCCTAAGGAGTGATCGGTAGTGGAGATGTATAGGTAGAAGGGTTGATCATATTTAGGTGGAATGAGTACAGGTGGTTGAAGAAGGTATTTTTTAAGGCCTCAAAATCTTTGTGGCATTTGTCATCCCATTTAAAGGAGACATCCTTCTTGAGAAGGTGATGAAATGGTTGACATCGATTAGATAATTGTGAAATGAAATGGCGAATAGACTGCAACTTACCTTACATGCTATGGAGTTGCCTAAGATTAGTGGGTGGAGGCATCTCAAGAATGGCCTTGACTTTAGTAGGGTCTACTTCTATACCATGTAGGGAAACGATAAATCCCAAGAGATTTCTGAGAGAACCGCGAAGACACATTTCTTGGGCTGAAGGTGAACGTAATATTTAATGAGATGGTCAAAGATGGTTTTTAGGATGGTGAGGTGCTTGGAGCGGCATTTAGATTTAGCTAGGAGGTCGTCCACATAATCTTCCAATATATGATGCATGATGTCATGGAAGATGTAAGTCATAGCCCGCTGATATGTGGCACCAGTATTTTTAAGGCCAAAAGGCATAACTCGATAGCAGAAGGTCCCCCAAGGGGTGATGAATGTAGTTTTGTGTTGATCCTCTGGGGAAAGCAAGATTTGGTTATAACCCGAGAAGTCATCCATGAGTGATAACATCTCATGACCAACGGTAAGGTCAACCAGTTGGTCAATACTAGGTAAAGGAAAGTCATCTATCTTTGGGACAAGCTAGATTGAGGTCACATAAATCCATGCAAATGTGGAGTCCCCTTGTCACCTTAGTGATAGGGACAATGTTAGAAATCCAATGAGGATAATCAATGGGTAATATGAAGGAAACAAAAAGAAGGCGTTGAAGTTATTCTTTGATGAGAAGGGAAATGCAAGGGTGCATTTTCTCGTAGCTTTTGTTTTATGGGCTTAGCATCAGGAATGGTTATGATATTGTGGACCACTATGGTGGGGTCAATATCGGGCATATCTACGTAAGACCAAGAAAAAATGTGGTTATGGTTTCTAAGAAGAGAAGTGATGGCTTCTGTTCAACAACATCTAAAGATGTATCGATCTTTAAAATGTGAGGGTCGTCCTGAGTATGAATGTTGATCTCAATAATCGATTCATTCAACATGGTTTGCGTCTCAGATGGTAATGACCGATGAATAAATAAGTCTTTTGCACCAAGGTAGGTGAGTATAGATTCATCATCCTGGCATTGAACAATGTTAATCGAAGGTGTATCGTCATCGATCATTTTAAGGTATAGGAAGGGAAGAGAGAAGGGAGCCTTGCCCTCACATTGATAAGTCAGAGGCCCCAAGGAGATGGTGTTTATGAAAAAAAAAGTTAGGAGGGATGGATTCGGGATCCATCGACTCTGTCGGTGAAGATGGTGATGGGGGTGATGAAGGTGAAAAAGGGTTGATGTCTTCAATGAGCTCAACGCGGGCCTTCTTGGTAGGTGGTTCAACAAATCGATACCACTACGGTCGTTATGCTTATGAGTAGTACATGGAATAATAGTATGGCAGCCTTGCTCGTAAAATCCAAAACCAAAACCCTTCCATGCACATCGGTGCAGGAAGGTGTGGGTGAAATGGTGATTGGTGAGTGACTGGAGGTTAGCAAAAATGGGCAAGGTTTGTGACGTGGTTTAGGTGTGTAAGTTATAGTATCAAGTCCCCCATAGGTGAGATTGGTACGAAGGTGGGGAGGACCATAAAGGAGGCATTCTCCTATACGGTGATCATAACAAGGGTGTTGGTGAAGACTTCCGTATTCTTGTGGAGTAAGGAATGTGTTGACACTATATAGGCAATACTCCCCTAGAGTGAGGCATTGAAAAATGCCCTCCAAGGGATCGGTGGTTGGTATGTGGGTAGCTGGAATAGATGATGTGTTAGAGGTCGGATCGGGGTGGAGCTAACAAATTGGGAGGCCGATGGTTGCTGTGGAGGTTGTGGCAGCGGTAGGAATGGAGGATGTAGGTGTGGTTAAGGTAGCGGCTAGACTAGTGAGGGGAGGTGTAGGTGACGTGGTAGTGGTTGTGGAGGTAGATGCTTTGATGGGTATGAGCACATCATTGGGTCGGTAAAGCATGTTGCAAGTTTTGAAAGGTGATGGGTCAGTTGGAATGGTATAGGTGTGTCCTTCATGCTCAAATTTCACACAACGATGCAAAGTGGAAGGGACACAACCCATGACACAAATCCAGGGTCTGCAAGCAATAGGTTATATTGAAATTCCCCTCCAAGATGTAAAATAATTCTGGAATAGTGCGGGGGCCCATGCATACGTGGAGGATGACAATACCTACTGTAGAGGTGATAGTGTCATTGAATGAACGTAACATGACAGGATGTTTATGCATGTAATTTTCAGGTATGCACATTTGAGTGAATGCATGGGATGAAATGATATTAATGCTAGCACCCCCATCGATCATGACACGTTGTACACATATATCATTGATGTGGATAGAGATGAAGAGATCTGGGTTTGGGTCATCTATTTGGTGCGGTGTGATCTCTTCCTCTGAGAAGCTAAGGGAGGCTACTTGGTGAGTAGGTTGAGGTGTGGATAAAGGTGGAAATTTGGTGAGAGAGGCTACATGATGGGGTGTGATAATGGAGGATACATGTGTAGGGTCATTGGGTAAAACCTCAATAGATTGCAGGACCTCCATGAGAGCTTGATAATGGGATTTTGAGGTTTAGATGAGGTCATATAAGGACATTTTGAGGGGGATTGGTGTAGTTGTTTGAGCATCGCACGGTGTGTGACCCCATTAGAAATAGGATATGCCACGGATAGTGATTTTAGGTGTGGGTGTAGATGGTATGTTGGGTATAGGATTGGTTGGTGAGTCAATTGCCTTTTCCTTGCCTTTGTCCTTCTGAGAATGGGTAGCAACGTGGATCATGTTGATCTAAGGTGGGGAGGTAGGCGAGGTAGGTGAGCCATGAAAGGTATAGCGACATGAAGGGTAAAAGCCCAATGGTGGGAAGGAACTTTATGGGATGAGCTGGGCACATCGACATTTGGGTGGAGGTTTGGCGAGCTCATTGATGCAAACCATGTTAATTTCAAATCTCGGAGGTGGTTTTAGGAGCTGTGGGGGTAAAGGTCCAGTGTCGTTGAGTAGGTAGTGAGGGAAGAGCTGTGGGAATGGGTGTTGGTGAAATGGGGTCCTCATCAAGAAGGTCATCATCATCAAAGTTTTCTTCAGGAGGACACAACTGGAAAAGAACAATTTTTAAAGATTTACAATTCTCTACATCGTGCCCTGGCACATGATGGTAGGCAAAAATTTTCTGTGTCGTCAAACCCCTTTGGTTTGGGTTTGAGAGGGTCATAAGGTCTGAGAGGCAGTAATGTGATGACATAATTTGTAAGGAGGTTGGTTAAAATTTTAGCGTAAGACCCAGCTAGTGGATCACAATGGGAAGTAAAGGTGGGTTTGTGTGTAGGCACGGAGGACTATAGAGGAACGGTCTTTGCACGAGGGGGATTAGGTCGAGCTATGATTTTAGGTGTTTATGTGATCTTAGGTGTTCGTCATGTTTGTTTGGGTAGGGGTATGGTAGACGAACTGGCAGGAGAGTGTATGGTTGTTTGACTACCTTATTGGAGGGAAGGGATTTTTTCCTTAGGTTGTACCTTCTTGGGTAAAGGTGATACAAGAACACGAGATCTAGAGGGAAAGGCGGATGGTGGAAGAGGGTGTATTACCCATGGGGATAACGGAGGTGCTATGAAGGTAGATGGTGTAGGTCATGTCGGAGGTGTGAGGGAAAGAGACTGAAGTGTCGTGGGTAGTGAAGGGGTGATCGATGGTATTAGAGGTATGGGTGGTAAAGATGTTGCAGATGTGGGTGGAAGTCGTGGCGGGTGCTTGGGTATGTTTGAGGTTTGCAATGGTGGAATGGGCTATTGTGTTTTTAGTTTACCGGTGGGTGGAGGTTTCTTAACCATGTTAGAAGGGTGAGGTCCTAAGATGGATGAAAAGGGTGAAGGTGATGAGGGTGTGATCGGTGAGGTTGGAGTATGATATTTATGGGGTTGGTTCTTCTATTTGGGTGTCAGAGTAGGTTTGGTATTGGCCTTGGAGGATGTAGCTAAATCTAATTTGATGGGTGGATGAGTAAGGCTGGCGGTTGGGATGACCCCTAAGGTAGTGTTGGGTTTAGGTGAAGAAGATGATGTAAGTGTAGGCTTGGGTGTAGATGCACGTTGGGTTATGGGTAGGGGTGTGGTTTGAGCCATGAGGGGTATCGTGGAAGAATTTGTGATAGAGGTGGTTGTGCTTGGTTCAATTGGCTGAAATATTTTTGGGTAGATAGTGGAAGTGTCAAGCAAGTGACATCTGCATTTGCATTGAGACAGGAAGCAGAAGACGCCCCAAAGTAAATCTCTATCCACATAATCTAAGCGATCGGCTAAGCGTGAGAATGGAACGTCTGTAGGTGAGGTTGATGAGGACCTAATGGCAATTCCCGTGAAATTTTTCTTAGAGATGGGGAATTTTCTAGCTTTGGCTTCCATGGGTAAGAGAGCCAAAAGTAAGTCTGTAGGATCTTGGGTAGCTGATGGAGAATGATCACCTAGAGGCAAAGGTATCTCTACTAGATCCTTGATAGGTGGAGGAGAAAATGGGTGCTCCTTTGTAGGTGGAGGAGATGATGGGTGCTTCTTTGTGGGTGGAGGAGATAAACAAGTATCCTTTATGGCCTGAAGAAGTACTATGGGTGACGGTTCCCTAGGTGGAGAAGCCAAAGGTGAAATAGTTTTGATATTAATGGAAGGCTCCTCCATAGGTGAGGAAGGAGGTGAAAGGTGTTCCTCTATGGGTGGAGGAATAGGTGAGGTGGATTCAAGTGTAGGGAAGAGGACTTCGGGCTAGGATTTCCTCAATGGAAGGAATATGAGGTAATTGGGAAGTAAGCGGGTGTATCGCTAAAAATAGCATGGACCTCACGGGTATGACTATCATGAGTTGAGGTCTCTCCTGTTTGATCAGAAGAAGGGGCATGATTAGGAAAAGGTTTCTTGAAGATATGTAGGTTTTGATTGGCAGGTGCGTTAGGATTATCCAAGGTTAGCTTGCCTTTCTCAAGCATTTCTTGGACAATGTTTTTGAAAGTGATGCAATTGCCATCACTATGACCCTTTACTCGATGATAATTGCAGAAATTGTGCTCTTTATACCAAGTGGGTGTGGGGTGAGCAGGTCAAAACTAGTGTGTGGTTTCATGGGAGGAAGGGTGATGGCCCCAGCTTTGATGAGCTTCTCTAAGATAGAAGAATAAGGTTCCCTAATTGGGGTATATTTCCATTGTTCTCTCGAATTGAAAAGTCTAAACGGGTGAGAGATTAGATGAGGGGCTAGCCTAATTTGACAAATGAGCTAGGTCAGCTTTGAGTACCACTGCGTTAGTGGTCCCCTTGGCCTTTGAATAATTGTTCTGTGGTTTTGAAGAAGAAGAGGTATCATTTGACTTGAATGCCAAGTTCTTATTGTGTAATTGAATTTTCTTCTCTTCAATAGCCCAAATCTCAAGCTTTCGTGCCATGGTGAATGCTTCATCAAAGGTTCAAAAGGTTTGGACCTGCAGAGTCGGTGAGATATGCCTAGCACAAGCCCGCGTGAAGAGTTTGATGAGTTCAGTTTGCAGTAGTTGGAATGTGAGTTGATTGATCAGGCTACGCCAACAAGCAACAAAATCTACGATGGATTCATCATCATACTGACACGTAGAGTAGAGGTCAGTCATGGTAACCTTCTTAATGATATTAATGGAGAAGTGATCCAAGAAGGCTTGGGCTACCTAATTAAATGAGAATATAGAGTGTCTAGGTAACCCACTAAACCAATATAACGCGGGTCCAATCAAAGACATGGGAAAAGTCCTCAGGAGCAAAGCATCATCATGGGCGATCAGATAACACCCGTGTTTGAAAGAATACAAATCTTATTGCGGGTCTTCTTTGCTATTGAAATGGTTAAATTTAGGCATTTCCCAATGTAAGGGATATGGATGGATAGGAATGGATGGGTGTATAGGCTCATTACAAATCTCATCATAGGTGAGAGTGTTGTGGGAGCCAGAAATTGATGCCTCCAATGTCTGCATCTTGTCCATCATTAACTTGATTAGGTTGTTGGTAGGTTGTGATGGATGGGTGACTCCTGTAGCGTAAGAGGGTTGGTGTTGGGCATATAATGGGGGTGGCATTCCAGTATATGGTTCGCCGTATAGGTAGATTGAGAAGAAGGTAGTGAAATAGGGGGTACGTACCCAGAGTGAATAATAGATGAAACAGGAGGTTGTTGATAGTATGTATATGGAGGTGGAAGGGTCGTGGTGACCCTAGTGGCAATGGGGGCTAAAGATTGTGGAATAGAAAGGACGATGTTTTGAAAAGGGGTAGAGGTCATCGACACCATGGGTGGTAGTGTAGCTACGGATATATACAAGACAAATAGGTGCATATGAGGTTGTGTCAGGTGGTTGGTGAAGGTATAGTGGATGTGGTGGGTGTAACGGATGTAGTAGATGTGGTAGTCATAGTGGGTATAGGGCCTAACTACGAAACAACTAGGGGTAAGGTAGATGTAGGTAGCATGGAGCGGATAATGACGCAGAGTGGGAACGAGAGTCAAGGGGATAGATACGAGCATGTCGTATATCAATTGACCGAGGCATCTCAAGTGGATGAGTGGGAAAGGTAAAACTACAAGGTGACAGGATTTTGGTCAAGGAGTCGTGTGAACTCCTCATCTCTGGTAGTAATAGAGATAGGTTGGATAGGTTCCATGGTTGGTGATAAAATGGAAGGTGGTGAAGGGCTAGGTGGGAGTGGTTGACAACTGGCGTGGAATACAAGGGTGCTTGCTTGTCGACGCATTAGTACCATGTGAATAGGTACTAATGTGGTAAGACTACTTTCTGTAAATGACACAGAAATACAACACATGTAGGATAAATAGGTGGTGGTAGGTGAATTGGGGTTAAAATGTCAGCTAGAAAATGACACAAGCTAACCGATGTTGGTCATAGGTAACCACTACCGGTCACTATGGAAAGTGGACAGTTGGTCAAAAACAAGGTATAAGGCCAAATTTGCTAGGTATGCCAAATGCTGATGAGACTTACCAGGTCAATGGATATGATAAGAGTGACAGAGACTCTAAACAACTAACGAAGGGGAATAGGTGTCCTTTTTGGGTTGGTTAACAAAAATAATAGTGAACCGATGTTGGTTGGGTAAAACCGATGATGGTCAAAGGGTAACCAATGACGGTTGTTGGACTGACACCAGTTACTGTGAAATTGAAACAAAGATGAAGAAAATGTGGTTGTGAGTTAAAATTAAATGTGGAATCAAACCCAGAATTATGAGAATGATGAGAATAAGGTCCAGGAACACTCAGATGAAGCTAGAATACACCAACTGTGATGAGGAGTGTGCAAGGGGAAATAAGAAAAATGAAGAACATGACCTCTCACCTCAAAACGTAAGCCAAGCAGAAACACTAAGAAAAATACAATCCTAAGAGTGCTTTTTCTATTATGTTTGTTTAGCTTATGCTATTTAAGGACTGACTCATGAACTTTAGAATAGAATTTTTGGTGAGGATGGCTTCCTACAAAGAAGGAGATCTACAAGGAGAGGTTTCAGGTATGTTATGGCAGGGGTGGGCCATCCTCTGATGGGGTACTGGACAAAGATAACCAGTGGGGTGCCCACTGTGCCGTGATCGTGTGATCACCTACAACTTCTTCCAGGTGAGATGTTGTTTAAGAATGTGTATATATTTTAAATTTGTGATGTTTGGGTAAGACTCAAAGAGAGAAAAAGAAAGGAAGTGCTTTTCTACGATTCATTTGTCAACCATCAACTGGGAATGACTTCCAGTGTATAGGTTGCCCTCAATTAATGTGAGCTAATGCAGAAAAGCTAGAATGAAATGAAATAAATTTTAAACCCAAATCGAAATGTAGAATTCAATGCCAAAAATAGATGAACAAGAGAAAAGATGTTCTTTCATTAATGTGATACTAATGAAAGGGAAGAAATGTTCATTTTAATTACCAAAATAATATTGCTTTTAGACAATAGAAGAGAAAAAGGTTCCAGGGGAGAAATTTTAATGTAAGAACTTTGTAGAAAAGAAAAAAACATACAACGTTTTCACCTACAAATGAAATAATGCAAAGAACCCGAATGGGTCCCACAGGGTGTGCGAGAATGTTTCACATGATTCTAGATGTGTTTCTTTGAATGTTGACGAAACAGATAAAGGTAATGGGCAGAGGAATACATTAAGATGTCGGTTGTAGGTTGTTGTGCGCGTATGACTTCTGAATCCACAGCTGATCGTGAGAGCTTCCTTTTTCTTGGAGGAACTACCTAAAATGGAAAACAATACCACCAAATAAAAGTTAAACAATATATGCAGTGGACTACCTAGCGTGTGCTAGATCAGGAAGCGTAATACTTCCTAGATGGCTATCAACCCATTGTGTTTAAAACAAATTAATTCTTATAATAAATAAGATCCTATTGTAGTCAAAATGATTTAGGTATCTCATTCATCTACAATAAGCAAATTCATTCACAATAGGCTAAGCTATGACTGAATTAGAAGGTCAAAGTCTTGGTCGAGTGCGATACGGGTCAGGGTGAGATTCTGGGTGGTTTTGGGTATTCGGTGGAGGTTTAGGAGCTTTGTTCTTGGTTTCTGGTAAAAGACACAGAGACCGACATTGGTTTAGTATGACCGGTGTCGGTTTAGGTTAACCCAACGGCGGTTGTGGGTAATCGATGTCGGTATGGTTATGGTATAAGAAATTCAATAAAACTCAAGGCGAGGGTAGATCTAAGGTTAGATGAAGATGGAAGGGTGATGGCAAGATTCATGTGGGTATTAGGTGTGCACAGGAATGATTAAGATCCGGATATGGGCACATTCAGGGGGTATGGGAAAAGGATGGTCAAGTTTGCATGGAGGTAAAGTGGTGGGGAATGAAATGGGAACAGAAACTAACAACAGAAGTGAAAGGATCTGCCCAAACGATAATGAACTAGTGTAGGTTAACAAAACTTATTGTTTGTACGAGCTTAATGTCTGGTTGGCAATGGTGGGTGATCAAATGGAAGGAACTTGGTGTGGTGTTGGCGCTTCCCCGGATGCTCTCGTGAAGGAAAATGGTTGTGTGATTGCTTCCGGTGCTAGCTATGGATGCTCTGATGTGTGTACTAACGTTGGTTCTACTTGCATGCAGCTCTGGTTTTCTCACTTGTTCTCAAAAGATGTGTTTATCTCTTAGAAATGTGTTAACCTCAAAATAAGGTTGTTTTGGGGGTTAAATGGTAACCGACGGAAGTTCCAACTTAACCGGCAAAGCGGTTTAGGGTAACTGGCATTGGTTAGGGTGGGATTTCCTAGGTTTACTAAACTAGGCAAATCCCCTTGATTTTCTGGGATCTCGTTTCATTTACTCCACAGATTAGCATGGAATCTTCCTTCTAACGGGTAGGAATGTGGTTAGAGGGAATGTAGGCATTTATTTTTAGGGTTTGGGTAGGTCTTAGTTAGTTATGGCAACTTACTAAGAATAGGTCTTAGGGTGAGGTGGATATGTGGGCATTATCCCAATTAGGATATTTAAATAATAAATATTGTGAGGATAATGAATTAAATTAATTAAATTAATATTAGAGTGGGATGAAAGGGACCATGGTTAGGTGAATGTGTTCAAGGTGTTTATTTGATGAGGGAACAAAGGGAGTGTGACCCAATTTTGGTGTCTACAGTTACAACCATGGTAAGATGTTCTACCTAAATTCATATTTTGGATGGATAGTACTCTTCTTGAATAGTTGTAGGTTGAAATTTAGGATGAAGATTTTTGCACCCTTCCTATGTCAATAACATCCAAGAATGTTGAGTTATAAATGCTATACTATAGCCATGATGGGTTGTCCTCTTCAAAATAATGCATGGGGTTATACATACTTTGTAGTGCCCACTTCCCTTTGACACTTTTAGATACTGATCTTGATACTATTGATCTTATTATGGACACTATTATGTTTTGTTTTAGTATGATGGTTAGATGTTAGATCATGGATTATTATTGACCTAGATTCAATTATTATGCATGATGGTTACTAGAGACATTTTTATATGTGGATGATGATATACTATTTGACATGGACATATTATAGATGTTGATTTGGACATGTGACATTGGATATTTTGAGTAGACCTAGTATGGAAGATTATTGATGATGATATAGTTGATTAATTAATTGAAAATGTTAATGTTGAATTCTCGATGTTGTGATTCATATGTTTAGATGGTCTTGAGATGTTGTTTATATCATTTTAGATATTACGATATGGCAACGAGGTCAAAGGAGGTATTTGTGTTTTGTAGGTTAAAATATTAAAAAAATATCAAGGGGATTAGAGACCAACCATATTGGAATTCTGGGTGGATTCAACAAGGTCACCATAGCAACTATTTTGTGTGTGTGTTTTGTGTTATGTTAGGGATTCCCATGGGGGATTTCCATTATATGTGACCATGGGTTTGTATATTTATTAATGTGGTTTCTTTATTAATGTTTGCATGTGTTTATTTTGTGATGTGTTACCCTTTTCATTAGTTATTATATGTTGTGAATAATCATGTGTTAAAATAAATAAATCAATATGTCATAAGAATGTAATTAATGAAGTTGTTGATCTTAAATGTAATGTTGTAAGAGTGTGTAAGAAATGTGTAAGAATGTGTAAGGGATATGTAAGAGAATGTAAGATAGATTTTGGAGTGTGAAACACTTCATCCTCTTGGAACTCGAATTTTTCCTTAGAGGCTATATTTGGAGGCTTGTGGGACAAGTTAAACTTTTCCCACACCTCTTGAAATTATTCACCAACCATACCTATGGTTTGGAGGTTAAATTTAGGCCTTTTTAATGCATTTTGAAATGACTAATTATAAGTTTTAATTACAATTCTCTTACATGTTTTAAATTCAGTCCTTTTGGGGTATGGGTTATTTTGGAGTGTGTAAGTTAATTTGTCATTTTATATATTATGTTTAGGTGATGATGTTGACTTTGATCTTGGGGTTGAGAAAGAATGATGTGGCATCCCACATGGATCCACGTCATCCTCTTTTCTTCCCTCTCCTTTAAAATTCAAACTTTGTGCTTGTTTGATGGTTGTTGAAAATTTACTTATTCCTCTTGGGGTGAATATTTATTGCTATTTTGGAGTCTTGCTTGTGGAAGAAGATTGGAGACCATTTCATGTTTGTGGGTTGCTGATTTTGGACTGTTATTTTGGCATTGGGAAGCTTGTTGATCTTGGGAAAAACTCTAGTATGGAGAGGTAAGAACTTGAGCTTGTTGAAAATGTTTCTTCTCTTTCTATGCATGTTTAAAATGGTGAATGTTGTTATGTGTGTGTTGGCTGGTTGGGTAGACTACTTAGGACATGGTGTAGGAGAAGGCTATGGGGATTTCAAATGGTGGGGCATAAGGGAATGTCAATGGCATCAGTTTTATTATGGAGGGAGTTTGAGATTGGGATCCACCATGGAAAAGAAATAGCTTGCATTTCTTACTCTTGGGGGCATAAGGGAGAAACTTTGGGGGCATAAGGAGGAATTTGGGGGCATAAGGATATGTGAGATGTTTTATTTTGGAGGGTTGTATTGGTGGATTCCCATTTCCCATTGGGGGGCATAAGTAGCTCCCCATAGATCCTTGCTCTTTTTGGTTTGCTTGATGAAGCCTCAGTTTTGTTTGCACTTGTTTAATGTAGGTTTGAACTACATTCTTCTTGAAATGTGTTTTGAATGTGAAAATACTGCATGTTTGTTGTGGAATCCATTGTTTCCGTGTGTTGTATTGCATCTCTTATTTCAATATGGTTGGGGCTCAGGGGCCAATGAGGAAAGATGGCTTCTCCCTTCTCATTGGATATCTTGGTTGGGTGGAGAGCATTGCCTTTCACCCTTACTTGTTGTGATCAAGATGTAAAGATGAAGAAACTAGCATGCTATTATTTTTTTGAGTAAGTGGAATATACAATGGTTTGTGATCGCTTCTTTGAGCAAGTCATTGTAATCCTTCCCACTTTGGAGTGGATGAATTGTATAGCAATTTGTAATGTGAAGATATTTGTATTGATAATGAAAGATTGAAATTGGAATGTGAAATGTAAATAAGTTATATTCTACTCTGTTTTGAAAAGAAATGTGAAAGAATGTTGTATATTTTGTAAAGCTGTATTTGAAACCAAATGGGAAAAAAAGAAGTTGTCAAAGTTGTAATTTTTGAATTCAATAAAGGAATGCACTACTTTTCTCAAACTTGCATTGTTTCTTGGAATTGAGTTGCTATTGTGAATTAGAATCTCTGTTGAAAATAAGAATGCGTAGGAAGGAAGTATATTGTTTTTGCATCCTTGGAATTACATTAAAATTGAAATTAGAATTTGTAATTTTAACTTGGGAATGAATTGTTAGAATCAACTGAATGTATTAGACTAGATTAGAAATAATTTTTTACACTTAAATGATGAAATTGATAAATAGATCCTTTAAAAATTTGATCACTGGCATTGTGACTTTTAAAACTAGTAAATTTTAATAAAAATGTACAGTTCGGACCTACACACTTTTATTAACTTTGAGATGTTAAAATTTAGTATGTTGGTTCACAAATGAACCCAAATTGACAAAGAAAACTCAAGAAAATAACTTAACCACTACTAATTCAATTCAATCCCTCTAAAAGTGGTTTTCTTGTCATTTGTCGAGAAAAATACGATTTTGAATCAATTAAACAAATTAACTTCTCTAAACCACTTTAAACCCTCCTAATCAATACTCCATGTCTTTTTGACATGTTGAGTGAAGGAGAAAATTGAATTCAATAAAATTGAAAAGTTGAAAATTGTCAATCACTCATTAAAATCCTGCAAATCTTTTTTTGTAAAATTTACCCTTTAAACTTCATCAAAAAGTAAATTTTATGTTTTCAATGCAAATATGGCATCAAGACCTTTCCGAAAAGTCCTCGTTTTCCCAAATCTGAGCTTCCTATCAAAAGTTATGGCTAATTGAAGTTAGTTCAATTTGACATTCAAAAATAAAATAAATCTAACTGTTAACTTTAATTTTGACTTTGGAAAAATTTCCACAAAAAGTCCATGGCCCCTGCCATCCCACAACCAATCGGGACCTGCCACGTGGCACCTGGAGGGGCAGACCAAATTTAAACTTATCTTTTTGAAAATTTTACCTTGGGAAAAATTTTCCATTTTTCCCCGCATCCCCACCGGCCCGCAGCCAATCAGTTGCTGACACATGGCACGGTGGAAGGGTGGACCCTTTTTGAACTTAAACTTTTTAAGGTTTTGGACCTTGAAAAAAATCCAATTTTTCCCCGCATCCCCACTAACCTACAACCAATCACATGCTAACACGTGGTGGCCTTAGGCTCGCAGAGGCGGAATGACTTCTTTTCACTTTTTTGAAATCATTAAATCCGTCAGCACTCTGAAAGCCCATGGACCCGCACCCAATAGGGTTGCAACACGTGGAACCCTTTCTGCCTTTGGTGGAGGCACGCATGAGATTTCTCCCTAGCACATTTAATGCTAAAATCCTAAATCTTTCACCGCTCCCACCCATTTGTTTTCCCCGCGCCAATCCCCGAGTGAAACATAGGATCACGGTGTCAATGTGGGTAGGGACCAATTGATTCCCTTGTACTTTTTGGTGAAAGAGACTTAAAGTCTCAACCCACTCTATTGGCCCACCATTTCTCCCAAGCAATCAGGGAGCGACACGTGTCTCCCTCGCCGGGCTTGCGGGTGTGCAAAGGTGATTTGCACTTTTACGCCAAAGGAGGGAAAATGCGTTAAGTTTTTCCCTACCCCGCTGACCCGCGCATGGGGAAAATTTTCCTCCCTAAGCCCGCAAACTATTCTTTGGGAAAATTTCTCCCCTAAAGCCCGTCGGCTCATATCTTGCAAAATATAAGGAGTTAAGAGGACTTCTTTATATGGTTGGAAAGGTGAGAAAATTTCCTATCCAATGGAAATGATTTAGGGAAAATTTGGAAGCATTAAGTATGAGAAAAATCTTGTTGAAACTCGAGGTCTTGCTAGAGAGCAAGCATGGGGCTAAATTACTCTCGAACCTAACTAAAACATTTAACCCTAAAATTTGAACCTTGTGAACTTGTTAGTAGTTAATGAAGGGAACATATGTTGTAGTACATTAGTCTTGTTCTGGAACCTGCTAGTGAAAACTGATGTCTTGCAACCTAGTTGTAGACACTTCAAATCAAAAATAAATTATCCCATAATTTTTCTAGCTAACCCTAGGTTGTTTCTTGGGTCTCAAGTGGTTGTTTTAAATGGGCATTACAACTTGGTATCAGAGCAGTGGTTCAAAGGCTTGGACCATTGGGCACACTAGAAAACTTGAGACATGAAAACTTAGACCTAGCACACTTTAAATTTAGAAAACGACTTAGCAAGAATATGCATGTTTTAGTAAACATGGAAATTGTATAAACTTAGCAAATAAACTAACTCTCACTTTGGTCTATGCAAGAGGCTCAAATGGAGCGAGAGGAACCTTCACAGAGACTCAGACTCACCACCACCACCACCACCGGATCAGGGTGTGGTAGCCATTCTACCTCAAATTCTACTGAGACCTTGGGGGATGTTAATGCCCTCTCTATGCGGAGGATTAGGTGGACAGACATTAGTCATGACAGAGCTCCTTCCATCGAGGGTTAGGTATCTCCTCGACTTAGCAAGGAGCATAGAGGAGAGAACTCCCATGTGGAGTCAGCCAGAGTAGAGTCACCACCTAGGAGATAGGGTGACAGAGTTCCAGAGCATAGAGAGAGGTCTCGGAGCCCTAGGCTTAGGGATGAGCATGCAGAGAGACCTAGAGGCCGACAGACCATAGCTGCAGATCACATCAGGGAGATCCTGAAGCTTCGGCCCTCACATTACTCAGAGTGACATGGGTGGATTTCAGGCAGAGGCCTGGCTAGTGAGCTTGAGTAGTTGCTTCAAGATTTGTCCTTGTTCTAGCAACATGAAAGCTCGTGTTGTGATCCATTAACTAAGGGATGGAGCAGAGTATGGTCAAGGACAGAGGAGTAAAAACTCCATGTAGATTGAGAGACAAAGTGACTGAGAGATTTTTGAGGAGAGATTCAGAGTAGATATTTATCATGGAGGTTCATACAAGAAAGGATTGACGAGTTCCATGACCTCCAACAAACTTCTCTTTCAAGTAGCAGTATGAGAGTAGATTTCTAGATCTAATCCAAAGTATGTAGAGTATATGCAAGATGAGCACTTTGCAGATTCATAGGTTCATTCAAGGCCGAATTTAGATATTATAGGTGCAATGTGGATCCACCGTCTATAGACATTAGCAGAGGAGGCCATCGAGAAGGCCTATATTACAGAGAAGACTTAAGAAAAGACCCAAGCAGGCTAGAGACCAAGTCTCGAACCCGCATTCAATGAGATGCAAGATGGTAGATCGAGGGGTTTGGTACCTCTTCCTCATGGTGGCTAGGGTACAACACGGTTATCCTTTAGGCACAACACAACAACAACAGCAGTCCCACCCACCTCATGACCTCCATAGAGATCGATGCATAGAGAGGTAGAGATGGGGCCTCCTCCTAGGGGTCCCATCAAGACACAGGGTGGACCTAGAGCTCTCACCGGGAGCTCACCAAGAGAGGCCGTAGTAGACCATGGTTGGATCATAAGGATCAACAACACATACTTCTAGAGAACCTACTGGAGGTGCTACTCCTTGGAGATGATTAGGTGGATGCTTTGGATGTGGAGTTCGGGACATTTTTGGAGAGATTTCCCTCTAAATCTAATGAGGATAAGCCACCAATCTCAAAGCCAATAGTTGTTGACATGGGATGTAGCCATAGGATTTATGCGGTGATTGAGAACCGCCAGCAGAGCATTAGAGCATAGTCATTGAGACCACAGGTAACATTGGTGGTATTCCTACCTCTATTTTGTTTAATTCTGGTTCTTTTGATTCTTTTATAGCACCATCTTTAGTAGAGCGATGCAAGCTGGTGGCAGTTAGGAAAGGTCTTAGTTGGGATGTTGAGATGGCTTCTAGAGCCAAGATCTTTGTGGACTCCTTAGTCAAGAGTGTGTAGTGGATTTGGGACCTTTCACCACTACTTCGAGATCTCCGTATTCTTCCTTTGGGCTCGTATGGAGTCATTTTGGGTATGGATTGGTTATCTGCACACACGGCTAGGATGGATTGTTATCACAAGACTATAGCTTATGCAGATGATTTGGGAGTTGTGTCGGTGATCTCGGGGTCGGGAGACCCGTTTCTATTCACACCATTACCATTATGCAGCTTAAGTGGTGTGTGCGATGGGGTTTTCAAATGTATGTTGTTACAGTCAGTGACAAGTCATAGGATGGGTCTAGTGGGCCATCGCTAGATGATCATCCCATTTTGAGAGAGTTTACAAATGTTTTTCTGGGGGAGCTACCAAGGATGCCACCCCACGTGAGATTGATTTTCATATAGATCTGGTTCCATGAGCAGAGCCTATCTCACGAGCACCTTATCGGATGACCACCCCGGAGCTCTATAAGCTCAAGTTACAACTAGAGGGCCTTTTGGAGAAGGGCCTTATCTATCCTAGTGTATCCCCTTGGGGTGCATCGGTGATCTTTGTAAAGAAGAAGGATGGATCCTTGCGGTTGTGTATTGATTACCGCTAGTTGAACAAGGTAACGATCAAGAATCGTTATCCTCTTCCTCATATTGATGACTTGTTTGATCAGATGAAGGGAGCCATAGTTTTCTCTAAGATTGATCTCAAGTTAGGGTACCATCAGTTGAGGATTTGAGGCGGACATTCATAAGACCGCCTTCCATACGAGATATGGGCACTATGAGTTCACAGTGGTGCCTTTTGGTTTGACAAATGCCCTGCAGCTTTTATGAGTTTGATGAATGGGGTATCCAAGACCTTTTAGATTGCTTCATGCTCATCTTCCTAGATGACATTTTTCTATACTCACGTACACGTGAGGAGCACGAGGGCACCTTTGTCAAGTTCTTGGTGTCTTCGTGAGAAGCAGTTTTACGGGAACTTAGAGAAGTGTGCTTTCTTTCATACAAAGGTGTAGTATTTGGGTCATATCATTTCTAAGGAAGGTATCGTAGTCGATCCTTCCAAGATTAGAGCCATTATGGATTTCCCAGCACCCACTACAGTGACTAAGGTTCGTTGTTTCATGGGATTAGCAAGATACTATCGAGATATTTGTTCAGACTTCTCTCGGATTGCACACCCTATCACTTCCCTTTAGAGGAAAGGGAAGAAGTTTGTTTGGACGTACAGATGCGAGAAGGCCTTCAAGACACTGAAGGAGTGCCTCACTACAGCACCCATTCTTGTAGTGTCCAGATCCACATGGTGAGTTCTTTGTTTGCACATATGCTTCATTAGTAGGGCTTGGAGGTGTGTTGATGCAAGATGGAAGAGTTGTAGCTTTTGAGTCTCGCAAACTCAAGGATCACGAGCTTAATTATCCAACCCATGATCTTGAGCTTGTGGAAGTTGTGCATGCTTTGGTTAGATGGAGACATTTTCTTCTTGGAAGAAGATTCACACTCAAGACTAATCATTTGAGTCTTCGCCACCTCTTCACGTAGCCCAATCTCAACGCTCGTCAGTGGTGTTGGATGGAGTTGCTTTGTGAGTATGACATGGAGATCGAGCATGTGAAGGGGAAGGAGAATGTGGTAGCAAACACTCTCAGTAGATGGAGACATGTGGCTATGGCCACTATAGTGAGCACAGATTTACGGAGCAAGATTCTTCAACAGCTTCCTCTTGATAGCTTCTACATTGCAGTATGAGTAGAGATCAAGTCACAGAGACCCCTTGAGGGGAATTTTAATGGTTTTTCCTTAGAGGCAAGATGGTCTTCTTAGGCACAAAGGCCAAATATATGTTCCCAAAGATGGAGGCTTTAGGCGATCATCCTAGTATAGGCACACGTGCACCCTATTCAGCCCATAATGGGGTGAAGAAGATGCATGCCACTTTGTGACAGTTGTATCATTGGAGAGGACTTCGTAGAGACGTGGCCCAATTTGTGTCATGATGTTTAGAGTGCTAAAGAGTTAAGGCCGAGCATCAGCATCCAACAGGCTTACTTTATCCTCATGCTATACTAGAATGGAAGTGGAACACCATTTCCATGGATTTCATTGTTGGGCTACCGATGTCGAGATATCACCATGACGCCATTATGGTCACGGTTGATAAATTAACAAAAGTGGCTCACTTTTCTTCGGTGAAGACCACTTATACAGCTAGAGCAGTGGCACGAGTATATTTGGATGAGATTGTCAGGTTGCACGGATTCGTGGAAGATCATTTGTGACCACGATCCTTTGTACACTTCACATTTTTGGACTACCATATAGTATGTCCTCGGGATGAGGATCAACTTCAGCACAACATATCACCCGAGACAGATGGACAGACCGAGTGAGTGAATAAAATTTTAGAGGATATGCTCAGGATGTATGTGATGGATCAACAATCTAAGTGGGAGGAGTACCTATACTTAGTGGATTTTTCCTACAATAATAGTTTTCAGAGTTCTATAGGCATGGCTCCTTTTCAAGCTTTGTATGGTAGAGAGTGCATGACACCTCTTAGCTGGGACAAGTTAGAGGACAAAGTATCTCTTGGACCATCTCTTTTGCAGGACATGGAGTAGCAAGTAGTGTTGATCAAGTAGATATTGCAAGAGGCGAAGAACAGTAGAAGAAGTAAGCGGATCAGCATATGATTGACCGTAGCTTGGATGTGGGCATGAAGGTGTTCATGTTAGGCCACACAAGAGCCCTATCCATTATGGAAAAGGTTCTAAATTAGAACCTAGATTCATTGGTCCTTTTGAGATCTTGAAGCGTATCGGTCATTTGGCCTACCGTCTAGCATTGCCACCCAGCTTGTCTCACGTACATGATGTGTTTCATGTTTCAGTTCTTACGAGATATATTACAAATCCTTCTCATGTGTTGGATTGGACATCATTGCAAGTACGAGGATCATGGGCGGTGATGGTGGATCCCGTCCGTATCATAAATCGCAAGACCTGGGCCTTCGAGATAGAGATTGATCGAGGTATGGGTGTAGTGGGATAGACATAACAAAGCTGCACCACTTGGGAGGATGCCACAGTATTACAAGTGTAGTTTCCACATTTGTTCCAGTGACTTCCAAGAGGAAGTCGAGTCTAAGGGGAGGGGGATGTAGTGCCCACTTCCCTTTGACACTTTTAGATACTGATCTTGATACTGTTGATATTATTATGAAACTGGCACATGTTTTGTTTTAGTATGATGGTTAGATGTTAGATCATGGATTATTATTGACCTAGATTCAGTTATTATGCATGATGGTTACTAGAGACATTTTTTATATGTGGATGATGATATACTATTTGACATGGACATATTATAGATGTTGATTTGGACATGTGACATTGGATATTGTGAGTAGATCTAGTATGGAATATTATTGATGATGATATAGTTGATTAATTAATTGAAAATGATAATATTGAATTCTTGATGTTGTTGTGATTCATATGTTTAGATGATCTTGAGATGTTGTTTATATCATTTTAAATATTTTGATATGGCCACAAGACCGAAGGAGATATTTTTGTTTTGTAGGTTAAGATATCACAACAATATCCGAGGGGATTGAAGACCAACCATATTAGAATTCTGGGTGAATTCAACAACGTCACCATGGCAACTATTCTATGTGTGTGTGTTGTGTTATGTTAGGGATTCCCATGGGGGATTTCCTTTATAGGTGACCATGGGTTTGTGTATTTATTAATTTGGTTTCTTTATTAATGTTTGCATGTGTTTATTTTGTGATGTGTTACCCTTTTCATTAGTTATTATATGTTTTGTTAATGTTGTGGATAATCATGTGTTAAAATAAATAAATCAATATGTCATAAGAATGTAATTAATGAAGTTGTTGATCTTAAATGTAATGTGTAAGAGTGTGTAAGAAATGTGTAAGAATGTGTAAGGGATATGTAAGAGAATGTAAGATAGATTTTGGAGTGTGAAACACTTCATCCTCTTGGGAATTCGAATTTGTCCTTGGAGGCTATATTTGGAGGCTTGTGGGACAAGTTAAACTTGTCCCACACCTCTTAAAATTATTCACCAACCATACCTATGGTTTGGAGGTTAAATTTAGGCCTTTTAATGCATTTTGAAATGACTAATTGTAAGTTTTAATTACACTTCTCTTACATGTTTTAAATTCAGTCCTTTTGGGGTATGGGTTATTTTGGAGTGTGTAAGTTAATTTGTCATTTTATTTATTATGTTTAGGTGAATGATGTTGACTTTGATCTTGGGGTTAAGGAAGAATGATGTGGCATCCCACATGGATCCACATCATCCTCTTCTCTTCCCTCTCCTTTAAAATTCAAACTCCTTGTTTGTTTGATGGTTGTTGAAACTTTGTTTATTCCTCTTGGGGGTGAGTATTTCTTGTTGTTTTGGAGTCTTGCTTGTGAAAGAAGATTGGAGACAATTGCATGTTTGTGGGTTGCTAATTTTGGACTATTATTTTGGCATTTGGAAGCTTGTTGATCTTGGGACAAAATCCATTATGGAGAGGTAGGAACTTGAGCCTTTTGAAAATGTTTCTTCTCTTTCTATGCATGTTTAAAATGGTGAATGTTGTTATGTGTGTGTTGGCTGGTTGGGTAGACTGCTTAGGACATGGTGTAGGAGAAGGCTATGGGGATTTCAAATGGGGGACCATAAGAGAATGCCAATGGCATCAGTTTTTATTGTGGAGGAATTTGGGATTGGGATCCACCATAGAAAAGAAATAGCTTGCATTTCTTACTCTTGGGCGGGCATAAGGGAGAAACTTTGGGGGCATAAGGATATGTGAGATGGTTTATTTGGCGGGTTGTATTGGTGGATTCCCATTTCCCATTGGGAGGCATAAGTAGTTCCCCATAGATCCTTGCTCTTTTGGCTTGCTTGATTAAGCCTCAATTTTGTTTGCACTTGTTTAATGTAGTTGTGAACTACATTCTTTTTGAAATGTGTTTTGAATGTGAAAATGTTGCATGTTTGTTGTGGAAGCCATTGTTGCCATGTGTTGTATTGCATCTCTTATTTCAATATGGTTGGGGCTCGGGGGCCAATGAGGAAGGATGGCTTCTCCCTTCTCATTGGATATCTTGGTTGGGTGGAGAGTGTTTCCTTTCCCCCTTCCTTGTTGTGATCAAGATGAAAAGATGAAGAAACTAGCATGTTGTTGTTTTTAGCAAGAGGAATATACAGTTTGACATCCCTTCTTTGAGCAAGTTCATTGTAATCCTTCCCACTTTGGAGTGGATGAATTGTATAGCAATTTGTAATGTGAAGATATTTGTATTGATAATGGAAGATTGAAATTGGAATGTGAAATGTAAAGAAGTTATATTCTACTCTCTGTTTTGAAAAGAAATGTGAAAGAATGTTGTATATTTTGTAAGCGTATTTGAAACCAAATGGAAAAAAAAAAAGTTGTAAAGTTGTAATTTTTGAATTCAATAAATGAATGCACTACTTTTCTTAAACTTGCATTGTTGCTTGGAATTGAATTGCTATTGTGAATTAAAATCTTTGTTGAAAAGAAGAATGCGTAGGAAGGAAGTATATTGTTTTTGCATCCTTGGAATTATATTAAAATTGAAATCAAAATTTGTAATTTTAACTTGGGAATGAATTGTTAAAATCAACTAAATGTATTAGACTAGATTAGAAATAAGTTGTTACACTTAAATGATGAAATTGATAAATAGATCCTTTAAAAATTTGATCACTGGCATTGTGACTTTTAAAACTGGTAAATTTTAATAAAAATGTACAGTTCAGACCTGCACACTTTTATTAACTTGGAGATGTTAAAATTTAGTATGCTAGTTCACAAATGAACCCAAATTGACAAAGAAAACTCAAGAAAACAACTTAACCATTGCTAATTCGAATACAATCCCTCTAACAGTCATTTTCTGTCATTTGTCAGGAAAAATACAATTTTGAATCAATTGAACAAATCAACTTCTCTAAAACACTTTAAACCCTCCCTAGATAAATACTCCATGTCTATTTGACATGTTGAGTGAAGAAGGAAATCGAATTCAATAAAATTGAAAAGTTGAAAATTGTCGATCTGCTAATTAAAAGCCTTCAAAACATTTTTGTAAAATTGACCCTTTAAACTTCATCAAAAATTAAATTTTATATTTTGTGCAAAGAGGGCATTGAGAGATTTTGAAAAGTCTTCGTTTGATCAAATATGAGCTTCCTATCAAAAGTTATGGCCATTTGAAGTTTTACTTCAATTTGGCATTCAAAAATAAAATAAATCTAACTATTAACTTTAATTTTGACTTTGGAAAAATTTCCACAAAAATTCCGTGGCCCCCTGCCATGTCGCAACCAATCGAGACCTGCACGTGTGGCACCTCGGAGGGGCGAACCAAATTTAAACTTATCTTTTTGAAAATTTTACCTTTGGGAAAATTTTCCCATTTTTCCCCGCATCCCCGCCGGCCCGTAGCCAATTAGTTGCTGACACGTGGCATGGTGGAAGGGTGGACCCATTTTGAACTTAAACTTTTGAAGGTTTTGGACCTCAGAAGAATTTCCAATTTTTCCCTACATCATCACTAACCCACGACCAATTGTATGCTTACACGTGGCGGCCTTAGGCTCGACGGAGGCGCGAAACTTCTTTTGACTTTGAACTTTTCACCTTTTTGAAATCATAAAATCCTTGAGCGCTCCGAAAGCTTGTGGACCCGTGCCCAATAGGGTTTTGACACGTGGCACCCTTTCTACCTTCGGTGGAGGCGTGTGTGAGATTTCTCCCTAGCGCATTTAACGCTAAAATCCTAAATCTTCCGCCGCTCCTGCCCATTCGTTTTCCCCACGCCAATCCTTGAGCGACACGTGGCATCACGGCATTGGTGTGGGCATAGACCAATTCGGTTCCCTTACACTTTTGGCAAAAGAGACTTAAAGTCTCAACCCACTCTGTTGGCCCACCGTTTCTCCCAACCAATCGGGGAGCAACACGTGTCTCCCTCACCGGGCTCGCAGGTGCGTGAAGGCGATTTGCACTTTTTCTTCAAAGGAGGGAAAATGCGTTAATTTTTTTCCCGCCCCGCCAACCCACACATGGGGAAAATTTTCCTCCCTAAGCCCATGGACTATTCTTTGGGAAAATTTCTCCCCTAAATCCCGTCGGCTCGTATCTTGAAAAATATAAGGAGTTAAGAGGACTTCTTTATATGGTTGGAAAGGTGAGAAAATTTCCTATCCAATGGAAATGATTTGGAAGCGAAATTTTGGAAGTATGAGAAAAATCCTTTTCAAACTACGAGGCTGCTTTAGAGAGTAGGCATGGGAGTAAATTACTCCCGAACCTAACTAAAACATTTAACCCTAAAATTTGAACCTTGTGAGCTTGTTAGTAGTTAATGAAGGAAACATATGTTGTAGTACATTAGTCTTGTTCCAGAACTTGTTAGTAAAAATTGATGTCTTGCAACCTGGTTGTAGACACTTCAAATCAAAAAAATATTATCCCACAACTTTTCTAGCTAACCCTAGGTTGTTTCTTAGGTCTCAAGTAATTGTTTTAAACGGACATTAAAACTTGGTATCAAAGCAGTGGTTCAAAGGCTTGGACCATTGGGCACACTAGAAAACTTGAGACATGAAAACTTAGACCTAACACATTTTAAATCTAGAAAACAACTTAGTAAGAATATGTATGTTTTAGTAAATATGGAAGTTGTATAAACTTAGAAAATGAAATAACTCTCGCTTTGAGTCCTGCATGCAAGAGGCTAGACGAGCAAAGCGGAACCTTCACAAAGACTCGGACTCACCACCACCACTAGATAAGGTGTGGCAACCATTTTATCTTAGATTCTACAAACCCTTCAGGATGTCAATGCCACTCTATGTGGAGAATTAGGTGGAGGATAGGCAGCTAGTCATGAGCTCCTTCCATCGAGGGTCATGTATCTCCTCGACTTAGTGAGGAGTATAGAGGAGAGAAATCCCATGCGGAGTCAGCCCAAGTAGAGTCACCACCTAGGAGACAAGGTGACAGAGTTCCAGAGCATAGAGAGAGGTCTCGGAGCCATAGGCTTAGGGATGAGCATGCAGAGAGAGACCTGAAGCCGACGAGACCATGGTTGCGGATCAAATCAGGGAGATCCTGAAGCTTTGTCCCTCACATTACTTAGGTGACACATGTGGATTTTAGGCAGAGGCCTAGCTAGTGAGCTTGAGTAGTTGCTTCAAGCTTTGTCCTTGTTCTAGCAACACGAAGGCTCGTGTTATGATCCATCTACTGAGGGATGGAGAAAAAAGTGGTGGAGGACATAGGAGCGAAGCTCCATGTAGATTCGAGAGACATTGACACGGGGATATTTTGAGGAGAGATTCAGGAGTAGATATTTATCATGGAGGTTCATACATTAGAGGATTGACGAGTTCCATGACCTCCGATAGGCTCCTCTTTTAGTAGAAGAGTATGAGAGTAGATTTCTAGATCTACTCTAGTATGTAGAATATATGCAGGATGAGCAGGTGTGGATTCATAGGTTCATCGGGGTCTGAATTTAGATATTAGAGGTGCAGTGTGGATCCACTATCCACAGACATTAGCAGAGGTCATTGAGAAGGCCTATATTACATAAAAGACTCTAGGAAAGACCCGGCGAGCTAGAGACCGAGTTCGGACTGCATTCGGTAGATGCGATTCGGTAGATCGAGAGGTTCGGTGCCTCTTCCTCATCGTGGCCGAGGCACAACACAGTCATCCTTTAGGCCACGAAGCGAGTAAAGTAGCAATAGTCTCGCCCACCTCATAGACCTCCATAGAGAGATCGATGCACGAGAGAGGTCGGAGTATGGGGCCTCCTCCTAGGGGTCCCATCAGGACACATAGTGGACCTAGAGCTCGACGGTGGAAGCTCACAGCAGAGGCTGCAGCCAGACCACGATTGGATCATCAAGATCCATAGCACATACTTCTAGAGAACCTACTGGAGGTGCTACTCCTTGGAGAGGATCAGGTGGTTGCTTTGGATGTGGAGTTGTGGGACATTTTTGAGAGACATTTGCCCTCATAACCCTAACAAGGATAAGCCACCAATCTCGAGCCAATAATTGGTGACATGGGATGTAGCCACAAGATTTATGCAGCGGTTAAGAAGCTGCCGGGGAGAGCATTAGAGCACAGTCATTGAGACAATAGGTAGCATTGGTGGTATTCCTACCTTTGTTTTGTTTGATTCTAGTTCTTTCGATTCTTTTATTACAGCATTTCTCATAGTTGATCCTTCTAAGATTAGAGCCATTACGATCGTTACATCCTTTACAGGATACTATCGCAGATTTTTTCAAGCGATTCAGACATCTTTAGTAGAGCGATGCAGGATGGTGGCATTTAGGCAAGGTCTTAGTTGGGATGTCGAGATGGCTTCTGGAGCCAAGATCTCTATGGACTCCTTAGTCAAGGAGTGTGTAGTGGATTTGGGACCTTTCACCACTACTTCAGATCTCCGTATTCTTCCTTTGGGCTCGTATGGAGTCATTTTGGGTATGGATTGGTTATCTGCACACATGGCTAGGATGGATTGCTATCACAAGACTATAGCTTGTGCAAATGATTTGGGAGTTGAGTCGGTGATCTCGGGGGTCAGGAGACCCGTTTCTATTCGCACCATTTCCGCCGTGTAGCTTAAGCGGTGTGTGTGATGGGGTTGTCAGATGTATGTTGTTCTGATCGGTGAGGAGAGTCGAGGATGGGTCTAGTGGGCCATCGCTAGATGATCATCCCATTTTGAGAGTTTTGCGAATGTTTTTACGGGGAGCTACCAAGGATGCCACTCCCACGTGAGATTGATTTTCATATAGATTTGGTTTTGAGGAGCAGAGCCTATCTCACGAGCACCTTATCGGATGACCACCAGGAGCTCTATGAGCTCAAATTCTGAGCCTAGAGAGCCTTTTGGAGAAGGGCCTTATCATCCTAGTGTATCCCCTTGGGGTGCATTGGTGATCTTTGTAAAGAAGAAGGATGGATCCTTGCGGTTATGTATTGATTATCACCGGTTGAACAAGATCACGATCAAGAATCATTATCCTCTTCCTCATATTTATGACTTGTTTGATCGGATGAAGGAGCCATAGTTTTCTCTAAGATTGATCTCAAGTCGGGGTACCATTAGTTGAGGATTTTGGAAGCGAGACATTCATAAGACCACCTTACATGCGAGAGATATGGGCACTATGAGTTGAATGGTGCCTTTTGGTTTGTGAATGCCACCGTAATGTTTATGAGTTTGATGAATGGGATATTCGGGACCTTTTTAGATCTCTTTGTGCTCATCTTCCTTGATGAAATTTTGGTATACTCACATTACGTGAGGATCATGAGGGCACCTTCGCTAGGTTCTTGTTTTGTTAATGTCTTCGTGAGCAACGAAGTCATTGACTTTACGAGAACTTAGAGAAGTGTGCTTTCTTTCAAAGAGGTGCGATTTATTTGGGCCATATCATTTACGGGAAGGTATCATAATCAATCCTTCTAAGATTAGAGCCATTATGGATTGGTTAGCATTTTACTATGAGGTGGCCGAGGTGTGCAACTTCATAATGATGTGGCATCCCACATAGATCCACATCATCCTCTTCTCTTCCCTCTCCTTTAAAATTCAAACTCCTTGCTTGTTTGATGGTTGTTGAAACTTTGTTTATTCCTCTTGGGGTGAGTATTTCTTGTTGTTTTGGAGTCTTGCTTGTGAAAGAAGATTGGAGACCATTGCATGTTTGTGGGTTGCTGATTTTGGACTATTATTTTGGCATTGGGAAGCTTGTTGATCTTGGGACAAACTCCATTATGGAGAGGTAGGAACTTGAGCCTTTTGAAAATGTTTCTTCTCTCTTTCATGCATGTTTAAAATGGTGAATGTTGTTATGTGTGTGTTGGCTAGTTGGGTAGACTGCTTAGGACATGGTGTAGGAGAAGGCTATGGGGATTTCAAATGGGGACCATAAGAGAATGCCAATGGCATCAGTTTTTTATTGTGGAGGAATTTGGGATTGGGATCTGCCATGGAAAAGAAATAGCTTGCATTTCTTACTCTTGGCGGGCATAAGGGAGAAACTTTGGGGAGCATAAGGATATGTGAGATGCTTTATTTTGGCGGGTTGTATTGGTGGATTCTCATTTCCCATTGGGAGGCATAAGTAGTTCCCCATAGATCCTTGCTCTTTTTGGCTTGCTTGATTAAGCCTCATTTTTGTTTGCACTTGTTTAATGTAGTTGTGAACTACATTCTTCTTTAAATGTGTTTTGAATGTGAAAATGCTACATGTTTGTTGCGGAAGCCATTATTTCCATGTGTTGTATTGCATCTCTTATTTCAATATGGTTGGAGCTCAGGGGCCAATGAGGAAGGATGAATTCTCCCTTCTCATTGGATATCTTAGTTGGGTGGAGAATGTTGCCTTTCACCCTTGTTGTGATCAAGATGAAAAGATGAAGAAACTAGCATGTTGTTGTTTTTGAGTAAGAGGAATATACAGTTTGACAATCCCTTCTTTGAGAAAGTTCATTGTAATCCTTCCCACTTTGGAGTGGATGAATTTTATAGCAATTTGTAATGTGAAGATATTTGTATTGATAATGGAAGATTGAAATTAGAATGTGAAATGTAAAGAAGTTATATTCTACTCTGTTTTGAAAATAAATGTGAAAGAATGTTGTATATTTTGTAAAGCGTATTTGAAACCAAATTGAAAAAAAAAAGAAGTTGTAAAGTTGTAATTTTTGAATTCAATAAAGGTATGCACTACTTTTCTCAAACTTGCATTGTTTCTTGGAATTGAATTGCTATTGTGAATTAAAATCTTTGTTGAAAAGAAGAATGCGTAGGTTGGAAATATATTGTTTTTGCATCCTTGGAATTATATTAAAATTGAAATCAGAATTTGTAATTTTAACTTGGGAATGAATTGTTAGAATCAATTGAATATATTAGACTAGATTAGAAATAATTTGTTACACTTAAATGATGAAATTGATAAATATATCCTTTAAAAATTTGATCATTGGCATTGTGACTTTTAAAAGCTGGTAAATTTTAATAAAAATGTATACAGTTTGGACCTGCGCACACTTTGATTAACTTGGATATGTTAAAATTTAGTATGTTGGTTCACAAATGAACCCAAATTGACAAAGAAAACTCAAGAAAACAACTTAACCATTGCTAATTCGAATACAATCCCTCTAACAGTCGTTTTCTGTCATTTGTTGGAAAAATACAATTTTGAATCAATTGAACAAATCAACTTCTCTAAAACACTTTAAAACCTCCCTAGATCAATACTCCATGTCTATTTGACATGTTGAGTGAAGGAGGAAATTGAATTCAATCAAATTGAAAAGTTGAAAATAGTCGATCTGTTAATTAAAATCCTGCAGATCATTTTTGTAAAATTGACCCTTTAAACTTCATCAAAAAGTAAATTTTATATTTCTTGTGCAAAGAGGACATCGAGAGATTTCTGAAAAGTCTTCGTTTGACCAAATATGAGCTTCCTATCAAAAGTTATGGCCATTTGAAGTTTTACTTCAATTTGGCATTCAAAAATAAAATAAATCTAACTTTTAACTTTAATTTTGACTTTGGAAAAATTTCCACAAAATTTCCACGGCCCCTGCCATGTCGCAACCAATCAAGACTTGCCACATGGCACCTCGGAGGGGCAGACCAAATTTAAACTTATCTTTTTGAAAATTTTACCTTGGGAAATTTTTCTCATTTTCCCGCATCCACGGCGACCGGTGAATCGATTGATGACACGTGGCATAGTGGAAGGCGGACCCTTTTTAACTTAAAATTTTTAAGGTTTTGGACCTCGGAAAAATTTACAATTTTTCCCCACATCACTGCTAACCCATGACTAATCGCATCTTTGACACGTGGCGGCCTAAGGCTCGGACGGAGGCATGGAACTTCTTTTGACTTTGAAATTTTAGCCTTTTTGAAATCGTAAAATCCTGAGCGCTCCGAAAGCTCATGGAACCGTGCCCAATAGGGTTGTGACACATGGCACCCTTTATGCCTTCGGCGGAGGTGTGCGTGAGATTTCTCCCTAGCGCATTTAACGCTAAAATCCTAAATCTTCGCCGCTCCCGCCCATTCTTTTCCTCGCGCCAATCCCTGAGTGACACATGGCATCACGGCATCGGTGTGGGCATGGACCAATTTGGGTTCCTTATGCTTTTTGGTGAAAGAGACTTAAAGTCTCAACCTGCTCCTTCGGCCCCGTTTCTCCCAACCAAACAGGAGCGACACGTGTCTCCCTTGTCGGGCTCGCGGGCACGCGAAGGTGATTTGCACTTTCGCGCCAAAGGAGGGAAAATGCGTTAAGTTTTTCCCCACCCCGCCAACCCACGCATGGGGAAAAGTTTCCTCTCTAAGCCCGCATGAGACTATTCTTTGGCAAAATTTCTCCCTAAAGCACACCGGCTCATATCTTGCAAAATATAATGAGTTAAGAGGACTTCTTTATATGGTCGGAAAGGTTTGAAAATTTCCTATCAAATGGAAATGATTTAGGGAAATTTTGGAAGCATTAAGTATGAGAAAAATCCTGTTGAAACTATGAGGCTGCTAGAGAGCAAGCATGGGGGTAAATTACTCCCTGAACCTAACTAAAACATATAACCCTAAAATTTGAACCTTGTGAACTTGTTATTAGTTAATGAAGGAAAACATATGTTGTAGTACATTGGTCTTGTTCTGGAACCTATTAGTGAAAATTGATGTCTTGCAACCTTGTAGACACTTCAAATAAAAAAAAGATTATCCCATAATTTTCTAGCTAACCCTAGGTTGTTTCTTGGGTCTCAAGTGGTTGTTTGAAATGGGCATTACACATACCTTCCATCAAAAGTGAGAAAGAGGAAAGTTTGGAGATACTCTTTCCACTTAATATGATGGGTAAGAGGGTTTACACATGGAGATTGAGAAAAGCCAACATCCCAACATATTTGGTATTACTTATGAATAAATTTAGAGTAGTACATGGACACTACACCCACTCATCCACACTTCATAGTCTAATCCAAACTCAATGGTGAAGAAAATTTAGTAGAGCATCTTCAAGTCAATAGTTGGAAACCCAAATCAACAAGGTAACAACCATCCAAAGGAGGTGAGCAAAAGTTTTGGTATGTGCTATTTTTATCTTATGTTGACATGCAATGATGAAGGGAAGAAGGCAATGCTTCCAAGCGTGGCTAGCATGAAGAAGGAAGAGGCATATCTTCAAGGCATTCAATGCATAGATGCTAGCAAGGGTTTACTCTTGGGTAGGGTGCTTCATGATGAAAATTTTTGGTTGGCTCGGGCATGCAAATTACTACCTCCATGTAGGGAACACTTGAAGAATTAAGAGAAAATTGGAGCTTTCTTGTTGAAATACATCTTCTACACCAAGTTGGGACAAAGATGGGTTACAAGAATATTGAGTTAAGGGCCAATATGTCTGCTAATTTCAACCATAGAGTTGTTGATCTTCATTTTCCATCTTATGTAAGACAATTTTCAGTCCCTACACTACTCATGAATTTTACTTTTTCCATAAGATTTCAGTTTGGTGAATGGTGTTATACCATTGTATTAGGGTTAAACGTGCAAGAATTGGATTTGGAATTGCCATTAGTGATCATGAACATTTATGAACTTATATTTTCAAAGGAAATTCCATCATGGGTTGATATGGGAAGAAGGCTACAATTGAAAGGAAGAAACAAATCAGATTTGATACCATTGAATTAGATAAGATTCCATGATATTTATGGTTGTGGTGAATTTTTTCCAGCCTATCCACAATATGATTTGAGTCTTGTGATAAGAGGAATAGTTGGTCCAACTGACTATTCATTCGTTCCTTGCTCTAGGACAGAAACTACAACAGTTTGGAAGGATTTTGACACAGCTGAGCATGCCAAATAAAGAGATGTCATTGTTGTTTTGAAAAGGGAGATAAAGAGGATTTCAATGAAAAGAGGGAAGAAGAGGTATGAGTTTGTTTGGGTTTAAGCTCCTTCATTTGATAGGCATGGGATCCAGATTATGGGAGCACTACAACATGTTCCTTCACCTTGATATGATGATACTTAGACATATAAGCTTGCAATTGCTTGAGGGAAAGCAATTTTGGGAAGGGAGGATTATAATGTCACCTTTTTCAAACTAGCACCAATTGAATACTTCTTTTCATTTCTCTTCTCGTGGCCAAGAAGGAATTGCAAAAGGGAAGTCCTTGGGTTTATTTTTTATTTTCTTTTATATTAATGTTTTTCTTTGGTGTTTTACCCCTAAGGTAGGTCAGTCATGTTTATAATTCTCCCAACACGAAATTAAAAAATAAAGGTGAATATCATTAAGAGGTTAGCAAGGTTAGGAAGATTCCCAACATGGAATTAGAAGATAAAGATAGCTTAAGAGGTTGGTATACACCATATGGCTCTTGCGCCAACCAAAGGGTATAAGACGAGTCTCGGGGACTCATTTACACATCACCTTTTGGCATATACACTATATGTGTGGTCTATATGGATGATTTCTCTTAGTCCATTCCACTATTGGATGACAATCTATTAGTGTGGCATATAAGGAGGAAGAAAGTCTTCCTTGTGGGATATTGGAGGACAGAAACCCTTCAATTTGGTGGTGTTGAAGATGCTCATTAAAGGCCATCTTTTGATGGTATGCATGTAGGGCATACAATAGGATTCATACAAAGGATTTTGACATTGTTTGGAGCCCCTCTCCTAGGGAGCAACTAGGGTAGAAGAGGATTTGGGTGCCTTCTAGGGCACAAAACTTCATTATTCTTTGATATTCAAATTTATCATATTTTATAAGGTTCAAACCTACAATATAATAATTTTTGGAGGAGTTTATCTACCATTTCAGCCCTTGTTTGTGTTTTCCCTGTTGTTGTTATTAAATTAATTACAACTGGGTATAATCTCTTGTTTTCTCCATTTCTTTGATGTAATTTGGATGGATAAATGTTGTCGTACTTGAAATAATTATTTAGAAGCATTTTCAACTGTTGTTGCATGGTTGTATGGTGAGTTGAAGTCCCTATACAGTTTGTTGCTAAGGTTTCAAGGAATATTAGATTTGTTGTTATAAAAATAGAATCATTGGGATTTGTTTTCCTTGATTTCTAGTTTCAGCCCTAGAAAGGGACATTACACCATCAAGTTCCATTTTATCTATATTTTCTTCTTATGTAGACTATAGTTATGGAAAACAACTTAATGGTTAATCTCTTAACTATAATTTAATGGAATAGAGCTAGAATCTCTCCAGTTTTATCACAAAATCATTAGGCATAACAATACACTAGCATAATTCTATTTTTAATTGGCTTCCTAGGTGTAATAAGCAAACAATTAAGGGGCCCAGGTAAGCTTAGGCCCAAATCACCCATGTTCTTTTCAACTATAAAATATGTAATAATGTTTTAGTTGTTCATAGAGATTCAATCTAAGAAAAACCATGGCTAGACAATGTAATGTCACTACAATTACCTTGCCATATGATGTTGAATTCATGACGGATCTCTACTGAATGGAAACATGATGTCATGATTATAGATGTGCTCTTGTATTCTTAATATATATTTTGTATTGAAGACAATTGGATGTAAACCTTTGTATACTTGTAATTTATTGTAAAATTGAATACATCAAAATGTAACATATTGTTTGTGAAAGTTAAAGACTCGTGTTATTGAGATAGATGATAAGTAACCTTTACATGCTTTGATGAAAACCATTATAAACGATGGATTTGTGTAATTATATGATGATGTAGACTTTGTAATATTGTAACATTTGAACATTAATGAATAGATGTAAACGTGTGCTTTTAGATTACTTCATATTTGTTAACTTAATGGATGAATATGATGCAAACCATAGTTGAAGTATTATATTTAATGGGATTAAATGAATTGCACAAGTTTATAGATAATGTATTTATCCAATAATGAAATCATAAGTTATAGTTGAATAGTGGGATGCATATTGAACAAATGATTAAGGAATTTATTATTTCTTTTATATTCATGTATGACTCTTGTTATAAGGAAAGAAGGAATGAATATTTGATTCACATGCTTAAGGAATTAAACTACACAATGCCTTAGTTAATTGGGTGAACAATTAATTTGAAACACAAGTACTTGTACTTTGGGTTTTGTACAGATCAATTCCATATTTATGTTAAGAAGTAAGGATGCATGAAAAGATAACTTAGTAATAACTCGATTAAATCATGTTTTATTTTGTTTTGTTTCTTGCATGTGTAAGTTGAATGTTATTCATAGGAATAGGAAATTGAGAGATCAATTTCCGCCATAGCAGTGGCAAGGGTGATTGAAAGTTCCAATTAAAAATTCTAATGTATTTTCCGATCACCCATTAGGGGGTTGTTACACAAGGCCTTAATTGCTAAAATGTTCAAAGTTCATCGATGTCTCTCTTAAAGAGAATTTATCCAAATTGACATCATTGCCATAATTTTACCAACACTCAACATCCCGACCACAATGATAAAAATATTTCACAATTCAACCCTCTTACGATGAATAATATATCATGTTCCAAGCATAAGGTAGACATTTGGAAGTTTGTCTCTATCAAAGAATTTGGCCCAAATGCATGCCTTCTACCATGAAGAAAACATGATCGATTTTTTCAATGATATGGATTCTCCCCAATTTGACATTAGGATGACAAAGATGAAGAAACTTTACTTTGGAGTCTTTCAGCTAATCCACCTTTAGAAAACCTAGTTGGGTAACTCGAAAAAAATCCTACTTTTTCTAAAAATCTCAATCCAAAATATCAAACACAAAAATTCAGCGCCCAACCTAATGAACTCATGGCTGATGGAGTTAAAAAAATAGACAAACCAAACTTCATTTTCCAACCTAGTGAAAATAGGCACGATAAAATTTTAAAAACCAAACACAAACAACTTCATTTGCAAGTCTATTATGGAAAAGGCCATTGATATAGAGAAAACTACCGAGCTTATTTTCAAACAAGCATAAATCACTCTTGATGTTAATCTGATAGGTAGTGCGAAAAAGGAAGAGTTTTACTTGGATAAGTGGAAGGAACGTGTATTAGACATGTCAAATTTGAAAAAATAACATATTCATATTCTATGATAATATGTATTAAAGGATCACTACATGAAATTTTGATGAAGTAGAAAAAAATTGTATGAAGTGATGTGTAAAAATTTGTGATGGGTCTATCCATATCATTGTACCCAAAAAGTATTTACTTAAGATATCATATTACCACCTTCTGTCAGAGTAATTGATACTACACAACATATAGCTAGTCTAAACAAATCTATTAACTTAGATATATTATTAAAAATTGAAAAAGGCCGCGGGTATATTATCCAAAATCCAGAGAATTATAATTCTCAGGATGGAATTTTTCCTATAGATGCTGCCTTTATCCCTGTTCAAAATGTAAATTATAGTATTCATTCCTATTGGAGTGGAAATGAGATACAAGAAATTCTTTTTCTTGAAATATGGACAAATGGAGGATTAGCTCCTAAAGAGGCACTTTACGAAGTTTTTAATAATTTGACAAATGTTTCCCTTTTTTCATGCAGAGGAACAAACTATCAATGGACCATAACAAATGTTGGAAAAAAACAATCATAAACTAACATTCACAAATATGTTGATCTCAAGTCACACTTTGGGACATCTTATGATGTCATCCTTACCCTACTTCACACTTTGGGGCATCTTACAAAGCAAACCCTTTCTTTATCTCTCCTTTTGGAAAATCTTACAATGCACAATTTCACCTTTCTTCAAACTTAGGGGAATCTTATGATGTTCACCTTTCTTAAATATTGCGACTATAACTTCAAGAAATTTACAAGGAACCAACAAACCCTCATTTTTAAAAAAGTATTATGCTTGACATGTCATTTCTACCTCTCTTATACATAGTTTTACTTTCATTTTCTACATTATATTATGATTATTGTGTATTAGCATAGTGCTAATGCTCAATTGTTTCCTCTTATAGTATTCACTTCCTAGTTATTGCCTCTCATCTTGCCATTTTTATATTTCACTTCATAATCTGATTTGAAAAAAGTTCACCCCTGTATCTTAGCCAAAGGTGTAGTATTGATATAGGGTGAACTTTTTTCAAATCTTCTCTGAAATAAACTTAAAATTGAAGGAAAAAGGATTTTCATGCACATGAAAATGTTGTGAACAATATATATAGTTAAAGAAGGAATAGAAAGTGTCAATACCGTCATAAGTCCCTAGTGGCTTAAAACCCTCCCAAAACTAGTCTACCAAAGAAAGAGTTTGGATTGATGCATATGTGACCTATTCTGCCAAACCTTGAATGTAAGTGTCTTTGATCTCGGTGAGTAAAGAACCCTTTGCATCCCTCCAAATCATTGTACATAATTTTCATGTCTCCCTCTAAAATAGATCGAATGATGATGATGGGGACCAAAGGATTCCTTCATTTGAAACACTTTGTGGACATTGTCCTTCTAACCTCCGAAGGGGATTTGAAAGTAGATAGGACAAAGACCAATAAGTTGGAGATTCATTCCTTGATGTAATTTTCTATGAGTTTCTAGCAAATGGCCATCACACATCATTCTAGAATGCATAAAACTTATTGTGCAATGTTTGCATAATGAGAAAAGGCCTTTTAAAGGCGCATACTTTGCAAATTTGGGTGAAATAAGTGTACCCATTAGGAGTGTTTAATATTTTCAGCCTTCTCCAATCTATACACTTTTCTAGCAATTAGGTTTTGGTCATGGCCCCTCTAGTTTCTAATGCTTTGTCTTTTGTCCTTGAGGAGATGGGGTTTGAAGATTATATTGTTAATTTTACCTCCAAATTTAAAATTAACTTAAATTATTATGTTCAAGTCTAGTTAGTTTATTTATAAAATAATGAGCTAAAAAGTAAGGTCAAAATGATAACATTGTCTATATATATGCATGGATGATAAACCTATTGTCCTAAAAGAATTATGTCACAGGTTACAAATGTATAATTGCAATGCTAAAATGATGATCGTAAAAAATAAATTGGTTTGAATTATGTACAATATTCCAATAGAGTAATTCTTTTGATTTATTACTTATGTATAGTTTTTATGGTTCAATTCTCACTTACACCATAAAAGTATTATTATCACCTCGTCAACCCCTATCATCTGGTTTTCTTAAATCAATATCTCAAGGGCGTTATCATCTCATCAACACCTATCACTTGGTTTTCTTAAACCATTTTAGAAGACACAACCTGGTAAGCTTTCCTTTCTATATCTTGATGTCTTTGGAAAATTCAATCAAAGAAGTTCAATGGGGCAAGAAAATTTACCCTCTGCATCAAGCAGTTATCCTTCTCATTCACACTCATTTTATGAATCTTAACCCTAAGAAAAATCCAACCCCCAGACCCCTCCCCACTATCCAATCTGCCTCCAAGAATAATAAAAGGTCGGGCGAGGAAATTATTCCCACTAGGGTGCTCATAAGAAATGCCAGTAAGGGTAAGAATATAGAGGGAACTACTAATGCTATGGATTATACTGAACAAGGTACTGATGGGAACATGACAATTCAATGCCTTCTTAATCTTGGCAAAAATATTGATAAAAACAAGGATTTTGTGCATAATGAACTGGAGCTTCACAAAGATGTAATCAAATGGATCAGAAAAGATATCAGGGTGATCCGAGATAATGTTAAAGACCTCAAAACCAACAAGGCAGACAAGGACACCCAAAACTGGAATTACATGGAAGCCAAACTGGAAAATGTGGAAAGAAAATACAATATCTTGGCTGATGGCTTTATTATTCAAAATGCTATCATTAGCTCTATCATGAAAGAGATCAACTAAAAAGGCAACAAAGGCAATAATGGGGAAGCTAAATAATGGGGAAGCTGAGAAGAGAGAGTAGCTCCTGAAAGATCTCCACCCAAGTGAAAAGTAAGAACAATCAGAATTGACCTAGGGTTTTTAGTTTGTTTTTTTGTGTTTTTTAGTTGGGTTATGGTTGCATTCGAGCTGCATTTTGGTTATATTTGGGTTGTTTTCTTCGGTTTGTCTTTTGATCTTATTTTGCTTCATGTATTGCTCATTGTAACATTTGTAATTAAGACCCCTCTTTTGTAATGAGGGTAAGGTCCCTAAAGCAAAACCCTCCTTTACCCTCTATCTTTAAAAAACATTATTATTGTTGAAAACTTGTATATTCATAAAATATGTATTGAATCTTGCCTCTTAAGCTCTCGGTATGTGTAGAATAAATTTTAGATATTAAGAAAACCCAAATGGCATAATCAACATTTACATTAAAATCGAGAGATGATAGTGTCGCCTAATGATGAAGATTTTGTGTTTCCATCTTGTAGACATGTTCAAATATGAAGGGGTGGCATATTTACAAATATGTTTAAAGTAGTAGCTTGGATAAACCCATCTCGTAATGTCCCCTTCTCAATGCTAGTTCACTTTGAAGACCTTGAGCTCATCATTCCACTTCCTCCGGAAAAAAGGAATAAGCAAGGAAGTTAATGTCATGTTTTTCAGTTATCTTTCCAAGCTTTGCATTCTTTCTTAGTAAATTTTTTAAGTGATCAAAGTCATCTAGGTAAAGGAGAAAATCAAATGAAAAATAGAAGGAAAAAAAGGAACTTTTATGTCCCCAAGGAGGTCGTTCCTTTTTAGAGGATTCTAATTGGTTTTTAGCACCACATCTAGTGATAAAAAGAGGTCCATTGGCATGGAGGAGGTTATGCATACTTTTAGAAATTATTTCTCTTGGAGTTGGAGCATGTTTACTGTCTCTATGTTCCATTGAGGACAAAAACCCTCTTGGAAATCTTATTGATAATAAAACCTCTAAATAATGCCTTTGGTTTGAGGACAAAATCCCTCAAACTTCCAACATAGTGATCTCATAAGGAACTGTATTCAGTTTTGAAGTCATTTCCAGCCCTCTCCTAGGGTGGCAACTTGCCCTAAGGGGGTGTTTGAGGTCTTGTAGGGCACAACTACTTCAAATTCAGCTATCATTGTGTTTCTCCTATTTTTAGTAGCTAGAATCTACATTTGTACTTCAATTTGGGTCTGGAATCCTTTATGTCCAGCCATATTTGCAAGGGTGTTCACTATTGTTATTATATTTAATTTAATAAATTTCAGTTGGGGTTTGAAGGCTCATTTCTTGGCTTATATTTGTTCTAAAATATTTTAAAAGTTCCCTACATGTTTTGGATTGTGTAAAAGATGCACTTTTTAGAGATATTGCATTTTCCTTGTTGTGGTTATAAAATATCAAATTGTTGTTCCTTCTTGTCATAAATTTCAGTTGGTTGTCATAATTTTCGAGTTTACTATCTATTAGGGTTCGTGCAATTTCCCTTTTGTTTGAGCTTAGATCTCGGAAAGGGCATTACACCATGCAACAATTATAATGATAAGTTGTTAACAAAAGCATTTTTGCATGACAATAGTCATGAAAGGTTGTTTTACAATAGGCTTAGATTGAAAGGATAAACCAAAAAATTGAATTACAATGAAATGAAATGATTTTAATTATGTCCTGGTGATCGAATGGTCTATGGGACAATTGTTTGCACCGGTTGCTCTACAATGCGCAAAGATTCATGGGACATGTGACATCTTTTAAAAGGATGCTCCCCCTCTTGTTGTTGTCGATTATCAACTCTCCCATCCCTTTTATTTTGTTATCCTCAAATAAATCTACCATGGAACCAACTTTTAATGTTTCATCATATTTGGCTCTGATGTCCATGTACCTCGGACAATCAAGAATGAAATGTTCCTTTGTTTCTATCATCACCCGGTGGTGCAAAAATACAAACCCTTTTTCCCAATCTTCCTTAGGTGTTGCTAATTTTCTTCTCTCACATCTAAACCTATGAGAGCTAGTTCTTAACTCAACAATGAGGATCTTTTCCTTCCATTTAATTTCAGCCCATATATTCTTTTCGCAATGCTTGTAAGTCAAAGTTAAACTCAATACTATAATGTTGTTGTTTCTTATTTATTCTCTCTCAACGTCACCGTTCTAAACTTTCGTTCACATAAGATTTGATGTCTTTGTTAAGGTTTGAGCATTCATTTAGGCTAACTTCCCATCTTCTCTTCCATTTTTATTTGTTCCATCCAAGTGTTCTTCCTTGTGAAAGTCTTCATCTCTTATGAACTTGGCCACCTTTTGATCTTCATGTTCTTTATTTTTTCCAAATGAAATGCTAACTTGGTCATAGTAGTTGCCTCTAAAGGGAAAATTTTCTCTCGAAGGATAAATTTCATTGGGAATTCAAGCCTTAAGTCTTAAATTATTCGTGATTAGGTGCTTTTGGATCCTTTCTATTTGCCTTCAATTCAAACTCAATGTTCTACTAGCCCATACCTCGCAACCATATAACACCTTTGATGTAGGAGCATCACTTGTACATTTGCAAGTTTTGGTTTTCTAGACATTTTGGGTGTGTTGAGTCCATTTGGGTCTCTTTGTGGTGTATCAAGTCCATTTGGACTCTCTAAGCATGTAATAAATGGTTTTGAGAGTTTCCCTCCAAAACCATAGTTTGAATATTTGAATTTTTATGTTAGCATGTTAGTCATCTAGTTATTAGTATAGGTGTAATAAATGAATAAAATGGGTCATGAAACATGTGTTCACTTGTAAAATCACTCACTAGATCTTAACTAGACCCTAAACCCCACCTAGTTGGTCTAAACCTAGGTGAGTTAATTATTTCTCACCCTAACTACCCCCTTTTCTCATAAAAAGCAAGTATATGTAATATCCCCTTCCCATTCAAAGACCTTTGGCCTATTTTGTCAACCCGACGACCAAAGGAAAAATATAAAGGTGACTTAATTTATATTTAATTATTATAAAGTGTCATTAATAAAAGAAAAATATATATAGAGCACTTATAATTATTTATATGACTTAATAATTATTAAATCTAGGATGGAAAAGACCCAAATATAAATTGTTATCCATCATAGGTGAAAATGTGACTTGCCTTAGAAGGGGGAATGGGAACATAGAAAGGATAAATGCCCATTTTACTATGTATTTCCCTTAGAAAATGTGACTTGCATTAGGAGGAAAAAGTTGTTGGGAAAAACATTTAATATGAGAAAATATTAAATATTTGCATAGGGAAAATCCTTGTGAACTAATTGGATATTGTAGAGGTTGTTTTAGCTCTTTTATTCCTTTATAAGGAGAAGTCGACTTGAGGGGAAGGGATTCCATAACCATTTGATATTTTTATTTGTGTTTTAAGCTTATAGCTTTTGCATACGCACTTAGATTTTCTTTAGCTTGTGGAGTAAGATCTCACAAGGACCCTAACTTCGGTGGTGAGAGATCCATTCATAGCTAGTAGGGCATTCTTTAGTGGTGAAAGATCCACCGTAGCTTGTCATTTTAAAGTTGATTTAAGACTGATTTTGAGAGATTAATCCTAGGTGAAAAACGATTTGCCTTAGAAGGGGAATGCAAACATATAAAGGATAAATGCCCATTTTACTATGTATTTCCCCTAGAAAAATGTGACTTGCATTAGGAGGGAACATGTTGTTGGGAAAAATATTAAATATGGCAAAATATTAAATATTTGCATAGAGAAAATCCTTATGAGCTAATTGGATATTGTAGAAGTTGTTTTGGGTCTCTTATTCCTTTATAAGGAGAAGTCGACTTGAGGGGAAGGGATTTCATAACCATTTGACATTTTTTTATTTGTGTCTTAAGCTTATAGCTTTTGCATACACACTTAGATTTTCTTTAGCTTGTGGAGTAAGATCCCACATGGACCCTAGTGTTAGTGGTGAGAGATCCATTCCTAGCTAGTAGGGCACTCTTCGATGGTGAAAGATCCACGCTAGTTTGTCATTATTGGAGTTGATTCAAGGCTAATTTGTAGGATTAAGTTCGAGAGGACTTTTTGATTTTTGTAGCAAGGATTTAAATAAATATTGCAACGGTTGTTCTTCTATTAATCTCTAGTGGAGCGACCCACTTGTTGGTTGATTTGTGTGCTTTGGAGGTACTTAAAAATCTGATTTGTATTGTTATATCTTGAGGTGAATGTTGGGAATCAAAATAGCTTGTTTTCTTAATTTTTGGAGCTGATTTGATGCCCTAAATGTGTTGGGTGACCTACTTTTTAGGGAAAAATTAGGGTTTTGTGTTTGTTGTGCAAAAACTAATTTTGAATATTATTCTTCATATTTTTGTGGCCTAAGGTCCAAAGTTTCAACTCATTTGGACTTCTCTAGCAAAAGATATGAATTTTTGGAGTTATGTTGCAAACAGGGTTTTTAAATAATTTATTGTAGCCTTGTTTACATCTCGAAATCAGTAATTTTATAAATATTTGGACTTTATAAATTAGTGGTACTAGATTTGAGTGGAATGATATAGATTTATGCGCTGATTTGTGGTAGTATTTAATCCTACCCTAGTCGTAATTTCCTTTATAAATTCAGATATGCAAAAGTAAATTTAATCTTTGTGTTATAAGTTGTGATATGAGGATTAGGGATTGCAGAAATCATCTAGGGCAAAAGTATGTCCATTGGGGACATTACAAGTGTATTCGAATGAATAGGGGGATGAGAGGTTGGTAGAGAGAGTTTGAGAGAGAAATATCTCTGTAACAGAGCCTCAAGGCTCTTGAAGCTTTGTGAAGTTCATGGTTTATCAAATAAAAGGCTTCTTGAATTAGAACAAGACTGTATATGAGAATTTGTTGTGCTATTGTGCATGAAATATTTAATAAATTAAGAATGAATCTTATATGAAATGATATATGGATGTAATCTACAAGTTTGATGGATTGTGTGGCTCCTAGGAGGCTTGAAGAGGTCTATGGGTGCATTGACAACAAGGAGGGAAATATGATACAAAGAGGAAAACAAAACTGGGTTTATGAGGTGAGTCTTTGTTTGAACTATTAAATGTGAGGAAAGGTTTGGGTGATGAATGAATAGGAGTCGAAAGAAGGTCTCTTAAACCCTAGATGAAACTAAGATTGAGATTGATAGCATAGTAATGAACTTGTAAGTGGATGCTTAGAAGAGGCTAAAACTATAAAATTTGTAGGTGATTGTATTTTGCATGATTGAGTTGTGGTTTAGGGAGGAGTTATAAATTCTATCATGAAATGAGAACATTGGTATAATGGTGTTAAGGTCTATGGAATTATTTTGAGTCATTAGGATCTCCACCAAGTCAAGCAAAGGTAAATAACTCAAAAAATACCATGCTCCGGATTGTACCTTGTTAAGGACTAGATTTAAGAAAGAGAATTGGTATAATGATGAAAGTAATCCTTTGAACCTATTCCAAGGTAATGTAAAGATAGAAATGGGTGTATGAAGGGTGATTAAGAAACACTATAATCTCAAGAAGGGAGATTTCTCATAAAATCAGTGTACTATTCAAACCGTATATACTTAGTCTTGTGGGCTAGAAAGGGAGTAATTTGAAAGTTTTAGATTTTGTTCCATGGTGTTGTAATTTGTGGAGTCTTTGACAAGTTAGGAGGATGTAAAAAGGATTGAAGAGCTCTAATCGTGTTGGAGAGTGTTTGAAATGTTTGGGGTATAGGATAGGAGGAACATACACAGTCCCTATTTAGACTTATAGCAGTTAGGCCTACCTTAAGAAACAAAGCATTGGGCATAAGACCTTAAAGAATCTACTTTGTAACTTGATGGAAGGTGTTGTTGGCATGCATTTGAGACCTTAAGAGGATTAAGAGATTGAAAATAATTAGAGGAACCATCAAACAAGAAATTTGGAATTGTCTCTGCTATGATCTCTAGTAAAAGACTTGAGATAGGCATTTAAAGAGTGAAGATAGTAATGTGAAGAGGTGATCTATGAAAGTGATTTGAATAGGTGGACAAGGTGAGTAAGGAATAGTGTGAAGGTAAAGAGAGGGATTTTGAATAGAAACCAAGAAAAGAGCAAAACAAAGTTGAAGAAGACCAAATAAGTGCTTGAGAGCAAGACTAGAGCAAGAACCCAAAACATGAACTCATAGTATGAATGATGAATGAGGAGTGCAAGGGCATAGGAGATAGCTTGAGCAAGTGTGAAATAAGTGGTTTGAGGTGATCATAAGGTTGGAAAATAGTGAAAGAGTCAAAACCCTATATTTTGCTATAAAACCCTAGCAAGACCTAGTGAAGACAAGCTAAAAAGGTAAAGTGTGAGTTGGAGGGGTTTCATAAAGAGTTAGGACCTGAAATTTTTCATGAGCATGACCTCAATAATGGGTACCCAGATATGTAAACATTTTTTCTTGATTGTTTGTAGTTTGCTCCAAATATGAAGACTAGGAGGGCTAAAAAGGGTTAGTTAAAAATGCTAAAAGGAGAATAAAAATTGGTGGGCAAGGAATTGGTCCAAGAAACTTGGGAACAGCTAAAGAAGGATAGTGGGTATTTGAAAAGTTTAGCAGTTAAGCTTGTTTCTTTAGATTTTGTCTTTTCATCAGATTTTGTCCTTTTGGAGGGCTACTAACAATGTTTGAGGTCTACAAGGAGTTTGATTGAAAATGGTGGCATGATACTTTTTGCAGGGTGTAATCATGTTTGTATAATGTTTTAAAGCATGTTTAAGGTGATTGAAGCCTTTGGTTAAGTGGTTTAAGCCATTTCGTTGTTTTGAGCAAGTTTCAGGGTCTTTGAGAAAGGTGTAATTATAGCATGCTTTGGTGATTTTTGGCAACTTGATCATTCTACTTTGTGTTTGTTGATAAAGTAGTTGTTGTAGAAGGAGGATTGCGGGGTACTCTGCATCAACCTTAGGTGTGACAAAAAACCCAATTAAGACCGTGGTGGTCTTCCAATCCCATAATTCAGCACTCCACCTGTTTTGAAGCACATAAAGAGCATGCCAACCTCCTTGAATTCTTTCCATCCTACATGTATCCCTGCCAAGTTCTCTGTGAAAGTCGAGGCCAAGATAATTGTATTCAGCCACCACTTAGAGAGACTCTCCTTCAAACTGAAGGATTCCCCAAAAGTGAAACATTGGGATCTCGTTGAGATTGCTTATAACATAAATAAAAATGAAAAAGCTTACTGTTACATACTGGCTTCTGAATCTATAGATTTGTGTTTCAATGGCACAGCTGTTTGTTATAACTTTGACATTTGCTTTTCTGATAATTGTGAGATAGTTGATTAGTGTTACCTTGGGCATGCTTTTTCGGGCTTGTGGCCCAATGTGTTAAGGGTGTGATACATTTGTGCCCACCTTTTGTGTCAAGAACTCTGTATGATTATATTTTTACTAGTTTCCATTGTTTTCTCCGATGTTAAACTTGGAGATCTTTGATTACTGAAGAGCTTTATGTGTTGCAAAGACGGGTTCGTGTACTTTCTACTAGAATCTCAATCTGCAAGTTGCTAACATTCACACATAAAAGAAAGAAAGAGGCTATGTAACCACCTGCCTCTGCAGTCTATACCAATATAAAATTTAAACATGCAAACGTGACTACCAGTGCTTGTGTCGTGTACCATGTACAGTTATCATTATTGGACATTAGTTTCAACTTTCCTTCTATGTGATAGAAATGTCTACTGCACAGAACGTGCTATAATATGAATGAAAAATTGCTCATATGAAACATGAACAGTTGATTGCTAACAAAATGGTGATAAGCAGAGTTGCTACTATTAATTAATTTTTACTGCAAAGTAGTAGATGAAACAATACCAGCTCTCTATTGTATGGCTAGTCATATCAAGCCAAACGTGCAATGAGGTTTGTTTAGATCAGAGAAAATGTCTGTGGCATCCACAAGTTTAAATACACTGCAGAATGATGATGAAAATGGTTAATGTGATTTCCTATGTCATAACCTTTTAGTAAAAATGTCCTGAAAAATCCAGGCTTATCGTCACCCAAAACATGAAGAGATTTCATGTGGCAATTGCTAATACAAAACACTACAAATTATCAATAATTTCAAATATACAGATGCTACGGGAAGTTATAAATTACAGCCCGTGTGGGAAAATACTTCCTTGACAAATGTCATCTCCAGCGGATTAACAGCTAAATAGAATTAAATTTCTTGACCTGAGAAGAATTTGACATAAATAAATTTTGATCCAGAGAGATGGTTTGCCCTACAAAACTATCCAGATTATGACCTACGAGAATGTTTCTCCTTCTGTCAGGAATAAGCAAGGGAAGAGAGAATACCAGAGCCAAGTAATGTCCAAAGAATAAAAAAATAGACACCCGTGAGCAAAGGATTAATGTGATTTCCGATGTCATAGCCTTTTAGTAAAAATGTCATAAGAAAATGCAGGCTTATTGTCACCCAAAACATGTAGGGATTTGCATGTAACAAGCAACTGTTCGTACATTTGATAGAGATTGAAAAGCACAGCAGCAGTGTAACTCTCTTATGCTTGCACACGTGAAAGTTACGACTTGTACTGATTCTACAGGTTTTCCATTAGTGTATTGCCAAAACATAAAAGAGATGTTCCTTCAACCTTCGTGACTGCATCAACATTCACCAATGGCTCTAGTGTGCACTTAACAAAAGATCTCTGTATTGCCATCTCATCGAGTATCACAAAATTTGCATACTTACATGATTGCTCGTCTGAAAAAGCAAGAGTCCAGCTTCCATCAGGCACCTGATTCGTCCTGTTTCTGCCAATAGTGATTCCAACTAGTTTGGAACCAAAAGAGGGTAGGTCATCTGATCGAATTTGCAGATGTAACCACCTTGGATGGATTTCATCTACTTTGGGCTGTTCACAAAATGGAATGATACATTATCAAAGCTAATATGTAGAGCAACAAAATCCACCATATCTCTTTTAAAATGATCTCTCAAGTATGTAAGTCACAACCACGTTGGTGGTATCCCGTATCATATAGCAGGACAAAAGTACTATAGGCTTGAAATAATATAATCTTCTCAACCGCAGTTCAAATTTTAGAATTGAGAATCCAAGTTCAACTTGAGGTGATGAAATGAAATTGCTATTATATGAAAACTACAATATTATACTTTTTTTTCCAATGAAATCCAATAGTTTACAAACATATTAAACAAGTGTAAACAATCTTCGACAGATGATCTGTCCATGCCTTGGTGTTTCAATTGTTTTGGTTGTGTGTTGTAATATCCTTGTATTGAGATAAAAAATATAGTTTATTCAATCATTTGCAGTGTTGTATAAATTTTACACATGTGAGCAGAAACATACCATGTTTCTATAAATCACTTGCTGTGAATAGCCTTATATCTATTCTTACCTTATAAGCCCAATGACAATGAGTATTTTTATCCCTCTAGCCTCAAAATTTGACATGGCTAATCCACTCTCCTGCAAGCTAGACTGTTTGATGCACGGGTATGGTACACTAATACGGCAAATTTTAAAAAACTTCCGCACGGTATGCTTTTGGGTACATTATATATATATATATATATATATATATATATATATATAAATTTAAAGAAGCATTTGCATACTTATTGAAATTTAATACTCATACAACTTACAATCATTCATAGAACATGAAAACAAATTTCCCATACTTTGAGAATTGAGACTTGAGTTTGTATTGATTCATAATGTTCAAAACATAATAGTTAATAACATAATACAAAATTTCTAAATCATTAATTACATTGCCGTGCAAATACTAAGAACCCACAAACCATTCGAATTAATAAAAGCTCACCAACCACTTACAAATCTTACTTAAACTTTCTTCATAGCCCTTAAAAAATAACGAGCTAACTTTATTCATAAAAATAAGCCACTAAAATTCCTAGCCCTTGTTTAAGAATGAAAATATCATGAAAGCATACTATATTTACTAAGCTATCCTGCTAAAACAAATTGTTCACATAACTACATTTAAAATATAAAACTAAAGAAGAGCAATGGCATAGATACATAAGCTAAGAATATATTTAACTGTGCAAAATGAAAATATATTTGATAATAATTACATTTGTTTTATACGTTCCATATGAAAATATATTTGATAAATAATTACATTTGTTTTATACGTTCCATGAGGCATTTGATAGCCAAAAGCAAGCATTTAATAACTTTGGCACTTGACATACACATGGCATCCACTCGATTATATTTGTGGTGTTGGACAAAACATAATCTGTTGAGCATTAAAAGATTTCCAGAAGAAACCAGTTTTGTGTCATCTATGGATAAGTACACCACGTTGTTTGATTACAGAATATTGTGGTTTTAATATCTGTGCAGAAAACCCTACATGCATATAATTGCATAACCGAATAATAATAATTTAACAATTTATAATTATTTATAAACAGATATTTGCCAATAATTATTATTATAATTTGTGCTGATGGGGTGGGAGTGGTGCGGTCAAGTCACATGGTTGTGTGCTTGCCCACCCGTGTTCAAATCCCCGAGGCACGATCCTCCTCGGAGGTGGTTTCGCTGCAAGATATGACATCTCTACTCACTGCTGTCACAACATGTTGGTTTCTTCACTCGCTATAGTCGGTAGCATTTCGGTTCTAGCTCACTCTAGTTGTTGCTTCACACGCTGTTGTCGCTGGTCGTTGCTTCTCTTCTGCGTCGTTGGTTCGCTTCTCTCGTTTCTTCGTTGTTCGGTGGTTGTTGCTTCACTTGTTGCCGCCACCGATTGTTGCTTCACTCGTTGCGGTCGCTGTCGCTTGTTGTTGCATCTTCAATATGGTTTCATGGTTGCTTCAATTGGGTTCCTAATGGTGGTCCCCTTCATTGTAACCAAGGTTGTGGATCCTCTCAAAAAATCCTCAAATGTACAAGGATGTGGGTCCTTTCAACACCCACGTTTTTACTCTAATCAAAAAAATTATTATTATAATTTGTAATAATGTATAAACAGACATACACAAAGCCTCGTATCTATTCCCGTCATTCCATCCTGAACGAAATGGAGGAAACATATCGGTCTCGTACAACAAAAAAATGTATTTACCTGTGGGTACGTACCCACAGGCCCCGGGTATAGAAATCCGTGACTCGGATTGTACCGGACTTATGGGTATGTACCCACATACCCACAACGTTTGTGTACCGTGCACTCATACTGAAACATTTTGGGGATGGATACGAAAAGGGGGACGTTTGATGCAATCTATCTTGCAAGCCTACTTAAACTCTAAATGCATTCAATTCCTCTTCAAAGGCTCAATCAATACAAATCAACATTTTTAGGACAGTTAGGTTTGATAATACTAGTTTAGGTTTAATTAGATTTAAATAATGAGCTTCTAAACCTTGAGACTCAATCAAGGGCATTCATCCATCAATTTAAATAGTTTCCCCCATAAATTCGATAAACAAAAACTAAATCACTCATAGAAAAGGTAATTTTCAGGGAAAATAAATATAGATTGAAGCATCCTTAGCTTCAAAAAGGGTTCTTTTGGAAGTACACATCGCAATTTTCTATTCAAATCCATGACGGGAAGAGAAATAGTTAAAACTTTCAGGATCAAAACACTAGAGGAAATTTTCATTATATCATAATCATCTCTTAAACAAAGCCCCTAAGAAATTGCACCGCCATTTTGGAAATATAATATTCTCTAAATTAAAGAAACTTTTAAAATATTAAGGTCACACCAATGAAAAGGTAAAAATCGATTAGAAACCCAAATGGTGGGATAAGATTTTCCAATAAGATAATCCCACCACCTCAAAACAATATATTTTAATCAATAAGTTTAGAATCTAAGAACACCTTGACAAGTTCACTTTTTCCAACAACAATATCATTGTGCCTTCAAGATCTGAGTTTTCTAAAAGTGTAAATCATTTCACAAAAGGTTCCTCTCTTGATCACTTCTCTTCTGCAAGGGGCTTACGTGCCTCTTTTCCACAACTTCGTAGAAATCTTGTTTCGATATAACAATACACAGCTTCTCAAAACATTTGTGTAGTGTTCTTTGAGTCCTTTCCATTTAGATCAATGCACTCTAGCTTGGTTTTTCAGGTGCTGCATATTTCAGATTCCATATTTTAACATGGGAGAACTCCCATTCACCTGTGTTGTCCCATAAAATATCCTTGGATCAGAATTAGTGGTATGAAAGCTTTAAATGCCCTATAGTACAAGGCCAAACATAAAAAGCAAGGGATTCCTCTTCATAATCGGAGGTGGAAGTGAGGATGGTGGGAAGTGAGGACGGTGGGAAGACTATCAAGTATCAACAATAATAGTGAAACCCGATCCTTCTTCATTATCCAATCCAAAATCCAATTGAAAATGAACTTCATCCCATCCCTTTTTGTCACCTTGTGCTTTTTTTTCAGCATCTAGTTTAAAAGTATTTTCTAGAAAGGGGGTCGAGCCATATATGGATAGGGCCATCCATTCTATACATGATACAACTGATGAATACGTGATACGATTGATGACTTTTCAGACATACATGATAGTTTTATAGAGAGAGCCAATAGGCGATAGGCCTATACTATGTCTCCGCCTCTACTGGGTATATATGTGAAAGGAGGCCGAGGTGGAGGGAAGCTATATAGATAGAGGCGGCCCCATCTAGAGATATTATGTATAGGACCGTAGGCTGGACCAAGTGCTTGTTTGCATCCAATCGGCACCCTTTAGTTCTAGTTCTATATATGGGGCCCCAATATCAAAAGAGGGGAGTTGTGGAAAGTGAAAACATATCTTCAAAATCGTTCTGCAAATTATGATATTTCATCAGATCCCGTATCGAATATTAGAAGAGATATAAACCGATTCAATTGTATTCGATTTGTGAACCAGAGTTTAGATAGAGAGGGGCAGGTGAGTGCGGATATACTTGATCGGGGTCCTAATGTCTCCAGATTTTACCCTAAAATCCGAGACTACCAATTCAATTTTTTTGTTCTTTTTAAAATAACAGGTCTTTTCGTGTTTTTATATTGTCGAGGAAGATGTTTGTCTTACGTTAAGATATTCCCAGATGACTCATATGAGTCAATATTGACAAATACCCAGATGTCGAAACTCATTTTATCCCTCCGCCAAGTTTTGTTTGCGAGAAATTTTTATTAAATTATTTATTAAATAAATAATGCCCCGTTTGAAGTAAATTGTGCTCCTGTTGAAGTTTTACATGCCAGTATTCACTCATCTCAATAGGGTTTTCACCAGGAATGAATTTAGGGCATTGTCTGCAACTTCTGGCAACATTTTTCGCTTTTATTTATTTCTTTTGCATTTTTCTCCAGTTTTCTCCACAATTTCTCTGTGAAATTCCCCTAGGTCTGTTCTTTGTCCAGTATAGTCTGTTTAATTGCCTAAAGCATCTAGAGATCATCTACTGACGCAACACCAGAAGGAATCAGCCTTAGAAAGCAAACTTCTGATAAAAAAAGATGAAGTCATGCACAAAAAGCCTCTCCCAGGCAAGTCGCACTTTTTGGAATAAATAGATCTAAGCTGCAATGGGAATTTTGGCAGTGGCAGGCAGGCGGGAATTTCTTACTTGCCTTGCAGGGTACTTTTTCCCATGAAGTCAAAGTCACTTAGGTGCGATGGGAAAATTAAAGGTAATGAGCAAACATAAATTTCTTACCTGCCTTGCAGGGTGAAAATTCCCATTATAAAATAAAGAAAATTCACTTAAAGCATCGATGGGAATTTTTTGTCTACCTAACAGGCTAACTTTTCCCACCAAAGAGGTTTATTCACCCATGCAAGTTGCACTTTATCAAAGGAAGCTATTTTTAATACAAGTCGCACTTTTTGGGAAATGTTTTAATACAAGTGCGTGGGAATTTTGGTAATTTTGGTAGTATGGCGGGCAGCAGGTGGAATTTCTTACCTGCCTTGCAGGGTACTTTTTCCCATGAAGTCAAAGTCACTTAAGCTGCAATGGGAATATTAGAGGTGGCCAGCAGACGGGAATTTCTTACTTGCCTTGCAGAGTAAAAATTCCCATTATTAAAAAAACCACTTAAAGCACCGGCAGGAATTTCTTACCTGCCTTGCAGGGTAAAAATTCCCATGATGAAAGTCAAATCACTTAAGTGGAAGAGGGGATTTTTGGAGCTGCAGTGTAGGGTGGAAATTCCCATCAAGCTGACTTCTTATTTTTAGCAACTACCCTTGCCAAAAAGTGCGACCCACCTTGGGTGAATAACAATGCAATTAATAATATTTATTAATGGTTTATTCACCCAATTTTGGCGCCATAAATAGAAGGAAAGTCAATGCAAGTGGAAGAGCTAAAGAGAAGTCAAGGATGCATGCTAAAAATAAATAAAATAAATTTATTTAAAAGCAACCAGCAAGCATGCATAATTGGGCACCCAATTTGGGTGAATAAACATGATTGTTTATTAATTAAATTGCCAGAAATAGGAAGGGCAATTATTAAAAATAGAATGTTGAGGATTATATAAGCATGGGCTGCCATAATGAAGAAGCAATTAATTCTTTTTGAAAAGGATTGCAGCCCAAGACAGGTTTTGGCGTCAAAGGAAGGAGGTTTTTGCATTAAAGAGTGTTTTTCATTGTCAGGGAGCTTCAAAGTTTGGCACCTAGGGTTGGAATGGCTTGATTCTTGCTATGATAATTATCTGCATGTTGGTATAAGTGCTGGTGAATTAAATAATATTTTTGCTTGCTTTGCATGCAAGCAAAGCCTCAAAATGTTTAGGGGCAGCAGGCCTTATATGCAGATTTTGGTGATAAAAATAAAGTATTCATGCCTCGGACTCCATTTTTCTAAATGAATTGCAGGTATTCATCACAAGTGCTCAAATCCATGTCAGTACATTGAATATATCTTCTGAATCTGAAGAAGTTGCCAGATCTGCACAAATGGATCCAATTGCAAGGGATTTTGGCATAATTAAAAGAAAACGAGCTCGAGATAAAGATTGTTACAGCCATGATGAAGCATGTTGAAAAAAAGATCAAGAGAATCATGCATAGCTTCTAGATTTCTGAAGTCAATAATACTGAGACATAGGCCCTAAACCTATCACCGATTTAATTGACATGATCTAGATCTCATAATTCTGCAAAGGCTTGGCAATGAAAAAAATTCATCCTCTTGTTTCTAACGCAGCCCATGTAGGAGTCAATGCATGGAAAATTCCTTCCAGGATCTTGTGCATGTGCTCCCAATCTTCCAATTGAAGCTTTCATTGAATTTTTTTGTATTTGCATTCACCAGTGCTTTCGAGAATTTAAAATTACTCATATGCAATTAAAAATAAAAATGATGAGTTTTTACGACAAACATTGCACTAGTGCATGTACTGGAGAAGAATTGCAAAAGCTTCAAGGATAAAAGGGGAAGACATGTCAAAGGCAATACCCGCAAGCAAATCACAGTCAGATGCTTCCAGATCCAGTTTGGTGAGAATCAAAGGAAAGAATTCAACAAAGCATATGGGAGTATCTCAGATCCACGGTAGAGATATCATTCAGATCATTCATTGCTAAAATAGATGAAGCAGAAGTACAATACAGGTTGGATCAACATGTAGAGTATGGAAGGAGAACAAGACTGGGAGTGTTGCAACAACTTTCTTCTAATTTCTTCTCCTCTCTCTTTCTCTTATTTTCTCCAACAAAGTAATTGAGTAATCAATTAAATTATAAAACTTAAGTGATTGGTTTAAAAGCCGTTACTTGAAAGAAGTCAATTACTTGGAAATAGGTGGCAGACATGCAAAATAGAAGGTTCTATTTTCAGTTATAAATCATGCATGTCATGCAAAGAGGAATTCCAGGAGGAAGATTGTCAATTGTTTCCCTTTTCATAGCTTTCGCATGTGGGAATTCATTTAAAGTTTCCTATTTGTAATTGCCCTTTATACACTATAAATAGAGGAAGAACCTACGGGTTAAAGGATCGAGAATTTGTAATCAGCATTCTTGTGTTCTAGACTTTGAGCTGAAACCCCTGATTTTGCAAGCAGAGGAATAGAGAAGAGATTTCGGAGAACTTTGTGTCAACGGTGCATTTTGCTTCTTATTTCTTTCTAGATCTATTCATAAACTTTGTGTTATTATAGATCTGATTTGAAACTATCATTTGCTTTAAATTCGTATTTAAAGATCTATTTGTTTTATCTATGTGCATGCGATCAACTTTGTGAACTATTGATTGGGTTGCACATCTTCCCTCCTTTCTTCCTGCTTTCTATTATTTTCCTCTTCTACAAATATTTCCTTTCTCTTACAACTGCTTACTTGCTGCAAAACTGTCTAGCTATGGTTCATGAGCTACATAGTTAAAGTAATACCAACAAATAGATATTAGGACATATAACTGACAAAATATTACATGGGAGCCTCACCAAGTAAATGAGGTAGATTTATTTCATATTTGCTAGGTTTTCAATTATGCGAGAAAATCTAGCCAACATGTCCTCTATATAGATCTTATCTTATTTTATCTTATCGGGTGATCGAAGATAAGTCGGCTGCCCAGAGTTGGTTGCTTTGGAATAGAGCCTTTCCAATCCCATTCCTCTTCACCCGAGTGACCCATTCGTTCTCACGAGTGAGACTAGTCACTAGTCTATGATTTGTGGGAGTAGTTTTAAGAGGACCATACCAATAGTGGGGGAACCACGGAAGAAGAGGTCGGTCCAACTTGACGGTGGGAAGATTGTGTAAGGGAGGCAATTCATGAGTGGAAAAGATAAATCCCAAACAAAGGAAAACAAGGCACCAAGTGGCAACTTCGGGTTAGAGGCTGCATGACTCTTTGCACTGGGAATAAGAGGATTGGGTTTTGGGATTGGTAATACAAATTGGGAATTGACTCAAGTACATCAATATGGTTCTCTTTAGAGGAGACAGGGTTAGCAAACTCAAAGACAAGGGAGGCTAGGCAAGGTTGGTTTGATGAAGCAACCACCACCAACACCAACCAATGGAAGTCAAGCACCATGGCAAGTATTCCACCAATAGGCGATAGGCGAGAAAGTACCCAAGTTCATGGGTGAACAAAACTAAGACCTCATGAGGGATTGTAACATGTGTGTTGCGATTTGAACTGCAAATGGGTAGAGTGATGAAGGATCTTGGTATAGGTCCTTTCCGCGACCTTGAGAAGAACCGACAAATTATTGGTAGATGGAACATGACAAGACAAATATGAATTTTTAGGACAAGTTAAAAAATACTTAGAGAAGGATTTCAAGTTTCTTCGAGAAGACATTGAGATTGTGGAAGAGATTTATAAAATGAAGCAAGGGAAGAATAACTTAGTACATGCATACAACAAGATGTTGAATATATTGATCTCCAAGTTGGAGATCCCACTTGTTGATGGTTTATCAAAGGGTTAAGACCGAAATGTGAATCTTAACTATGAATTGTACCCCTACAACATATAGTGATGCACATGAACTGAAACATGAATTTAATGAGCAAAGACAAAGCTAACACATGGACAAATGCTAATAACACTTGGAGGAGGACACCTCAACCAAATTGCACAGATGCCGGGAAAAGACATGATAAGGGTGTTCAAAGAATTGAAGAGCAATGCGAGAAAAGAAAAGGAAAAAGAAATTTGTGCATGATCTAGTATAGCACCAAGGGTCACAAGTGCAAATTTTTCTAGTAGCCAATTATTTGAAATAGGTAGGCTGACTAAAATTGTAGTCGAGGACTGCCCCTACAACCTGCAAAATAAGAAATAACTGCGGGTGTTGGTCATGGAATCATTGGTTTCAAAGGAAGCTACAAGTGGTGAAGGTGGTTGAAGGAACCAAAACCAAGGTGGAGGATGACACATAGAAAGGGTTGTGAATGGATGTCCTATAATTTAATGGTAAGCATATAATGATCAAGGCTTTCCAAACACATCACAAGGAGGCTTCTATCAAATGTGCCAATGGTGTTGACCAAGTGTCCACAATAATGGAACTGGTCGAAGCATAGAGCAGTGGCCAATGTAAATATTGTGGAACCAAAGTGCCATGTAGTGATAAGAAGGGCACCGGCCATAAAGAATCAATAACTTGAACTTCGGTTTTGAACTAATGCCCTATAATTGTGGTCCTTGTCATAGAATTTATTACCCTCAAACAAGTTATTCCCCCTCTCCATCTATGGAACCATAGGCAGCCTGAGTGCTGATTTTTGAAAAATCGGCAGTCTGCCCTTAAAGCAGGTTGCCCCTTAGTAAAAAAATAAGCAGTATTTCTGCCCATTGCCCTAATTTGGATCTTATGGCACTATGAAAATATTTTCCTAGATTTTCTCCAATTGAATTTGTTAGGAATTATTGTGTTAGTACTCACATTAGTAGGTGAGTTAGAATATTTGTGTCAAAATTATATTAATGTGGGTAGGAAATAATTTGTATGTGAGAGTGATATTAGGAGATAATATATCGCTGTTGTAATGTATGTAAAACAACTTCTAGAGATATTAGGGCTGTGGTCGGGGTAAGATAGTATCTTGTTGAGTGTTTATGGGAGAGATACTTGAGAGCTAGATATGATTGACTCCTTATACTAAGGAGTACAACATTCTATATATTTTTGTAATCTCTCACATGATTAATGAAGAAGTGGGTCTATTATTGTGTTTTGTTTGTGCAACACTGCAAATCTGAACCAAAGTTCTCATTTGCTATGACAACAGGTGTTCTCTTCAAGGAAATATTGTTGGTGCTAATTGTTGCGAGGGGCTGTCATTCTTTTCATTGCCCCATGTGATGAAATTCCTGATTTTCTGCCTTTGTGTGTAGTTTTCAGTATTAGTTTCCTTCAGATAATATTAGTAATTTCTTTAAGGTTATTTTAGAACTCTTAAGATATTTTAGTGGAGTTGGACACCATTTCTTTAATAGTTTATGCACCATAGTGTCACCCGTGTGCAGAGGTACCAGACATCCAGTTGTGGGTATTTATCAAATCTTGCGTACTCCTCATGAAGACTATTTGCATATTTGTTTGGCCACTTGCATGATTTGGATTATTTTATAACCACGTACCTGTCAGATGCTCAACAAATTTATGGTTGATACAGAGTTTCAAAATTTTCCTTGAATTGTTTAATAAGCACATTGGAGTGAGATGTGGGTTGCAAAAGAAAGAGCATCTACAAAGAATATTCGTACAAATCTAGTTGATATTGCAGTCTGGTATAAATACAACAGATAAGTATAAAGCAGCGGCATGTTTTTCTAATAGATGCACTTATTCTTCAGTCATTTGAGCATGATATGTCTTCACTTCACACATTCAAGTCCGAATGCTTCTATTGGCTCATTTGGTTTCCTGTTCTATTCACCACAATCAGAGAAGCCTGATATTTTGAATGACCAGCGTGATTGTTCGTACAATATTTTAACTTCTTCCGCGTGGGTCTGATCTACATCCATGCATTTTGCATGCTGGAAGTCTTTGCTGAAGTTAGTGCTAAGAATCAATGGGCAGAGTTTTTGGAGAAAAGAAAGAAGTCATGGATGAATCAAAACAACAAATGGCTTTAAAAATGGAACATTTACTTGAATGCATGTCCTAATAATAGCCAAGAGAAAGACTTTTGTTATAGATAAATTCCGCCAAGTTATGTGGGGAAAGCCGTTAGGGAGAAAGAAGAGGTATTATTTGGAGGAATTTAACTCTACGTGTGATCATCAACAAAAGGATTTTATAGGGGCTAATATACCTTGTGGAAAGAAAAGATCTTCATAGCTCAATTGAGGACTAATTCACATCGTCTTGGTGTGAAACAAGTAGATGGAAAAGACCTAAAGAGGTTTGGGAAGAGAGAGTCTGTGTCTTCTGCACGTTTGATGCAGTGTAGTCAGAGAAACATTTCATGTTGGAGTGTAAAGCTTAAAACGACACTAGGACCTGTTACCATTCGCAAAATGGTGATTTTTAGCATTCGCTAAAAATAAAGTGTGCTAAATGAAAATTGGGTGAGTGATGAAAATTGTTATTTTTAGCATTCGCTAAAAATAGAGTGTCCAAAAATAGAGTGCAAAAGCATTGCACAAGAGGCGCTAAAACAAGAAGGAGTTAAGCTAAAAATATGGTGCCAAAGGTTGCATGTTGGCCAAAGATAACAGCAGCTAAGAATAGGAAAGTTAGCGCAAGTAAGGAGAGGCATGCTAAAATTGGCTAAAAAAACAGCTGGTCTATTTTTAATCATAAAGTGTTAACAGTTGTTCAATGGATTTATGCTAAAATAAGAGATAAAAGCATGCTGTTAACAAGAGATTGTGGCCTAAAATAAGATGAAAGGCATGCTAAAATTAAAGCAACAGTTATGTCAAATCTGTGGCACATAAAAGCTATAACTACACTTGCATGTGAAAAAATCCAGCAAAAGGGGACAAATAAGGGATTTAAGTTTTTGATACCATTCAATGCAGCTTGACACAAAGGTCAGGGGCAGCAGGAGAAATTTTGGGGGCTAAATCAAATTTCACGCAGTAGCCTTAGCCAAAAGCAAAAGCAGAGTTGCACGAAAAGCCTTAGAAAAAGTCAATAAAAAAGTTAATTTTGCTCGCCAAGCATGGAAGAGGGTCAAATGCTTTAATAATTGCACTCTGCATGCCAGTTTTCCACGCAGGTCAGGGGCAAAGTTTTAGTTCATAATTAAAACACTTTTTGCATGCCTATTTTCCAGCAGAATTGGACGCAGCAGGGGGAGGTTGATGATTTTATTATTTGCGCACTTGCATGCTGCCAGGGGTCAAAGGGGGAATGAATTAAATAATGAAAATTTTTATCCTTGCATGCACAGCAGGGGTCAAAATAGATGGCAGCAGTCTTTAAAGGCTGATTTTTATGAAGAGAAGAAAAATATACACACTATTCCAGTTGTTCTACTATTGTAGTCCTAGCTTGTACTTGCATCTCTGAATAAAAACTCCATTTTTGCCTTCTCATATCGCTGGTTTTCTGAGTATTCATCGTGTTTATCAGGGTATTGTATTGCTTTGTTGTGGAATTTCTTCCCTATATTGTTGTCCCTTACCTAAACCTTTGAATTAATTTTGCAGATTAGCCTAGAGTTGTGCATGTGTGTGGATCTCTATATTTTTGTATGTAGTACATGTGTGTGTCAAATCATTGGTGTATCACCTCAATTTTATATTTCCCGCATTCCTTCTCCCTTTTCCTTGTCAATTTTATTAGTTTTAGGTGATTCACAAGGGAACCAAGCCCACTCTGGAGGTTCACCTCAGTCATAGGTTACCCACAACCTTGAGGTGTTCCAATTTTGTCAAGAAGAGAGAGTACACACACCATTCTCTATCAAGGTGCACTTTTGGGTGACAACAGTTTTTGGCATGCCCGGTGGGACAAATTATTCAAAGAATTGATGTTGGTTCAAGCATCAGCGACTAAAGGTTTCTCCAAAGGTGACTCAAAGGTTTCTTATACTTGTGCGTAGACTAGTAAAAGCTAATGCCAAAGGTGACCACCAGTCAAAAGCTAAAGGTATACCATTTGAATTTATTCAATTACCTTTATATTCTTATAGAAGAAGCAGATTTCATAGATCTTCTCCATATTTTTCAGATCTGATAAGCCAAATCAATTGCCTAAAACCCCAAAGTTTCCCGTCCTAAACTTCCTAATGGTTGTTCCTAGAAATGAAGCTTTTGTGACTTTTAATGATGGCAGTCCCTTGAATCTTACTGTGTATAATGATATTCATGCTTCTGCATTGAAGAGTTTACCATTCTTTACCGGTTTAACTCAAACCACTCCCGTAGAGCACATCAGAGACATTGCAAATCTTTGCTTTGTCTATAATATTACTCAGGAGAATGTAGCCATGAGACTTCTTGCAGCTTCCTTCAAAGACAAAGCCTTGCAGTGGTACCGAAATCTGCCTATCAATTCTCTCTCGTACTTGGGATGACTTAGGAAAAACCTTTTGTAACCAATTTGAGGATAAATTTGACCATCTTTCCTTAATTGAGCAATTGAGCACAATTAAAAGAGCCCCTCAAGAGTTTATGGTTGATTTTAATTTGAGATTCCAAAGAACTTGGGAAAGAATTCCTCGTACCATCAAGCCTTCACAGAGCATGCTTTCTTATATTATTTGAGGTCTTTGAATAGTGATGTCGTTGTCCTAGTTCAATCCATGGGGGTAATTCAATTCCTGATGCTTTTGATCTAGCTATTAGAGCTGAAAATAACCTCATACAAGCTGGCAAGATAGCACCTAGACCTCCCATGCCTATCTTTCCAAATATTCAGCCACCAGTTTCAGCTACACCCTCAATTCCAGCAAGTGGCTATCCCAACAATTGCTAATCCAAATCAGCCTTCAGAGTTGAGTGAGATAAAAGGAATCTTGCAAGCTTTTGGAAATAAGTTTGTGTCTATTGAGAGACAACTTGCACAACCTTACAGACCATATCAAGCTCCTTTTCAGTCTTCTAGACCTTCATATCCAACATATCCTACAAGCAGACCTCCAGCCATTAAAGTTGATCCTAATGCTCTTCTACATCTATGGCTCTAGTTCCAGTTCAAACTAATTTAATTCAAGAACCCTTTTGGTGTGCTCCATGCAATCATTCGCATGATCCTTTTTCTTGTGCTAATGGAATGTTAAATCAAGTTTTGGTGCACAAGGGATGATTCCACAACTTACAGCAGTTGAGGCTCCTCCTCAAGAGGGTTCTATAGAAGCACCAAAGCCACCAGAGGCAAATTTGGTAAATTGGCAACAAGAGGATCAACATACAAGGGTGTACAAAAGAAGAGCAGTGGAAGAGCCCAAAGAGGTAAATAGTTTGCATGGTTCATCTCCTTCATTTTCTAATAATGCTAACAAGGTTGTTGTTGCCCCTAATGTGGAAAAAGGACATAAAAATCAGATTCAGAAGGGCAGCTTGGAAGCACAAAAGAGTCAAGAGAAAGAGGTTGAAAGTGTGCAAAAAGGTCAAGCAAAAGGGGGCAACTCTTCCCTCAATATCATAGATCAGATGAAGAAGGCTCACGTGAACATATCCATGTGGGATACATTGACCATTCCGGGTCAAAAGAGCATGTTACAAGATGAGTTGGCTAAGCTATCACTTTCAGAGGGTCATTCAGATAAATCTAATGCAGTACTTGCCAATTCAGATCAGCCCTCTAAGGCTGATTTTCAGGTTAAAAGAGTTGGTAAGCCTCCTCCTTTTTACCTTTCTTTGATCATTGGTGATTATTTGGTTCATAATTGCATGGTTGACAGTGGTGCTAGTAATACAATTATGCCAAAGCAAGTTGCAGATAAGTTGGGACTCACATATGAGCCACATAACCAAGGGGTTTTGCAGTTGGATGGTACAACTACTAAAACAGTTGGTATTATCAGAGATCAGAAGTTGAGCTTGCATGCATGTCCAAGTCTTCCAATCCTTCAGGATATTGTGGTTGTAGATCTACCTCCATATTTTGCTTTGTGTTTATCTAGAGATTTTACTGCTAAGATTGGAGGTTATCTATCATCAGATTGGTCTTATTTGTTTTTCAGAACAAGGTATGGCACAAAGGTAACAATCAATTCTGAGCCTCTTGCTAAGTTTCATATTGAGCCTTTTGTTCCTAATGCATGCAATGTGAATTGTATTTTTTGACCAAGGAGATCATCCAGATGATCATGATTCAAGATCCCCACTCTGAGAGTTTACCAGATCTACAATTGGATGAGTGGGGAACTGATCATCATGGCTTTGATCCTTATAAGCATGCAGAAGAAACATATATCAGAGATGTTGGTTTAGGAGTTTATTGCATGCATCAAGAGGATATTTTTTACCATTGTTGGTCAAAAATGATGAGATTGATGCAGGGTTATGGAGTTTGTACTTTGATGGCTCTAGAAGCAAGAATGGATCAGGTGGAGGTAATGTTTTGGTATCACCAGAAGGTCAAAAGTATTTTCTTCTATTCGTTTTCAGTTTAGTTGTTCATGCAATGCAGCTGAGTATGAAGCACTAATCCATGGTTTACAAGTGGGCTAAGAAGAAGGGAATTAAGTATCTAAAGGTATTTGGTGACAGTGAGTTGGTTATAAATCAGGTGAGAAATCTAAACATTGCAAAGAATCCTTCAATGAAGTCATATAAGCATAGAGTATGGGATTTTGTAGAAGATTTTGATGCATTCAATATTCAGTCAATTCCTAGATCTGAGAATAAACAAGCTGATAGATTGGCAGCTATAGGGGCTGATTTTGACATTCCTAATGAGATGAAAAGAAAGAATAATCAGCAACATATTAAGGTGGTAGTAAGACCTTCAATTCCTGATAATGATACTAATTGGCAAGTGTTTGAGAATGATGAACAAATTGTACGTTTTATTCAGGAAGAGGCTGAATTTTCTTCAAAAAATCAGTCTAAATTGCAGCAGCAGTATGGTGATCAGATCTTGCAATTAAAGACAAACAGGCTGCCCCAAGGATTGGTAACCCTTGAGAGTATTTTTAACAGTGATGATCAGCTAAAAGGAGACAAAATCAGGATGTCTACCAAGCAAGAAAACTATGGAGACATAGAAATCAGCGAAGGAAAGTTTTTAAAGCATGGTAAGTTGTGTAATTTAAAAGAGAAACAAGCTTTTGTTCAATTATGCAATGAATTCATTGATGTTTTTGCTTGGAAGTATGAAGATCTGAAAGGGTTTGATCCAAAATTAGCTCAACATACCATTGAGCTAGAGCCTAATTCCAAACCGGTAAGGCAAAAGCAAAGACCTGTTAATCCAAAGATTGAAATTTTGATGAGGAATGAACTAACAAAGCTTATTGATTCTTGTATCATTTTTCCTATTAAGCATTCCTCATGGGTTGCAAATCTTGTACCTGTGAGGAAGAAGAATGGAGAAATAAGGTTGTGTGTTGATTTCAGGGATCTTAACAGGGCTTCACTAAAGGATCATTATCCTTTACCATCAATGGATCAAATTCTAAGAACTGTATCAGGTGCAGAAAGGTTCTCTCTTCTAGATGGCTACAGTGGTTACAACCAGATATTGGTGAAAGAAGAGGATAGATACAAGACAACCTTCACTACTAAGTGGGGAACATATGCTTACAAAAGGATGCCTTTTGGGTTATCTAATGCCGGAGCCACTTTTCAGAGAGCCATGGACATGGCTTTCCAAGGTTTGATCAATGTCAATGTTTTGATTTATCTAGATGACATTATTGTATTTTCTAAGTGTGTTAATGATCATTTGAGCCATCTGAGGCAAGTTTTTGAAAGGTGCAGACAGTATGGGGTTTCACTAAACCCAAAGAAGTGTATATTTTCAAGTGCATGAAGGCAAACTTTTGGGCCACATGGTCTCAAAAGAAGGTTTGGCCATAGATCCGGAAAGAGTAAGCTCAATTCTAGCTTTGTCCTTGCCTCAACACAAGAAAGCACTTCAAAGCTTTCTGGGTAAAATCAATTTTGTAAGAAGATTTATTGTTGATTTTGCTAATATGTCTAAGCCTCTAACTGCTATGTTGAAGAAGAATATGAGTTTCAGATGGACAAAAGAAGGAAAAATCAGTTTTGAGGCCATTAAAGAAGCTATTGCTCAAGCTCCAACACTTGCAAATCCAGATTTCTCAAAGGATTTCATATTGTATGCATTTGTAGGAGTTGAAACTATTTCAGCTATCTTAATTCAATTAAATCAGGATGATTTGGAACAGCCTATTGCTTTCTTTAGCAAAGGATTACATGACTATGAGGTGAAGTATACTTTCGTGGAAAAGCAAGTTCTTTCTGTTATTAGAGGGTTAAAATTTTCAGATATATGCTCTCTAATAATAGAATTCATGTTATGGTTACTCACCCAAGTGTGAAAGAATTTTTGTTGAGCAAGGATCTGAACGAAAAGAGGGCTGGTTGGATCACCAAAGTCATGGAATATGACGTAGACTTCAAAGTGACAAAGTTGATACGTGGAAAAGGGTTATGTGAGCACCTAGTTTCAGATTTGGAGGAAAAGAAAGTTGTTGGTTTTGCACTTATAAATCAGCCACATGCAGCTGAAATACCATCTTCTGTGAGTTGGACTCATGACATGATTCAAGTACTTGCATGCGGGTATTATTCCCCAAGGTTTGGATAAGACTAAAAGGAGGTATTTTCGGTTACAAGCTATTCCTTATGCACTCATTGATGGTATTTTATTTAAGAGGGATATTAATGGTGTTCTTCTGAGATGTGTAGAGCCTACACAAGTTGACAGATTGTTGCAAGAATTTCATGAAGGTTTATCAGGTGGTCACTTTTCTCCAAGGACTACTGCTCTCAAAATCATGAAAGCAGGTTATTATTGGCCAAGTATTTTCAAAGATTGTTATGCATGGGTCAAAAGATGTCAGAAGTGTGCTTTCTTCGTGGGTAAGGAAAAGCTTGCAGCCCTTCCTCTTCATCCTATTTCAGTAGATCAACCTTTTATGCAGTGGGGTTTGGACTTCATTGGTATGATCAATCCACCATCCAGTTTGGGACACAAGTGGATTCTTACAGCTACTGATTATTTTACAAGATGGACAAAAGCAGTTGTGTTAAAAGAAGCAAATGAGACTAGTGTGCTTGACTTCTATGAAGGTATTATTACTAGATTTGGAGTTCTGCTACTATTATTTCAGATAATGCTCTTGCTTTTGTTGGTGCTAAAATTACAGAGTGGGCTGTCGGAATGGTGTTTATTTGAGTACTTCATCAAATTATTACCCACAAGGTAATGGGCTTGCAGAATCTACAAACAAGAATTTGTTGAAGATTATCAGAAGGCTTTTGGATGAGAATCAGAGGTCATGGCACACTAAACTCAAATCAGCTTTATGGGCTGACAAAATTACTCCAAAAAGGTCTATTGGTAACTCTCCATACATGTTGGTTTATGGTAAGGAAGCTAGACTTCCAATTTCTCTTGAGTTACCTGCTTTAGATCTTATTCATCAGATGGAATTCATGGAATCAGGACCTATGGAGGTAAGATATGCAGAGCTTATGCAGTTGGAAGAATCAAGGCATGAAGCCATGCTCACCATGGAAGCTCATCAAGCACAGGTAAAGAGGACTTTTGACAAGAAAAAGCATTGCAAGGGTATTTCAAGAAGGTGATCTTGTTCTTAAGTGGGATGCAAACAGAGCAAAACCGGGAAATCACACCAAATTTGATGTTATTTGGAGTGGTCCTTATGTTATTTCAGCGTGTAAGCCTCACAATGCTTTTCAGTTATCACGTTTGGATGGAGAAGAACTACCAATCCGGTTAATGGGATTTTCCTCAAAGCTTGCTTTTGAGGATTTAGCATCATTAGAGTAGGATTTCAATTCAATAAGTGCTTGCATGCACATTGTTTTCCAAGTTTTCTTAGTTAGTTTTCTTTCCAAGAAGTGCTTGCATGCACATGTTTTCCTTTTGTTGAAGAAGGTAATTCGGTTCTTTTTGTTCAGAGGATGCAAGTTATTGACAGAGTATGTGACTCCATAGCCCAATGGATGCAGAAGGCTACTAATCTCTTGTTTAGCAAGCAAACAATCCCGTGATGTCGCCAAAATGTTACCATATTTTTCCATGCAAGAACGAACAAAGGTATTTTTTAAGAAGTTGGCTATTTTTGGCAAAAGTCTATTTTTAGCGTTTTGCTATTTTTAGCATTCGCCAAAAATAAAGTGTTCTAGATGGAAATTGGGTGAATGTAAAAATTGCTATTTTTAGCATTCGCTAAAAATAGCGAGTGTCCAAAAATAGAGTGCAAAAGCATGCACAAAAGCTAAAGCTAAGCATGAGGGATAAGGCAGCTAAAAAAAATGTAAGGCAGCAAAATTAACAACTAAGAATAGGAAAATTAGCTCCAAAAGTTAAAAGAGCTAATGCTAAAATTATCAAAAGCAGCTTGGCTATTTTTAATCATAAAGCAGCAGTTAACAGTTCAATAGTTGGCGCTAAAAAAAAAGAAAAAGTGCATGTTAAACTTCCAAAATTACAATTGCCTAAAAATAAGATGAAAGCATAAAGTTAAAAGCAGTCATTCAAATCTGTGGCCTAAAAAAGTCCAGAAAGCATCTGCTGCCAAAAATAGCAAAAGGGATGCTAAAATGGAGATTTAAGTGTTTGCATTGCATTAAATGCATAAATGCACACAAAGGTGGTGCCAAAGGAGAAAGTTTTAAAAGAATAAATAAAAATTTAAAAACGCAGCAGCCTTAGCCAAAAAGCAAAAGCAGAGACAAAAGAAAAGCACAAAAAAAAGACAAAAAGCAAAAAGCAAAAAAGAAAAACAGAAAAGAAAAGAAGCAAAGTTAATGCCCCATTAAATCACAGCAGCAGGAAGAGGGTCAATTTCATTTTAAAATTGCATTTGCAGCATTCAACAGTTTTGCACGCTAAGCCTGAAAGTTTTGAGTGCATAATTAATTAAATTCATTAGCAGCAGAACTCAGAATTTTCAATGCAGCAGGCTTGGGAGGTTGATTATTTTATTATTTCATCTCACTTGCATGCTTCCAAGCAAAGTCAAAGGGGTGAATAAAATAATATATTTTATTCTTGCATGCACAATCAGGGGTCTAAAATAGATGGCAGCAGTCTTTAAAGGCTGATTTTTATGAAAGAAAATACATACACACTCTTCAGTTGTTTTACTATTGTAATCCTAGCTTGTACTTGCATCTCTGAATAAAAACTCCATTTTTGCCTTCTCATATCGTTGGTTTTCTGAGTATTCATCGTGTTTATCAGGGTATTGTATTGCTTTGTTGTGGAATTTCTTCCCTATACTGTTGTCCCTTACCTAAACCTTTGAATTAATTTTTGCAGATTAGCCTAGAGTTGTGCATGTGTGTGGATCTCTATATTTTTTGTATGCAGTAGTACATGTGTGTGTCAAATCATTGGTGTATCACCTCAATTTTATATTTCCGCATTCCTTCTCCTTTTCCTTGTCAATTTTATTAGTTTTAGGTGATAAATAAAGACAAGCGACACCATTGAGGGAGGTGGGCGAAAACCTTGTTTAGAACCAAGTCTTCGGCGGTGTACAGAGGTGCACGACACACGTCTACCGTGATGATTTCCATCCAACTATTATATGTAACTTCTAAGTAGTGTAATCCATGCAATAACGTTTTTGTTATTAAGTTCTATACGTTAAGACTTTAGGATGCGTTTAGGTATGTGTTCAAATAAGTCTTGTTTATTGTAAATATTTGTTTAAATAGTCGATATGATTTTCTATTAATGCCCCTCATTTTAATTGTTTCTAAAATTTTAGGTGGTTTATAATTCCATTATCAAAGTGGTTTATCTCCTCTTAGTGGTTGAGTTATTTGTTTGGAAGTTGTTTAATGTGTTGATCATGTGAAAATAGGAATATAGATTGAATAGTCATTGAAGATTGAGTCAATATATGTCATCTAAAGTCTTAGACTCTTAGAGTTAGTCATCAAAGTTTGCCTCATTGTAAGGATGCAATACCGGTTGAACCTAGCATCTAAGTCCAAATTATGGGGAGTAGCTTTCTACTAAAACATATAGTTGATCTTTAAAACTTTATCGATTGAGTAAGCAACAATATACCAAGGATGGAGGCAATAGAGGAACGAGACCAATCAACAACCTCTCTCACTAGCCACTTAGCAATGAAGCCATGTTTTGAGATAGTGTTCATACTTCTATGCCAAAACGACTAACACCGAGGGGACTTCTATTGGCGGTAGAAGTTTCTTATGTTGTGTGTGATCGAGTGGCATCAATCGTGTATAGTGGTGCGAAATGCAATAATGAGGACACATGTCCTCACATTTCATTTCATTTTGTTTTGTTTGGTGTGCTTATCAAGTTCCTTGTTTTCCCATGATGTGATCATGAAGCGGAAATTCGAACCACATGAATTGAAGTAGGAGATGTTCTTAACAAAGTAGGTGGTGGATGTGTTCCCACTACTATTGATTAGTTAGGTTGATGTTTCCATGAACTTTGTTGATGAGGTTCCCTATTCATGGTTAATATGTTCCCACTGATCAAGCACATGTCCCAATGCAAAGTATATAGAAAGGTTAAGAGTCAAGACCATGTGCAAGCTTCAAATGTTACTTAGTTAGAGGGTGGTGTTTCTTCTCATGTTCGCACCAAGGGGGAATGTTAACAATTATTGTGTTAGCACTCATATTAGTTGGTGAGTTAGAATATTTGTGTGAAAATAATACTAATGTGGGTAAGAAATGAGTTGTATGTGAGAGTGATATTAGGAGATAATTCATTGCTGTTGTAATGTCCATTAAACAACTTATTGAGATATTAGGGATGTCGTTGAAGTAAGATAATATTTTGTTGAGTGTTTAAACAAGAGAGATAGTTGAGATCTAAATATGATTGACTCCTTATACTAAGGAGTCCAACATTCTATATATTTTTGTAATCTCTCATATGAATAATGAAGAAGTGGGTTTATAATTGTGTTTTATTTGTGCAAACCTGAACCAAAGTTCTCAGCCATTTTTTTTTATTTTGATAAAACAATGATGCATTCCTCCCTATTTTTAGGTCTCCTATTTAAGAGAATCTTAGAAACTCATTTCACCCTTGATTAATCTCCAAGTCATTATCATTCTCTCTCATCATTAGTTGATTGATTAGCTCTCTTGGCTTTCTACAACAATCTATTTAGATTCATCAGATCTCCATTGATCATAGAGGGATTTTCATCTTTTCTCTAGCATTTCATGCTACTTCATAACTTCACCGGCATCCCGCTAAGCTTGCTAGTAGGGATCATGAGTAGTCACCATACATCTACCTCAATTTGTTGAAACAATTCTTCTTCCAACAATACTATCACACAACTAGGAAATCTTAAAGATACGTTATTAGTTTTTGTGGATGTTTACGGCTATGAGGGAACTTTATTACACAAAGTACAGGTTTTCTATATTAATTATTATTGTTATCTCTGCATATTGAGGGTTTGGTCTCATGTATTGTTTTTGTGCGTATAAATTTTCATTAGGGATTTTACATTTTTGTATTGCATATGTAATGCCCCTCCTATTTCTCGGTTAAACATCTCGCCAATTCTTGTGTGTTGGTTAGATGTATGTGGGGGTAAATAGGTCATTTCCCTGTATGACCTCCTCGTCCCAACTCTCCTTGTTTGTTGAATGCTAGTTAAAGTTTGTTCGCTCTTTGCTTTACAATTATAATTCCCCTTATGGTGTTATGTGTGTTTAAATTTAATTCACTAAACCTTTGTAAATGTTAAACAAATAAATCTAACATAATCCGAATTTAAAATTTGTAAAATTCCAGTATTTAAGAAGTGCATGCGTGAACCTTTCCAAGAGGCTATGGGTACTGTTAGGAGGAGGATTAGCTAGTCATGTGGGACAGGTTTTCTAGGAAACTTATAGGACCTTATAAGCTTGTAATGTCCCCTTTTTGAAGACCCTTAGCCTATTTTTCCCCGTAGGCTTTTGGGATGTTGCAAGGGGAAAAAACTATGTTGAGTAATTAAATGATATTGCCTAGAGAGTGATTTTAATCATTTGTCATTATAAAGCAATATTCATTTAATTATTTATGGATGCTAAGTGGTTTTTCCACCACCTTGTAGTATTGCTCACAAAAGAATATTTATTGAGCAATTAATGTAATTTATTATTTAATTTAATTCCCAAAAATACAAATAAAAAGGGAATTAATTAAATAATAATAGAGTGGTTTTTAATGTCAAAAATACCCTTAGAAAGGGGACGCCACACAAGGAAAATAAAATGCTTTTAAATTGTATTTTCCCTCCAAAAGGGAATTCAAATTTTGTACTCCTTGTCTATAAAAGGAGGTCATGGGATCATTGTAAAAGTTTATGCTATGTTATGATAAATTCGGTTTGGACTCCATGCTTGGAGTAGGGATGTATGCCCACCCTTAGTGCTCTTGCTCTCCTTATCAATTGTTGAGGAATCGATTTGTATGGAAGCTGGTTGGAATATGAAATTGAAGATTCAAGTGTGTTCTCTTACTCTTTGCATATCGATTTGGCTGATTTAATGTTCTTGTGACAGTGGTAAGGGTTTTCCATGCTAGGCGACTTGCATTATGCTTTTATGTTGGCTGTAGTGAACTGTTGGAGCAGTGTTTTATACTCTAACCCCAGTGAATTCCTTCATGATTGCTTTAAGCATTATTAGAGTGGAACGATTTGGATGTATACATGATATTGTGAGATTCATAGCCCTTTATTGCAGCGACTTCTCTAGGCAGGTTTGATGCTGGTATTTAATGTTGTAAGGGTCTGCTTGTTGGGTTAAATAAAGCTGCTATTGCTCCTTTGACCAGCGACTCCATTAGGGCAAATATTAAGTGTTTTTGATGCCAGTTTGAATCTCATATGAGCAGTGAACTGTTAATGTATTTTGCATATGCCCTAGCGACCTGTAGTTGCATGGTTTATTGATATTTTGGGGATCTTCAAAGCAGCGACCTGGGTCTGGTTATTTGATTAAATATTGCATGCCTTTTATCAATAAAACCCTTGTTCTAAGTCTGTATACCTTCTCTAAATCAGCGACCCCATTATTGTGTGCAAGTGCTTGTTTTGGCAGCGACTTTTGGTTGGAATAAATATATGTTAGTGGCTGTTATTATCAAGGATTGGCGACTCCATTTAATGCCCAAGTTTGTGTGGTAATATTTATTTAGTTGGCAGTGACTTTCGTGTATTTAATACTCTGCTATATGGTCATTGAATCCTGAGTATAGCAGCCTGAATACATGCTTGATTCGGTGATGATTCACACCTCAGTGGCAGCAATTTATATGACTGTTATCTCTGATCAATGGCGACTTGTGTGGGTGCATGATTTATGGTTTTGAGTCTTTTTGGGCAGCGAACTGGACTAAAGGTATTTGGTATGATCTGTGAATTGTTTGATTGACTTTTCAGCGTCTGAAGTTGGATCAGATATATATATATATATATAGCAATTTGTATTGGTGGATTTAGATCTGATTTGGAGGTCATTTGCAGCGGTGTTGGGTCTTCATATTTGTTGGAAAAGAAATCTGATTTCTGAGTTCCTTAGTTTCAGCTGAGAGTTGTTTACTTGAGCTATTCAATAGAGGCCATTAAACCCCTCTTCTTGGGTTTATTGAGCCATCTAATTGAAGGCACAAGTCTGATTGACTGAATGTAATCATTTGTAGTAGTGTTCAATTCAGTTTGGTGTTGATTCCACTTGATTGGTTGTCATTTCCCATATATTTTGGTGGGTGGAGCAACTAGAATGAGTGTGTAAGTGAATTTGGAAGAGCATTTAAGTGATTTTTACAACAAAAAATTGTGTGGGCATGTAAGGAAATTCTTGATAGGTAGAAGAGAGTAAGGGTAGGTTGTGCAAGTGAATCCCCATGGGCATGTAAGTAAATTAAATTCAATTGTAACAGATGTGGGCTTGTATGAAACTTAAATGGAATTGCAAGAAAAGTATTTGACTTGTTAAGGAAGTAGCTCCCTCATTATGAGTTTTTGGTGAAGCTTTGGAGGAAGAATGGACAAGTGTCCAAATCCTATTGAAGGATTATTAGAGAGTCCCTTCCATTTAGTTGCAAATGCTTGGGTGGGGTTGTTTAGCATTTTAATTTTAGAGGTAAAATTGCTTGGAATATAGGAGTTGTGGGGAATGATTTGACAAATGTTTCAAGGGAAGCTTGGAGTTTTAATGTAAGTTTCATGTTTCTTGTGATTGGGATGTAGAGTATGATTTATTCCTTGCCACTTTGTTGAAGAAAAGCTTCCAATTTGTGTGAAGGGATGTGTGTGCATGTGATAGGGGAAAATTTTAGAGTTTTTGTGATGGTTTGTTGCGAATGGATTTGATGTCTTCTCTTTCAAATTTTAAAAATATTGTTAAATGTTTGTTTAGACCAGGTTTAAGTTGCTTGACCTAACTTGTGCAAGGATTATTGTAATTAATTTGAGTTGAGAAATAAGCGTTCACTTATATAAATTTATAGAGTTGTGAATAAGATAAGATATCTAGGGAGGAGCACTCCGTCAGCAATATATACTTTATAGGGCCGCGAGATAGATAAGATAAGATAAGATATCTAGGAGGGGGCCACTAGCCAGGTCTATAATCCATATATAGGGCTGCCCCTAGAACTACAAAGCCAACTGATGTACACACATGCACGTGCACACACACAGACACACACAATCAAGAGAGTATTGATGTAATCCTATCATACAGTTATGTAAGTGTTCAGTAGTGAATATAACATGTATGAGCTCTGGTCAACCTCAAATTCAATAAATTGCAAAAGCACACTTGCAAGAGGCATCCACGTTTTGTATTGTGCAACCATGTTGCATTGATGATATGTGAAAAGTACTATCCCAATGTCCAATGAACCTTGTTGTTTATGACTTCCAAGAATCAAAGAACACAAAATTCTAATATTTATGGTGTGAACCTATAGAAAATTATCATATCTAAAGTTCAATGTCTATCTTATATGTAACATTAGCCATTGTGCTATGCCTTGTCTGATTCAAGAACCAAAGATTGTGTGTCGTTATATTCTCAAACATGTGAAAAATGAATTTTTCTATGATAATTATTGTTTGTGTATTCATTCTTTACTTTTCAAGCCTCAAATATATACTTTGTGAGTGTTTATTCAACAATTCTTGTATATTTTATGTATTCCAAGTATGTCGAGTTAGCTACCTTGATGATGGCGAGCAAGGTATGAGTATTGCACCTTGGATGTGTACCATTGGTGAAGGAAACCTTACCATAACACATATATGGTACACACTTTTGTTTATGTACCTTAGTTCGATCTCCCCCTCTATCATTAAAAGGATGGTATTTTCATGTATGTGTGTCCCATTCATATCCATCAATCCCTTGAGTAATGGTTATTTTCCTTGTAAGGAGTCATAAGGATCTTGGGTGGGAAAAAGTCCAGTTAATGGAGGAGCGAACTATGTGGCCTCGGGTATGTAACCTATGTAAAGTCTCACTTTCATTTGGTGTTATAATGAGGTGTAGATTCAAAAACTGAACTACCTGCTGTTTGTATTCTGTGAGCAAGTGGCATCTACTATATGGATTCTTCTTTGATAGAAGGTTTACTAATGACCAAATGCATTTACTAATGATTACCACATAACTTAAGTTCTTCAATAGAATTGCATCCTTGTCAATAATTGCAATGTTAATCAGTGTTGGCCCTTCTTGTCTATAGTCTATGTTACGGAATGGTCTCAATAATGTTGTTAAAGTTGCCACTTGTTGTAGCCCTATAAGATGAGTGCTCTCAAGAAAAAAAGATAATGCGAGAAGACATGAGTTCAAGCATATCCTCCCAATTTTATTGTCTCAACGTGAAAAAATTAATTGCCAGTGGGAGAAAGGTGCCAGGATTGAACTTACTTTTAGCCCTGCTAGTGGAGCATATGCAAAGACAACTCCACGCTGGGGTTTGAAAAGAACTTCTTCAGCCAAAAGCAGCCATCCAGAGGCGCCCTTAACCACTGCTAACATGTAAACGTGCAGTTCCTTGCCCTCCTCAAATGCAATTCTGCAAGGAACTGCATCACCTGGATTTACATTGCGATTTTAAAAATTTCAGGGGATCTATATTCATTGAGTTGATGTTCAAGTAGTTTCATAAATCAATGTACCAGAATAGGGATTTATGTGGTAAAACTAACCCAAGTTCACTTCAACACCAACTCTCAGAGATAAACTATCAAGACCAGCACTTTTAGCTCTAGAACTGGCAGGAAATTCTTTTATGAGATCTGACGGAGGAATTTCAGGCAGCGTGCCTCTCAGAATTAAATTCATGACTTGATGAAAAAGCACAAACACCTGAGAATCAAATTTAGAAGAACATCAATGGAATTACAAGTGAGATACAAATTGTATACATGCAATATCTAAGTATTCTTCTCAAGAATTGTCGGAAGAAAGCATCAAGAAAATGCAATCTAAAAGTGCATTCATGTCCCTTTATGCATCTGATGATTCCAGAACATGAACCACTTGTACTAACTGCTTTGTGCTAGATTCCTCGAATCCAATTAAAATATAGAAAACAATTACATTTTAATTAACTATGTTTCAATTGATTACAACCTTGATAGCATCCAGCATCCTTTCTCTAATCATAAAAGAAGAAAAGTTGCCTGCAAGCGTAGAACAGAATAACCATGAAATTTACAAAAGATGTCATATAAAATATTCCTCAAAATATACTTCAATGGATTTTTATGACAAGGATAAATTAAATCCTGTGGTAAAAAACACAAGAAATCACATTAGCATCACTGAGTAACTTACCATCTGGAATAATTGACGGAGAATCAGGTAGAATAATGAGTCTGATATCTTTATGAAGTGCCGGTACCTCTAGGGCTGTCAAGTATTAGAAGACCTTGTTAATTCTTAACCAAAATAGAATCAATGGATACAAATTTGTATGGAATGAAAGAATTCTTAATACCTTTCTTGCAGTCTTTCCATTCGTCCAAAAGAGTTTTCAGAATCAAATCACAACATGAATCATTGATTTCATTCAAAAGGTTATCAGACGCATTCTTATATGCAGCCTGTAAGATAGGTAAAGGAAAAACCATTAACAAACATTGAGCCAAGGACATAACTTCCACATTACAGAAACATACCCAATACTGTTCATACTGATGTGTATGGTTACATATAAGATGAGGACAGTGTGGTTTGTTTTTAAATTTTCCACTTTTAAGCATAATACCATTCTTAATGCATGTGACTCAAAGTTTGCATTTCAATAAATAAATTATAACTCTCAAGAAAACTGAATAGCATTGAGAACATTTTCCAGGAATGAGTGCCCATCTGTCAAGACCTCATTCGGGGCACCATGCAGTGACTGGATCTTGAACCAGAAACTATCAAGCAATATTAATTTTGAGTAGTTGGTTGATAGCTGTAATAGCCTATACCATGCAACTGAATGGCTTGGTCTGATTTCTCTCTTTAATTATTTGGTCCGATGCCCCTTCAAAACTCCAAGCATCCTGTCAAATATTTGAAATCACAAGGAGGGAGAGTATGTGAAGTATGCTTTGCAAGACTTATGTTCGAATCACAGTATTGTCAGGCATCAGACTACAACATATACTAAGTGTTACGCAGGGACACGTCCCCTAGAATTTTGTGACATCCCAAACGTTTCGGGGACTTGGGGACTTGGAGGGGACATCCCCATTTTTAAAAATCTTTCAAAAGTTTTTTGATGTTTTTACTTTTAAAAAGATGTTATTTTTTACCAAGAACATCAAATTATAATCGTGAAAGTACATAAAATACATTGAAAACAGTTTAAATCCCTAAATGTCATTGAAAAAAGTTAAAATATTGAAATATTAGTTTTATGTATTATTTTAAAAGCCGTCCCCCTACCGTCCCCAAAATTTGGGAAATTTTTTATCGTCCCGAAATCCTGCCCCTCCGTACCCCATCCCCGAAACATAGGTAACTATGCATATAATTCATAGCAAAATGGTGTAGCAAATTGGAAGAATAGAACATTGGTCAAGAATACTCGGCGAGTTGGCGAGTACTCGCCAACCGTTTTCCCAACCGAGTAATCGCCACCAAAAGTCACAAGAATGACTCGTTGAGTTGTGGCAAGTAATCGCTGAGTTAACGCAGCGAGTCTAGGACTTTAACTCGCCTGACGCGGCCTGCACGCGGATACACGGTTTTGACACTCAAAAACACTCAAATACATGGATTTTTCCCTTTATAAGGCCCTACAACACTTCATTTCATTCACACAACCATTTGAGCTTGCATTGCTTGTGTTGAACAGATTTTGGAGTGAATTCGAAGAGAGAATTTGGAGAATTGCATTTGGAGGTAAGTTTTTTTTTTTAATTCTTTCAAGTTTTTCAAATTTTGTGTATATTATTTATGTTTTATAGATTCATATTGTAATTCTAAATACATGTAATGTAAAATTGAATGCTTGTAATTTTTTTATAATCATTTTTGCAGCGGAGGTATGTTTTTTTTTGTAATGTCCCACTTCTACTATTTAAATTTTAGAAAACTTGGATTCTCTGGAATTCTAAATACATGTAATATACACTACTACGGCAATACTTTAATTTTTCAAGTCTTATCACTCCATGGATTACATTTAAAGTAATAACCTTGAAATAGCTCCAACTTACGGTTGGATTTTTTAAAGGCGCCTTGAACTCAAGGGTCGAATTTTCAAGTATTATTTCAATAATGGCTCAATAAACCCAAAGAGAGGGGTTTAATGGCCTTTGACAGATTACACCAAAATGCAACAATAAACTGAATATATACTGCTGCTATGAATTCAAAACACACTGCTGCAATAATAATGATCATTTGCTCAACATGAGGATAATAAAGACCCAAACTTCTATACTCATTTGCCTTCATACAAATCACTGAATATTAGAGAGGTGCAACAAGTGCAAATGGATAAAGAACAGCCCACTAATCATATACTTTAATTGCCAAATCTGCCTTGGAATTGGAGACTGAAAATTATCACAATCACTATGCAAAAACCCAATCGATCCAAGCCCAAACACCACCACCAGTCATCAAAATGTATTATCTAACATGCCACATGTAAATTGATGTCAATAAGACTTCAAACCATCATTAATTCATGCATTAATCCCAGCCGCTACACTCAGACCATTAGAGTCACTCAATATGCATGGAAATCGATGCTAAAATCAGTGCTTGCACACCATAATGGTGACGCTAGGCTTATGCAAACAGTACTAACAGTTCGCTGATCAAATGAAGCTTAAATATGCATTAAAACATTCAACATTTACCCCCAAATGAAGTCGCTGGCTTTAAGGAAAGAACAACAGTTTATTTCAAACCCAAAATCAGACCCTAACACATCAAATGAAGTCGTTGTAGCTAGTAAACTAAAATCAGCCAATTCGCTGGGCATTTAGCACACCAAACATGCATTAGAATATTCAAAGAACTATCCAAAGAGGTCACTGCAGTTAGGAGATAAGGTCACACAACCAACTTAGTCGATTCGCACTGAAAAACGCATTCAAATCAGTCCATGAACATTACAAGACAAATCGCTAGGGCTGGAATGAAGCCTTCAACCAAATCGATTTGCAAAAGCACACAAAAACACTTCAATGGATATCAAAACCAACTTCAATTAGATCTCCCATGCAAGAGAGAACAAGTATCAAGGGTGGGCATACATCCCAACTCCAAGCATGGAGTTCAAATCGATTTCATCATAGCATAACCCATCTCAAGGAAATGCGACCCCTCTTTATAGAAATAAGAGGTGCAATCTCCAATGTTCAATCATTTAATGTTTTCCCTCTAAATCAAAATTCAAATAAAAATATTTAATAAGCTACTACTTGTGCACTTTATTTAATTTCTTAATTTAATATTAAGAAATAACTAACCTATGTGCACATTCTAGACTACCTAGAAACTCCCACTTGTAGCGCTAGGCATACCAAGGGGTTACAATGCTAATAAAAAGAGTGAATCGATTTGATAGTAATGTCTCACAAAAAGGGGGACATTACATTTTGTTTACGCATATTCGTTCTAAACTAATTAAATTTTATGTGTGTATTGTAATCGATTCATATTGTAATTCTAAATACATGTAATGTAAAATCGAATGCTTGTAATTTTTTATAATCATTTGCAGCCAGAGGTATGTTTTTTTTTATGCAAATTCGTTCTAAACTATTTAAATTTTATGTATGCGTATTGTAATCGATTCATTGAATATGTTTTGTAATTTTAAATGCGTTCAATGTGATTGTGAATCATTTTAAATTTTTAATGCTCATTTGCAACTAGTAGGTATATCATTTTTATTAAATTACGGTGAAATATGGTTATTCAGCATTTTAAATTTAATTAAGCTTACATTTTCTAATTTTTTAAATGTGCATTGTGTTGCAAATTAGAGGTTAACAATGGCATCAGGCTCGGCATTAGGTTCGGCATCTGGGTCAAGCATCACTAGTAGGAACCGCTTCTGAAATGCCCGTACCCAAGCTTGGAAATATGGTGTGCGTGAAGCAGTTTACAGGAATAGTTACTAGCATTTTGTGGTGAAAACAATGTCTGAGAGACATCAATCGTCTGAAGTATCACCTTGCATCTATTGTTTTCGGGACGTTGTGGTTTGCCCAAATGTTATGGAAAGAAAGCAAGAGAGAGAGATAGGAGTAAAGATGACGAAGTTTTAGAGGAGAAGAAACTAGAGAGAGAGAAAGGGTGCAAGAATCCATAGCACAAGCTATTAGACTTGGGGCTGCAATGATGACAATGAAGGATTCAAGGAGGATGATACGGCAACAATTCAGAGGCTCTCTACTCGTGGTCCACGCATACGAACCGGAAGAGCCGGAAAGAGGCACATCTTTATCGAGTTCGAGCAAAGGCATACAAAGTTTTTTTGTGGCAAGGAACACACCTGGAGCACAAACTTCATTGCAAGGTACAACCTAGAACAAGGATATGCATGAGGAAGCGGATAAAGCATGTGCAAATTTTTGGTACTACAACAACCTTCCATTGATGTGGTAAAGAGTCCATCTTTAGAGTACTTGGTGACAGCGTTGACAGTTGCAGGGAAAGGGTACAAGGCACCCTCTCCAAAAGATTTGAGTGGGAAATTGCTTGAGGGTGCAATTGCAGATGCCACTACAATTCTAGAAGAGCAAAAGAAACAATGGAACAAATACGGATGCACCATTCTTTTAGATGGGTGGACGAGATGGAAGGAACCGCACCCTCATTAATTTTTAGCGACTTCAAATGGTGAGATGGTGTTTTTGAAGTCTATTGATGCCTCTAACATAGTAAAAAATGCAGAGAATTTGAGTGTTATGTTAGAGACGGTTGTATTAGAGGTTGGTGTACAAAATGTTGTGCAAGTTGTCACAGACAATGCAACAACATATGTGGCGGCTGGGAGACTACTGCAGGAGAGACATCCATCACTCTTTTGGACTCCTTGTGCAGCTCATTGCCTTGACCTTCTTTTGGAGGACATAGACAAAATTGATTGGGTGAGGCCGGTTGTAGAAGATGCAAGAAACATAACAAAGTACATATACAATCACCCTTGGGTTTTGAGCTTGATGAGAGAACACAAAGGGGAAAGAGCTTGTTTGAGCCGGTGTCACAAGGTTTGCAACTAACTTCTTGATGTTGCAAAGTATTTCTAGTTTGTTGACATCTTTGAAGCAAATGTTTGTGAGTCAAGCATGGCTAGACTCACAATATTCAAAGAAAGCGGATGGAGAGAGGGTCGCGAAATAGTTTTTGATGATATCTTTGCGAAAGAGAGCTATAGAGATCATCGAGGTAATTTCAAACTTGATTTATATTTCATTCCTTTATTTTAATTTGTTAAATTATAAATATATTGTTTTTACTTTTTTACTTTATTTGTAAGTTTGTAACCTTACATTTTAATTTGTGTGTAGGTGTCAGAGCCGTTGGTGAGGGTTTTGCGTTTGGTTGATGGGGAGCAAAACCCTATGGGGTATATTTATGAGGCCATGGATAGGGCCAAAGAGTCTATCCAAAACTATTATAGGGGGGATATCGTCCAGATATGGTCCCTTTTGGGAGATTATTGATCGGAGGTGGAGCAATCAACTCCACCCTGACCTATTCATGCGGCAGGTACTACCTAACCCAAGTATTTCTTCTCGACGACTTCACATATGTGAACGGAGAGGTTATGGAGGGCCTTTCAACATGTATTGAGAGGATGATACCAGATGTTGAGACGAGGGACCTCGTCATTTTAGAGCTGCAAAATTACAAACATGCTAGGGGAGGCTCTTTTCTTCGGTGTTAGCTATCGAGGGAGAACCACATAGACACCAGGTAATAAAAATTAGAATGTTTACCAAGTTACTTATTAGTTACAAATTTGATTTTATTAATTACTTATAAACTTTTGATTATCTTGTTTGTAGGTTCTTGGTGGGAGGATTGGGGAGGAAATACCCCGCATCTTCAAAAGCTAGCCCTCAAAATTCTATCTCAACCTTGTAGCGCTTTTGGATGTGAACGCAATTGGAGTTTGTTTGAGGCCATTCACATGAAGAAGCGCAACAAGTTGATCAAAAATGGCTCAACGACTTGGTTTTGTGCAATCTGATCTCGGCTTCGCTGCACAAGAAAAGTGGAGGCCACATCAGAGGAGCTTATTGATTTGGATGAGATAGATCCATACAGTGAGTGGGGCAAGAAGAGGAAATCCTTGTGTTCACAGAGGATGAGATTGCTTCTTTTGAGAGGGAAGCTATGGAGGGAGAAGCACTAGCAGCTGCGAGGAGATATTGGATTGGATGACATCTTTGGAGGTGATCTCCAACATGCAACAGAGGAGCCACCACCATCTACTTCCAGGTTCGAGCCAGAGTCACGGCCTTTTAGGAGGAGTGAGGAGACGCAACCGAGTGTGGGGCCTAGTAGAGGCACTAGACCCTCTCCCAATATTTCTCTAGAACGGGGAAGAGGAAAATGTAACTTATTGTATATTGTAACTTGTATAGATATGAAATTTATGATGATATTTTCAATGTCAATCATCATAAATTCATATTACTTATCAGCCGAGTTGTTGTATTCGCATGATGATGCGATTTTGTATTGTATTTGTATTCAAATCTAATAGAAAACACTTCTCCAACATTTTATGGACTCATTTGATACATTTTGTAGCTATGTGTTGCTTAAAATTTATGTTTTTAAAGAAATTTGCGTATTTTTAAGTTACCGAGGATTCCCGAGTATTCGCCGAGTATTGCCGAGTCAAATTTTTTTGGTCTGCCGAGTACGAGTATGCGAACTATTCAAGATGGTAAAATGTATGCTATAAGCCAAAGTATCTATGAGTTTTTTTGGAATGAGGGTGTATGTTTTGCTAATTATATTTTGAATAGGATTCCTACCAAGGCCATGAGGGATGTGACACCACATGAGTAGTGTGGAAGGGGTGACTATGATCATGCATTACAGGATGTTCGGTAGTTAAGCATGGGCTTATATTCCATATGAATGAAGTGGAAGAAGCTAGATCCTAAGAGTCATAAGTGTGTGATGGTGGGATATTCTAAGGGGGACTAAGGCCTACAAACTATGGGATCCGGTGAAGCGAGGAGAAGATCATTTGAATGGGTGTTGTCTTTCATGATTCAATATCAATTGAGGCACAAAATAGCAACTTCTTTGAGGATACTCCGAGTACTCTGCAACTTTCTCATGTATCGATAATGATGGGGCTCCTAGATTGGATGAGGCAGCTCCTTCGATTGTGACTATTTTAAGAGGAGGTTATTTCAAGAGATGAGGTATAGTATGCACATAATCTATTTGATGATGTGGCAGCTCCGTGATTTTGGCGAGGCACACTCAAATGGTGATATTCTAGTTGAGGATGGCCACATACGTGATGATCCTAAATCCTGGGGACATTAGTCATCCCAAGTAGGCAATTAAAATCCTTGAGGAGGTTAAGGAACACAAGGAAATGATTCTACCACTTGAAGAACCCATAGTGAAAAGTAGGCCAATTTTTCTCTCATGACTAGGGTTATGGACAGTTGTAATCCACAATCCTATAAGGAGGCCAAGGGTTGTGCCTCACGATGAGTGGGATAATGCTATGGCGGATGAGTTCAATTACTTGATATAAAATAAGACTTGGGAGCTTTGTGCCCCATCCAAGGGGGAAGAGTGTTGTGAAATGCAAGTGGATTTATAAGAATGAGTTCACTTCGGATGGTTCTATTCAGAGGTATAAAGCAATATCAGTGGGTAACAAAACTCTCAGAATAGGCGTTGATTATTGGGAGATGTAAACTCCTACTGCAAAGATAGAATTTGTTTACATTATTCTTTCTCTTGCAGCCAAAGTTAAGATTGGAGGTGTGCTGGATGGATACGAAATGTGCATTTATCAATGAAGATCTTTAAGAAAAAAATTCTATGTAACATCCATTAGGATATGAACAACATGATGATTCTATGCTCGTGTGCAAGCTTATGAAATCACTCTAGGAGGTTGAAACATGGCCTCCCAGGTATGGTATGAGAAGATAGATAAATCCTTGTTTTCTTGCGAGCTTCACCAAATGCTAGTCTGACCACAATGTTTATGTGAAATATATTGATGGCCATATGTCGATTCTATTGTGTAATCTAGGTGATATGATAGTCGATAGAGATAACACTTCTTTGATACACATCTTAAGGATGATTTGAAGAAGATAAAGAACTTAGGCTTCTTGCATTACTTTCTTGGCATACAAGTATGTCTGTTGGAGTAGGAGATTTTCATCTCTCAACCTAAGTATACAGTTGACTTGTTAAAGAAATTAAACATGTATAAGTGCAAGCCTTCAGCTACCCCATATCAACCAAGAGTTAAGTTGACGGAACTGTATACTACAAGAGTTAATGCTACTATGTACAAGGAACTTGTTTGGAACTTATTGTACCTAACTCATTCTCAAACAGATATGTCCTTTGTAGTTGGCACAATGTGTAAGTATTTTTCTTGATAATAGGGAAAGTGAGGGGTTTGAGAGGGTCCCTTACCCTTGTACAACCAATTATCACAGATATTCAAAGAAGATTAAAAATAGACAAAACAAGAAACAACCTCAAGACCAAACAACTAAGAACCTAAAAATAACCAAAAATCTACCACGGTGATCAGCCAAAAGTTAGATAACAGTCAGCAAAACAGAGCATAGACAAAATACTAAATACTAAAAACAATTCTTATTAATAAAAGTGTGCTTTCAATAAAATAAAATCAAAAAAAACAGCTACCAAATTACTTTTGGTAGGCTAGGTTGTGCAAAGGTTAAAAATGTGGAATAATGATTTTACACTTAAGACCGACCACAGCTTCCCACTCATTAAAAATATCATCCAACTGCTTCTCCATTGAGCTATCATCCAGATCCCCTCTTTTTCGTTCTTGTTGCTTTTTTGACCCTTGGTTTTCTTGCTAGGGCTTTCCAACGTGGCTCTCTCCTTTCTATTCTTCACCTCCTCCTTAAGCGAGTTTGATACTAATGGCATAGTTCTTAATGGCTATTGACCTTCTTGAAGGGCACCAATTTTATGTTCTCCTTAATTTGTTTCACCACATCATCCGTTCTTTCAATCTTGATATTGGTTCTAGTGACCTCCTCCTTGATTTGACAAACATCTTGAAACCCACCCCAACTAACATCCTTGTAAAGAATCCTCAACCTTTTCTTTACTTCTCTACTCTTGGATATCTTTGATGTCCTTCCTAAGCTTTGGATTTTTATCAAAGAGTCCCTTCATAATGTTGAGCTATTTAGCTGCAATCTCCTCCAACTTCTCAATTCTAGCCTTAACTTCATCATTAATGTAGGAGTGTCCTCCATTTCAATAGTGTTTCCTTTCTCGTGTCAACGAGACATACAAGGGTCCAAAGCTTATTTACTATGGACTCCGAGAGGTCTTACGAAGAATCCTAATAGAGACAATTTTGGCCTTCTTGAAAATGGGGGCCCTTACAATAGGGTGTGTAGGTATTGATAAGAAGGTAAGAAAACATTTAGGTACATTTTAAGTTACTTATATGGGGATTGTGTACTCAAGAGGCGCGGTGATGAACACTTGATGGGTCATACAGACTCAAATTAGCAATTGTTGTGGGATTTCAGTCTTCTTCTAGGTTATGCATTTACTTTGGGATCATGTCTAATTGATTGGTCTTATAAGAAGCAAAAGGTGATTACATTATTTAGAATTGAGGCGGAGAATGGAGAAACAATCGACGTGGCATAGGAGATAGCATGCATTCGAGGATTTTGATGCATCTAGGTTGTACCCCTAAGTTGTCACCATAGCCTATAACAATAGCCAAGGTTATATTTAGACTTCTCATATTCCCATTGAGCATGCCATGTGTAGACACTAAAATTTGGTAACTTGTCCTTGTGCAATGCTAAGTTTGACCTTGTATCCTTGCTAAGACAAATGCACACATTCAGAATCCAATCTCCTCATCTTTCCTCCATTCGCAACTTTTTTATCTTTGACAATATGCCCTATCATTAATTCTAGAAATATTATTTATTCAATGCAGCATAAAACATATGATATTCACGACACAACTTTCATGATTTGATGCTTCTCTATCCTCCCCAAAACCGTATGGAAGGCTTCGAGATGCAGAGCAACTGTCACATAAGCCGACCTTGCACGGTCCCGCCCTTCTGGATCACCGACTTTGTTTTCAATTTCAAATCATTATTGGGGTCATTTCTTGTTTCTAAGGTTGGCCTTATTAGAATATCTTGCCTACACAAGACTATATAAGCAAGTCCCACACCGAAAAATTACCTATTAAAAACATCATTCCAAAAGCACTCAGAGGATTCTTAAATCCGCTCAAATTAGTTGTACATCATCTAGGGAAGTCCCTATTACAAATTGAAGCACTCAACTAGGTCAAAGCATCTAGCTTCAGCCATCTACGAGCATGCAAAGATGATAGATCCATGTCTTAACAAAAGAAAATCCATCCCAAACATCACACAAGGGTTTCAATCAACAAAGGATTAGGTCACATAGCTGAGGCACACCACATCTCACAATTACCGTGTTGGGTACATTCTATACTACGCAGTTATCCCACTATCTTGGTGTCAAGAGAAACAAGGGCACCTCTAAGGGGTTGATTATCTGGTGTCTCTAGATTTCACCATAAAATCTGAGACTACCCATTTGAAAATTTTCATTCTTTTTTAAAATAACGGGTCTTTTTGTGTTTTTATTGCCAGAAGATGTCTATATTATGTTAGGATATTCCCAGTGAATCATATGAGCCAATTTCGACAAATACCCAGATGCCCAAACTCATTTTATCCCTCCGCCAAGTTTTGTCTGCGGGAAATTTTTATTTAATTATTTATTGAATAAATAATGCCCGTTTGAAGTAAATTGTGCTCCGATTGAATCCTGTTGAAGTTTTGCATGTCAGTATTCACTCATCTCAATAGGATTTTCACCAAGAATGAATTTGGGCTTCTGCAACTTCCGGCCATGATTTTCGCTTTTATTTCTTTCTTTTGCGTTTTTTCCGGTTTTCTCTCGTAGTTTCTCTGTGAAATTCCCCTAGGTCAATTCCTTCGCTAGTATTGTTTTTTAATTGCCTGAAGCATCTAGAGATTATCTACTGACACAGCACCAAAAGGAATCAGCCTCAAAATTCAAGCTTCGAACCAAAAAAATGAAGTCATGCACAAAAAAGCCTCTCCCAGGCAAGTCGCATTTTCTGGATTTAATGAGTGTGAGTCATGCGATGGAATTTTTGGTATCATGCGTAGGCGGGTAGGCAGGAATTTCTTACTTGCCTTGCAGGATACTTTTTCCCATGAAGTCAAAGTCACTTAAGCTGCGATGGGAAAATTAGAGGCGACAGGCAGATGGGAATTTTTTAACTGCCTTGCAGGTGAAAATTCTCATTATAAAATAAAGAAAAATCACTTAAAGCACCGATGGGAATTTTCTGCCTGCTTGCCAGCTAAATTTTCCCACCAAAGAGATTTATTCACCCATGCAAGTTGCACTTTATCAAAGGAGGCCAGTTTTAATGCAAGTCGCACTTTTTGGAAGGAAGACTTTAAGCTGCCAGTGGGAATTTTGGCAGTGGCAGGAAGGCGGGAATTTCTTACCTGCCTTGCAGGGTAATTTTTCCCATGAAGTCAAAGTCACTTAAGCTACAATGGGAATATTAGAGGTGGTAGGAAAGCGGGAATTTCTTACCTGCCTTGCAGGGTAAAAATTCCCATTATAAAAGAAAAATCACTTAAAGCACCGGCGGGAATTTCTTACCTGCCTTGCAGGGTAAAAATTCCCATGATGAAAGTCAAATCACTTAAGTGGAAGAGGGGATTTTTGGAGCTGCAGTGCAAGGTGGAAATTCCCATCAAGTTGACTTCTTATTTTTAGCAATTCCTCTTGCCAAAAAGTGCGACCCACCTTGGGTGAATACAATGCATTTAATAATATTTATTAATGGTTTATTCACCCAATTTTGGCGCCATAAATAGAAGGAAAGTCAATGCAAGTGGAAGAGCTAAAGAGAAGTCAAAGATGCATGCTAAAAATAAATAAAATAAATTTATTTAAAAGCAACCAGCAACATGCATAATTGGGTGCCCAATTTGGGTGAATAAACATGATTGTTTATTAATTAAATTGCTAGAAATAGGAAGGGCAATTATTAGAAATAGAATCTTTGAGGGTTATATAAGCATGGGCTGCCATAATAAAGAAGCAATTAATTCTTTTTGATGAGGATTGCAGCCCAGACAGGTTTTGGCGCCAAAAGGAGGATTTTGCATTAAAGTTTATTTTCCACTACTGGAAAGCTTCCAATTTTGGTGCTTAGGGTTGGAATAGCCTAATTTTGGTCATTCCGAGCATCTGCATGTTGGTATAAGTGCTCTGGTGAATTAAATAATATTTTTGCTTGCTTTGCATGCAAGCAAAACCTCAAATTTTAGGGCAGCAAGCTTTATATGCAGATTTTGGTGATAAAAATCAAGTATTCATGCCATGGACTCCATCTTTGTCTGAATAAATTGCAAGTATTCATCACAGGTGCTCAAATCAATGTCAGGTACATTGAACATATCTTCTGAATCTGAAGATATTTCCAGATCTACACAAATGGATCCAATTGCAAGGGATTCAGGCGAATTAAAAAGAAAAAGCTCAGACAAAGATTGTTCGAGCCATGTTGAAGCATGATGAAAGAGAAAGATCAGCAGAATCATGCATAGCTTCCAAATTTGTTGAAGTCAATGATACAGACATAGGCCCTGAACCTATCACCGATTTAATTGATAGATCCAGATATCATAATTGCAAAGGCTTTGGAAAAAATTCATCCTTTTGTTCTAACGCAGCCTTTGTGTAGAAGTCGGTGCATGGAAAATTCCTTCTAGGATCTTGTGCATGTGCTCCCAATCTTCCAGTTGAAGCCTTCATTGAATATTCTTGTATTTGCATTCACCTTGAGTGCTTTCCAGAATTTAAAATTGCTCATATGCAATTAAAAATAAAAATGATGAGTTTTGTCTGAATTATTTACGGCAAACATTGCACTGGTGCATGTACTAGAAAAGAATTGCAAAAGCTTCAAGGATAGAAGGGAAGACAGGTCAAAGGCAATACTCGCAAGCAAATCACAATCATGCATAGCTTCAGATCCAGTTTGGTGAGAATCAAAGGCAAAAGAGTCAACCGCATGCAGAATATGGAAAAAGAACAAGACTGGAAGTGTTGCAGCTTTCTTCTAATTTCTTTTCCTCTTTCTTCTTTTTTCTCTTATTTTCTCCGACAAAGTAATTGAGCGATCAATTAAATTATAAAACTTAAGTGATTGGTTTAAAAGTCGTTACTTGAAGAAGTCAATTACTTGGAAATAGGTGGCAGCCATGCAAAATAGAAGGTTCTATTTTTCAGTTATAAATCATGCATGTCATGCAAAGAGGAATTCTAGGAGGAAGATTGTCAGTTGTTTCCCTTTTCATAGCTTCCGCATGGAAATTCATTTAAAGCTTCATATTTGTAATTGCCCTTTATACACTATAAATAGAGGAAGAACCCACGAGGTTAGTGGATCGGATTTTGTAATCAACATTCTTGTGTTCCGGACTTTGAGGTGAAACCCCGATTTACGTAAGCAAAGGAATAGAGAAGAGATTTCCGGAGAACTTTGTGTCTCGTTGGCTAGATTTTCTACATAGCATAAAACCTAGGCAGTCATGAGATAAATCTCCCTCTTTTACCGGTGAGGCTTCCATGTCAGATTTTTCAATTAAAATATGCTAGTATCTATATGGGGTTTTACTTTAACTGCTCAAAACTCATGAACCATAGTCAGATAGCTTCACAACAAGTAAAGCAATTGTTTAAGAAAGGAAATATTTATAAAGAAGGGAATTATATAAACACATAGAGAAGAAATGGGAAGATGTGCATCCCAATCAATAGATAACAGAGTTGATTGCATGCACATAGAAGAAACCAATAGATATCAACACAAAATTATAAGCAAAGGCAGCTCTAGATCTAGATCTAAAATAACACAAAGTTTATTCAAAGATCTAAGATAGAAAGCTAGAAACAAATACACCGTGACACAAAGTTCTCCGAAATCTGCTCCTGTATATTCCTTTGCTTCAAGTGGCTCTCAAGGGTTTCAGCACAAAGTCTGGAACACAAGAATGTTGCTTACAAATTCTGATCATTAACCGGAGGTTCTTCTTCTACTTATAGAATGTAGAAGGGAAAGTACAAATGGGAAACTCAACTGAACTGAAACATAAACAAGAAGTAAAGATGACATTTGGCAATCATCCTCCACTAACTTCTCCTTAAGTGACACATGTATCACTTAACTAATAGAATTGTTCCACATAACTTAAAGTAATGGTTTCAAAACCAATAACTTTAAAGTTTTACAATTTCATCCGGAACGTGGAAAATAGAAGAAGAAAGAATAGAAGAAGAAGTCAAGCCAGCTGTAACATTTATATCTTCTTTTTGTTTTGATACTGAATATACTTGTCGAACATGTAATTCAACATCTTCCCATCGTCTTAGCCACAACTTCCTTTTCTGTCCTGAACTGCAACAATCCTTCGTTCAACACCTTGATACATGCTTCCACATCCTCCAAGCTCGGCCCGAACCTCGCAATATCCGATCGCAAAGTGCCACCACCGCTAATGGAATTCATCGTGAAAGGCTTAGTAAGAGCTCCATCAATTCTCCTCGTACCATCGAAGAGATCCTTCCAGGAATTAGGCACTTTTGCTAGAATGATCCGTACGTATGAAGTAACATTTTCGACCACTTCCTCCTCAAAGTGAAAGCAATGATATTGTCTCGGTAAAGATGATGTCTTACTCTCTCAAGTGCCATCGCATCCTCTTCAAAAAATTCTCGCAGATCTCCAAACGGAAAGATACGCAAACTCCCATTGTTTCCCTTCTCAACCGATCCGTCCCATACATCTATTCCGCAACCAACACTTCTCCTGGCAACTTATTGATTTTCGCCAAAGTACTCAAAGTTACTCTCAAGAATCGTGTTCATATCTACTATGCTTGTCACACCGCTTGTTTCACCTGATCTCGCCGCATCATTCATAACCTTCAAAGGGTCGACACCTCTCCAAGTCAGACAGAAGCTTGACGAATAATCGATTCTTCCATTCGCCGATAGCTTTCACCGATTTGCCAGATCTTCCATCTCTCCGCATCGATGATCACTCACCGCTCTTGCTAAAATGGGCCGAGTGGAAGATTTAGCAACCTTGGCAATGATCTCGCACAACCGAGATATACCGCTTCAAGTTCAACTTTCTCCGCCTTTTCTCTCGCTCAAGCCTAAAGGAATAGAGCATCTATCAATGTCTCGTATCCCGCTTCAATCCTTTCGTGGTGGCTTGACCGACAGTACTTTGTTATCGTTATGTCTTCTCGCCGTGAGCTCATCCTTTTTCTTCCTTCGCCGAATCGACATCTCAAAGAAACTTCGCCCCGACTCGATGATCAACCTCAAGTTACCTAAGCAACTTTAGGTTTTCTATCTTTTCCGCCTAGACTGAGTAGCTGCAAGTCGTGTTCCTCCAAGTTCATTTCCACTCTAGCTTCGGAACCAATCGAAGTCAACCATTTCGAGAAATTACTTCTGAGAATGAGAAGTCATTGAGTGTACTACTATCTCCGCGCTGATTCCTCTCCATCGAAATCGCATAAGTTGTTGTTGTGGCTGCCATCTTCAATCATCCAAGGACAAAGCTCTTTCAAACTCGCCATCGCAGCTTCAACGTTTCTTCAGAACAAAGCCGAATGGAGTGGCCGAGGAGAGAAGATGAATGTTGCGGATTCAACTCGAGGATGGAAGTGTCCTCGCCGAGGTGCAACAATCGGTGAAGAATCGATGCCGGAGAAGCCGAACTAACGTCATGGCCGTGGAAGTGATCTTCTCTTCAAGGAGACCTTCGTGCACTTTCATCTTCTCGGCCTTCACGCTTTCTCCTCCGTGCTTCCTCTTGAGGGAATCTCTTGCGCCGAAGTTGCCCGTGACTTGATTCATCAATGCTTCATCAAGGCAATATCCCTTCACAACAACCAGTTTGAAGTATTCACTAGAATAACGCTAGACCTTTCTCAATCGTATGGCAGCCCCCTACGTTATCCTGAAGTACGGCTCTATCTCCTCCCATTTGATGGTAAGTGTCAAGTAACACATTCCCATCATCTTTAAGATCCGCAGGTATCCGTGCTAGTCCAAAGTCGAACACTGCCGTGGCCGATAACTCGCTGAAATCTTTCTTTCTAACCTCGTACTCACTTTTGCACTTCATCCAGAAATCCTCTAATGAAGGCACATGTGCGTACTCCTGGGAGATCGTCTTCCTGGCTACTCCAAATGGATCGAAGTTCAGCCGTGCTGGGAAGAACTCTTGCTCATACTCAGATAACATTTCCGCTTCCAATCCTCGGGCTTTATGAATGCTCTGGCAGCTATAATGTCCCACAGTGATCGGGAAGAAGCCCGTAGACTTGTGTCGTTTCGACTGAAGGTCGTGTATCTCCACAAGTTGTCTACTCAGCTCCATGGTGATCAATCTATCATTCGGATATCTGGGCAGCTTAACCGGTTCTCCAGAAAAGCCAGTAACCCTGAGGTATGTGAAATCTGCAAACTGAATGAATAGACTGCCAATTCTGGATACAACTTCCCACGCTTCCTTGCTCACCCTGTTGGCCTTTAGGTCCCTTGTCTAACCTGCAAATGAATTCGTAGAAGAATCCATCGTTGACCACTTTGAAATCTTTTTACGCACGCAGTACAAAAGTCGTGGGTAGCACTCAAAATGGGGTCCTTAGAAAGAACGCCACATCTATCCATCTTGAGAAGATGCCTTGTGAAGTCAGCCGCGCATATACCAAATAAGAAGTCATTTTGAAGTCGAAAGTACGCTTCACGCCGGAGTTGCTCACCAATGTTGTCGCTAATGATTTCTGACCAATCGATTATTGAATCACTTTGTTGATTTCAATGGTCCTGATGAAAGCATACATCCATGTACGGAAAGTGTGAGCATTCGCTTCGCCATTTATCCTGCATAACAATTTGGCAATATCATCTACCTCCGTACTGTGATTGGACCGCTGGAAGAGTTCTTGGGAACTTGGAAGGAGATCTGGGCTTCTTCATGTATCTGCTGTTCATTATGTTCACGCACTCAACTCTATGCTTCTCCCACCCGCCGCGGCATCATCCCGAATGCCGATAGAAGTCACCACCTTTCGAGCCGGAATCTTCAAACAATAATCGATGATGAACTCAGGCATCCAACCGAATTATTGTTTTCCTAAAGATCTCGCATCGATCCGGATGATGGATGGTAAGACCAAGCACACTCCATAAAACTCTCGCAATCGGGTCGGGTGTATGGAAAGGCTGCACTCGAATAATTCCACTGCTTTTAATTGCACGCATGAGGGAAGTCTTTCCTGCTCTGGATCTATCAATCAATTCGGAAAGAGGTTCCGACCTAGATCTCGTGTCTCCTATGTCTGCAAATTTGGAAGTGATGCATGACTCGTTGTGCTTTCTTTTCATCCTCTTGCCATGGTGTGTCTATCTTTGTCTCAACAATTCTTTTTCTCCTTATCTTGCCGAAATTCTTCAAAAAACTGGTGCAGATCCTGGATAATTCTTCGATTCGAGGATATATTCAATGTATTGACATTGATTTAAGCTCCTTTTTTTTGTAAAGCACTGTAATGAATTCCTGCAATTAATTCAGACAAAGATGGCAACCGGAACATGAACAGTGGATTTTAATCATAAAAATCTGCATAATTCAAGCCTGCTGCCCCAAATTTGATGTTTTATTTGCATGCAAAGCAAGCATGAATTTTACCAACTTCACCTGAGCACCTGTATCACTTATGCAAACAATTATCCAGACACAAATCAACCTCCTTCAACCTGTGCGCCAATTCTGGAAGCTTTTAGCATTAATTTCACCTTCTTTTGAGCAAAAATCCTCTTCAAATGGGGCGCACTTTTCCTCTGGGCTGCACTTCTCTGCTTGTGAATTAATTAATTCATCCTTATGGCAGCCCCTGCTTATATAATCCTCATGATTCTATAATTAATTAATGTCTTTCCTATTCCTGGCAATTAATTAATTAATTAATAAGCTTCACTCTTCAAATGGGGCGCCTATTTTGTGCATGCTTATGGCTGCCATTAAATAAATTAAATTTATTTAATTTTAGACTTCTGCTTCCACTTAACTCAAGCCTCACAATATGCTTTGACCTTAGCCACTGAAAATAGGAATTAATTTAATCATTTAATACTTTAAAAAGTATTATTTCTCTCCCAAAAGGGGCGCACTTTTTGACATAAAGGGGCTGCATTAAATAAATATTATTTATTTAATTTTAGAACAGTCTATTTTCAACCTCCTTTTGTCCATTTACCTCTGTTGACTTTTCCACAAGCCTGGGCGCCAAAATTGGGTGAATAAATATTAACAAATATTTATTTAATGCATTTATTATTCACCCAAGGTGGGTCGCACTTTTGGCATAAAGAATTTCTATTTTTAAAAGTCACATGACAATGGGATTATTTACCCTGCAAGGCAGCCCTGAAAATCCCATGATTCACTTAAGTCGTTTGACTTTCATAATGGGATTATTTACCCTGCAAGGCAGGCAATAAAATCCCATGATTCACTTAAGTGATTTTTCTTTTATTCCACAATGGGAATTTTTACCCGCAAGGTAAGAAATTCCCGCCCGCCTCGCCGCCTCTAATTTTCCCATCAGGACTTAAGTGACGTTGCTTCCATGGAAAAAGTCCTGCCAGCAGTACAAAATTCCCACCCGCCCGCGCTCCAAAATCCCATGATCCACTTCAAACCCTCTTTTTCCAAAAATGCGGCCAGCCGTAAGAGGCTTTTTTGGTGCACGACTTCTGCCTTTTCCCCAGAGAACCTGACTTCGATGGCGAATTCCTTCTAAAGCACAACGCGTATGTGATCTCCAAATACTCTGTGCCAAGAATCAAAGCCAAACCGCAAAGGAATTGATCCAGAGAAATTTCACAGAAAACGAAACGGGAAAAACACAAAAACACAAAACGTTGCTAGAAGTCACAAATAAAGCCTAGAATGCATTCCTGGTTAAAACCCTACTGGTATATGGGAATAACGATATGTACGATCACAACAGAGTTAAACCGGAGCACAAATTGCCTCAAACGGGGCTCAAAATAATTAAATACAAATTTTTCGCAGTAAAAATCCCGACTAATATGGCTCCTCGGGAATATACGTAATATAACAATTTTGGGCATCCGGGTATTTGGCTTACTTTCTTTCTAGATCTGTTTAAAATGGCTAATATGGCTCCTCGGGAATATCTCATGACACAATACAAGAACTTTTCGCAATAAAAACACAAACATAGTTAAAGTAATACCAACCGCACCTACTCAATTTCCGGTTCCAAAATCTCCGATTGCAAAATCCACAGTCTTAGGTCTTCCTGTTCCACTGACCTGCACATCCAAATCATCTCTGAGTCATTCTAAACAGTTAATTTTATCTCTTCTTTTGTGTATTTGAACTAGTTGCTTGTGATTTATCAATCATTTCGAGTTTGATTGCAGTATTCTAGTCATGTATAATTGATGTTGGAAGTTAATTAGATCATAATAGTCTACATGTTGCTAACCCTTACATCCTTCTTAGTTTTTATACAATAGCATTCTAAAATCCAACTAGGGTGTACACACTAGGACAAGGCATACTAAGGTTCATCAACTTTATAATCATCATTGCATTCAAGTGGGGATGTTGGATCTTTTGTTTGAGTAAACTAAAGATCACATTGCAAACACCTTCACTAAGCCACTTGTTGACCTGCTAAGGTTATCAAATTGATAGGCTTGCTTGGTGTTTCAAGAGATGTTATTAGTGGGATTGGCGAGTAAGTGTTTTGCTTCAAGGAAGTATTGGTGAATAAATGTTGCCTTCCCTTATGTCCTCTAAGTTGTGTTTTAGAAAGGATGTTAGAGTTCTAAATCTCATATTATTGAGCCTGTAAAGTTACCAATATTTGTTGCATACATTCGTATTGATGTCAATGTAGTAGGCTATAGGATATTAAACCTCCCTATAAGTTATTAGGAATACGAATATTTTTTATATTAGATAGGGTAAAAAAATGGGTTTTAAGGTCCTGTAACGAGAAGAAAAACCGAAATATATACCACGAAAAGAAAAAGAACCAACGAAGAGAAAAAGAACCATCCAAGAGACAATAGTCCCAAGGGCTACAACAAAAGGAAGTTAAACTTCACAAAAGTCCCTAAAAACCCATCAAACATGCTTTTGCAACAATCATTCAAGTCCGACAAATAAGCGACCACCAATATTACTTCTAGTGATGTTGCCACTTTCTTGAGACACGCTCATGATTTTGGATTTTCTATTTTGTACTCTATGCCAACAATCATCCTCCTCTTCCTTAGTTCCATTCCTATCCATATTATTTTATTCTGTTATTCCATTCATTCTAAGTCTCTATACCTTGGTCCATCCCATAAATCCATCACTTTAAGTTGTCCGGGATCAATAACCCTAGTATCCTTTGTTGTCATACTCTTTATTTCCTTATCCAGAGGGATGTCTACCTCTTCATCATTTCCCGATCTTCCTCTTCCAGCCCCTAAGGTTCCAAGCACCCTAAAGTCTAGTGGGAATCCTCCATTGCATCCATACTCTCATCATCGTTTTCCTCTCGAGACCAAATTCTAATCATTGTCTTACTCGAGACCGTTTCCTCCCAATTATCTTGATTGTTTGTCCTGTTGATCCTCGGGAGCCAATATTCTGCTCAGATTTTTCCAGCAAAGTAATCTCATCCACCTGTCCTAACTCCAATCTCTCCTCTCTTTCGGATCTCTCCTTGATTGTCACTTGTGGGTTGTTGTTGCATATAAATAAAGGCTTTTCCTTAACTATATCAGGACAATGCAATGCCATATCATTTGTTGATTTTTATTCTACGTCGTGTCTAAGGTGCCTTAGGGGAATCGACCAATATCTTGGTACTCTTTTGTGAATGATCTATTTATGTGTGTTTTCCTTTTTGTTGGTCATAGGGTCTCATGGGTTGCTACATATAAATAGAGGCTTTTCCTTAACTATATCCAAACAATGCAATGTCATATCATTCGTTGATTTTTATTCTACGTTGTGTCTGAGGTGGCTTAGGGGCATCGACCAATATCTCGGTACTCTTTTGTGAATGATCTATTGAATGTGTGTTTACCTTTTTGTTGGTCATCGGGTCTTGTCCTTAACTCTCGCACTATTGTCTCTGTTCATGTATTAAAGCCCCCTCCCAAACACTTTGGAACATGTAGACAAAAGGCACCTCACAACCCATGTTGGAGTCCCCTCTCGAGCATTGTTGGATGCCTCAGTACTCCCCCTTTATCAAATTCTAAGAAATTCATACAACTTGGATCTCTGCGTCTTCAACCACTCCGTCGAAACATACTTCTTGATCATCCCCGCCCTGCTCTAAGCTCGATTTTGGATGAACGAAATTGTATCCTCCTTCACTTATCAACAATTCTTCGAGTCATCAAAAGTTTTCCCATAAATTATTACAAGGAATTTATAGTTCCTTGGGCCTTGGGTAAGCGTCCTTTTGGTTTACGTTGATTCTTATTAGCTCCTTTGTTGGGATCTTATTCTTCATGATTGTTCTTGGTTTTTAGGTTGTGTGGAGTTTGTGGATGCTTTTCCGATATGATTTCATATTACCGGTGTTATGCGGGGACATGCACCCCACATCCCCAAGTCATCCCGGACATCTCGGGTGCTTGGGGAAGGGGACAAACCACCACGCACCCCCCCATGCACCCCCAAATGCAAAAATGAAGGGGACGTCCCTTAACTTTAGGAACACACCGGAACATCCCGGGTGCTTTGAGACTTTGGGGACTCCAATGGGGACACCGTGATGTCCCCGAGACGGCTAGGGGACAGCTAAGGGACGTCCCAAAGTCCCCGGAATCCTAATGGATTATGACTTTGCAAAGAGGAAAATGAAAACTAGTACTTTATGCAGTGATACTAGATGTAAATCCGTTTCCCATGCTAACTTACCTTCCCAAGAAATGGACTTTTCTGTTTTATGTAGGTTCCAAAAGAAGATATTCTAACGAGAGGTTGTTATTTTACATTTTAAAGCCTTTCTTATACATAGCGATAGGATCAATAAATTCACATGCATATTTTTAAGGATTTCTTTAGTTTCAAAATTTTGTTGTGCAAGTCTTTTTGCCTCTTTTTGTATGATAATGGAGGCTTTACCAGTATATTAGGATATTCTAGAGGCCAACTTTGTATTTAATTTTTTTAGTGTTTTTCAGTTAACTTAGCTGGTTTTTGTATGTGGATGGCTATTCATGTAGTTTGCATGCCCTATATTGTTCCAAAAAGCCATTTTTTTAATTTGAGGATATAATCGTATAAGTGACATGATAAAGAGATGTTGGCATGTTGCAGGCCCTTTGGTAACATTACTAGCTATGGTGCTGAAATTTTAACCTTTCATGTTTTTTTTTCAAGGTTAGGGGACCCATTGTATATTTTTAATATTTATATATTATTTTAATATTCGTCCCCCAGCCGTCCCCAAAATCTGGGAATTTTTTCCGTCCCAAAACCCCGCCCAGACGTCCCCCATCCGGAGTCTTAGGTAATTATGCATATTACTCTTGTTGGAGTGTTGTGATCCATATGCTATCCGTTGTTCTTGCAAAGAATTGATGATCCTTAGTTCTATGTCCAGGCGTTGATCAAGTTGTTTCCAATTCTGATGTTGTTTCAGCTTCACAAGTGATTAGCACTTATGGAGCATGGAGGACTATATTTCCTAGAGGCTTTAGTGCATATTTGAATGTGTCTTGTTCGTAAGAAATTGTAATGTGAACCCAATTAGGTATATGATTTTGGTACCTTGGGTTCTGGGTTTATTTGGGCCTACCATAGTAGAAGTATACTCACTCTTACTAACCTTCTTATAATGGGTCAAAGTATAATATAAACATACAAGTTAAGGAGACTTCACAAATATAAATAGATGGATTTTTTTGTCCTTCCCTCTCTGCCTCCCTCAGTCCATTCGTCCTTCCCCCTCTCCTCATCCCCCTACCCCCACCCCTCCCTCCCTCCCCTCTCTCTCTCTCCCATGCACTCTCCTCGCTCCCTCCCTCTTCCCCCACCACTTCCCCCCTCTCCTCTCTCTCTCTCTCTCTCTCTCTCTCTCTCTCTCTCTCTCTCTCTCTATATATATATATATATATATATATTGTGGAGCTAATAGATCTTGAGAAACTAACATGTTCTCGCAATCCAAACTTTTATCAACATCATCAAATGTTAATTAATCACTCGTTGTTTCTCACCTTTGCCTTCCCCTAAATTTAATTGCTCGTGTTATTGTTGTGTTATTGTTATTGGTTTACGTTGGTGCTTATTAACTACTTGAAGCAATACCAATAATCGTTGATTGAGTTCAGACACAATCTGTGCCCATTTCCTTTCCATCAAATGCATCAATCACACACATCTTGAGGGCCCCAATCCTCTAATTCCTTCCAAGGTGGTTGTGTAGAAAAAGGGGCACTCCTCGGACTATTTTTCAAGGCATGCTCAATATTGTATTTCAACAAGGAAACATGATTCAATTGCTCATGGAAAGAGCATTTAAATAGACTTCGTTGGAGAAATGGCTTGCTTACCAGTGCAGTTAAACTTAATCTCTCCCCTGCCTCTCAAGAGCCAATTTTTTTCTAAGCTCAATCTTTAAGCTGCCTGCAGCTCCCAGAGCAAGGGACCCTGCACCACCAATAAGGCAAACACTCAAAGAATGGCCTCGATTAGTGTTCAAGTCTCTCCAAAAGAAAATAATATGCCAGCACTGCACTCTTGAATCTAATGGACAAATCAGTTTATCTTCTGAGTTTTGTTCTCTGTTTTTCAGATATTTTTTTTTGGCAAGTTGACATTACTTAGTTATGTAGTTGTTTAATTTTGATGTTATTTTCTGCTGATGTTGCCATTTGCTTCAAGTGTTTTAAATCTATGTTCTTATTGTTGCTAGCATGCACAAATGCCAGTTCGCTGTATTTGGATTTCTATTATTAATACAATGATCTCTCTTTTTAAAGATTAAAATGACTTTCATTATTCATGGTTTACATGCAATGATGGCCACTCTTATAATGACAAAAATTCCCTCTATGCGATAACTAGGGCACAAAGCTAATGTGTCTTAAAACAATTCATTTGATGATAAAGGTATGTACTAAAATGATACAGATAGTGAACATCGCATCTTACAGCTACCATATTTTATGGCTATCTCTTGTATAAAGAACTCTAATTATTTGCAGCTTCCTCCCATGAAAAATTTAGAAAAATTAACATGAATGGTTAGTTACCTCTTGGAAATAAAGACCTCCTTTGGTACATTAAAAATTTTGACTTCAAAATTATTGCAATTAACTAAAAAGATGGAAGGTATTTATCTAGTGTTATTTTCAAACCTGCTTGCATTACATACATTCAAGTGATGATCACTTAATTTTTTTCAAGGTATGGTAGTATTTTTGAAAAATCCAGCCCACATGCCACATTGCCTCTTCTTGTAGAGTTCTCGAGCAAAGAAGCCTTATCAATGCATCAAACACCTGCCAAGACTTCCAAATATAATGCCAAATAAGAAAGTTGTAAAAACATGAGATTGTGTGTTTGAGAAATTCTTCATATGATAAATCTAAGTCCAACAAAACCCCGTAAACAGTGATGATACAAAAGGAAAAATTTAAAGCATCGATACTTAGTTCATTACCACAGCTTAATGGGTTAACACTAGCAATACTTAAAGTGCCAATCATACTTTAGCAAGTAAATAAATACAACTACTCGAACTAAATTATAAAAAGTTCTAGTTTAAAATAAAGAACAACAATTCAAGGAGAATATGCTAAAAGACTATGAATGTAAAATTTTATTCCATAAATGCCTTAGGAAATAGATGAAGTACATGGTGGGTGTATGCAAGCTAAGAATGATCTATAGAATATCATCTCTCTTCTTTATGATATAGATTAGGATAATAAGGAGACCATTCTAAGGCGGCACATGAGAGGGTTGTAAGGTGATAATGTCGCGGATCTAGAAGGCGATAATGCACAATATATCAAAGATGTAGAGTTCAAAGCCTAAGTCAGGGATAGGGAGTGGCGTCTTATTAGTACTTTGATTGTAGATTGATTGTATGAGTTTGTAAAAGATAGAAATACTTACCCTAGGGTTGTAAACATGGATTGTAAAGATCGATAGGTTGTAAATCCCAAAGGGTGGATTGTAAGGTAAGGACCAATAGATAATAATGCAATAGATTAAGAATATGCTACTTTATTCTAACCTATGCATGAACAATCAATCAAATCTAAAATAACACAAAGGAATGAGAGGTTAGAGATACTTATCTTCGTGTAGAGACCATTGGCGCATTAACTTCCCCTCAAGGTTAGTAGCACCTTATGAGAGAGTTGATGTGGGAGACCACAAGCGGATAGAAGAAGACCTAGAAAAGCCACTTGTTGGAGACTCCAAAGGCTGGGCAGATCATAGTAAGTGCAGCTCCTATTCTTGAGAATCCTAAGGACCCACTACTCGAAGAGTTGACTCCAAAAGATAAGCAAGGATAACTTCACGACTTCTAAGAGCAACTTAGCGAGCGAAAGCAAACAAAATGAAATATATTTACCTTGATTTTACCTTTTGAAAAAATGGACACATGCTAAACCCCTTGTCTCAATTGTGGAGGGAACAAATCTGTTTGGCAACCACAATGATACAAGACAAAAAAGAAAGAGAACACTTCAAGCATATGCAAATTAGTCTAAAAGAGCTCAAAGGGTGCTACGACGGGTCCAGATAGCTTATAAAGGGAGGCTAAATAAGGTTTGAAGTTCCATAGAGGTTTGTAAAATGGGTTCTACGCAAGGTTTGGATAGCTTATAAAAAGACTAAATTACGTCCAGAAACCTAAGAAGTGGTCGTAAAATAGGTGCTAGATCAAGTCCGGATAGCCTATGAGGGGAGACTAAATTGGGTTTGAAAAACCTAGTAAATAGTGTGAGGTGCCTAAACTACACAAAATTGGTCTAGCATACCTAGACTAGACAACTTGGTTGGTCCCATAACCCTAACAAATAAATGATTTTTTGAATTTTTTGGAAAAATTATTTGAAAATATCAAAAATTCCTTGTAACACCATGATCATGATGTTGTTTGTCTCTAAAAGATATGGTTGCAAAGATGTGGTAATTTTACGAAATCAAAGTATACATTTTCAGAAGTTTGAAATTTTGGTTTGGGCCTATAAATATGGGGTCAAACCTCTCATTTGTCACTTTACTAATAGAGATTTTGAAATTTGTTGGCTAGATTTTATACATAGCATATAGCCTAGGCAATCATGAGATAAATCTCCTTCATTTAACGGTGAAGCTCCGTGTAAGATGTTTATCAATTTGGTAAGGGTGAATCCTAATAACTATTTTCAAGGGTTTTACTTTAATTCCCACAGCTCGTGAACCACAACTGGGCAATTTGGCAGCAAGTAATCAATTGTGTTGGGAAGATTTGCAGAAGTGGGAAAAAAGAAGTAAGGAAAGAAGAAAGGAAGATGTGTTGATTTAACCAATAGTTATCAGAGTTGGTCTCATCCACACAAATTAAATAAACAAAGAAAACTCACAACATTCAGCAGTAAGGGAAAGAAATAGCTTCTAACCTAGATCTAAGATAACACAAAGTTTATCTAAAACCTCAAATAGAAGTGATGAGCAAAGCACCGTAGACACAAAGTTCTCCGGAAATCCACCTTTTATTCAATCCCTAGCTTTCACAGAAATCACACCAAGGGTTTCAACACAAAGTTTGAAAACTCAAGAATGCTCTACTAAACAAATTCTAATGAACAAATTGTGATGATTGTTGATCTTTTTAACCCGTAGGCTCTTCCTCTATTTATAGTGCATAAAGGGAAATTACAAATAGGAAACTCTCAATGAACTACCGCATGTGGAAGCCGTAAAGGAAACAATTGGTAGTATTTCCCTTAGAATTCCTCTTTGCATGACATGCATGCCTTACAACTGAAAATAGAACCTTCTATTTTGCATGTCTGCCACCTATTTCCAAGTAATTGACTTCTTCCAGTAACTTGAAATAACGGATTTTAAACCAATCACTTAAGTTTTACAATTTTAATTGATTACTCAATTACTTTGTTGGAGAAAATAAGAGAAAGAAGACGAAAAAGGAAAAGAAGAAACTAAGTTATTCCTGCTACAACACTCTCAGTCTTGTTCTTCTTCCATACTCTGCATGCTGATCCAACCTGTATTGCACTTTCCGCCTCGTGAATGATATGAATGATACTTTTGCCTTGAATCTGAGAAGCTCTTTCTCCCACATGCGGTTGACTCTTTTCTTTGATTCTCACCAAACTAGATCTGAGAGCAGCTGACCGTGATTTCCTTGCGGGTGTTGCCTCTAACATGTCTTCCCCTCTTATCCTTGAAGCTTTTGCAGTTCTTCTCAAGTATGTGCACCAGTGAAATGTTTGCCGTAAACAATTCAGACAAAACATTCGACTCATCACTCTTTTATTTTTTTAATTGCATAGGGAAATTTTGAATTCTAGAAATCACTCAGGTGAAGGCAAATATAAATAGATTCAATGTGGGCTTCAACTAGAAGATTGGGAGCACATGCATGTGCTTTTGAAGGGATTTTGCATGCAATTTACACGAGCTGCGTTGAAACTCAAGGAAGAGGATTTTGCCTTAAATGATTCTGCTTTAGCTCTTCACAATAATTGTGTGGATTTTAGAAAGGGTGACTTTGTGGATTTGTATGAAGGCAAGGCAGCTTCTCAAAGATTTCTAGATCCACGAATTGCATAAAAGACTTGCGTTAATACAAGAATGGATGAGCACTTTAAAACAACCACGATTCTCACTTAAAATTTGCATTGAAAATCAAGAAGGAAGGCTGCGTGGATTATAGGATGAATAAGCACTTTAAAATAACCACGATTCACTTGGGAGGCTGCGTGGATTTAGCAATTGGAAGGCAGGTTGCTTTTAGAAGACATGACTCCTCTAATTCATGACAACTTAAGTGACTTTTTCTTTAAAAGAATTGCGTGAATTCCAAGGGAGGAGGATTGTGTGAATTTGGAAGGAAGAGGATTCTTGAAATAGAAGACAAGCCAAGGGAAATCCACGACAATCACTTAAGTGACTTATGCTTTTGCTTTAAAGGCTGCGTTGAAAGATAGAAGACAAGCTTCTAATTTTTCACGACACAACTTAAGTGACTTGTGTGAATTTTGAAGACTCAGCTGCCAATTTCCACGACAACTTAAGTGACATTTCTTTCTCTTGAAATTGCATTAAACTTGAAAGACTGGCTGCCTGAAATTCATGACAACTTAAGTGATTGCCCCTTTATTAAAATTGCGCTGATTTTTGGAAGGAAGTCTGCCCAAAATCCACGATTTGCTTGAGTATCTTTGCCTTGTATTTCTAATACACAAAATTTGCGTTGAAATTGGAAGAATTGGCAGCTGCTTGCAAACTAAAAGACTCATCATTGAAGAAACACGATTTGCACTAGAAGACTCTGCTTTGATCCTTGACGCAATTGCCTGAGTGATTTTGCCCCTTGAATGATCTTAGGAATTTTATTTTTCTTCCCTAGCCATGGTTGTTTCTGCAAAGGAAGAAAAACTTCTCCAAGTCCGTGATCTTGCTCGATCATTTAACTTGGATTTAACCTCAGACAAGGCAAAAATCCTGAGCTCTGGTCACCTTCAAAAAACAAGCTTTGGCAGACAAATTAATTAGCAATTAAAAACACTGGATATCTTTTCAAAACCCTAGGGCAGGAAGAGGTATGCAGGAAGAACGAAAAGCTACGGGGATTGTTGAGATGGAAAATGGAGAAAGAAGAAAACCAAAACACAAGAAATAAAATAAAAACAAAATGCGAAAAAGAAGCTACAGCAATTGCTTGGAAAATTCCTCAATAAGCTAGTCTGCAAAAACTCTCCTCGAGTGAATGCTTTGTGGTAATAATGATGGGGTGAGGTGTTTATATAACCCAAATTTCTTAATTTTAGCTCAACCTATTTTTAAAAGAATTTTATTTATTTAATATAAAAATAAATAAAACACTTTTCAGGCTAAGTTTGGGAAAGGAATGAGTGAGCTTTAGCATGTAGGTATTTGACGGACGAGACTTTATGACTTCTGAAGGTATCGTTAAGCAATGCAAGCAATTGCAGGAAAAAAAACACAAAAACATGGCCCTTCACTTAAAATAAAAAACGAAAAATTTAAACAGGGGTAGTCCCAGATTTCAGGGTGAAATCTTGGGAACACCAAAATTCTAGAGCTTTGGGATATCCGATTTGAGAAAAATTGGAGTCAATGGCAAGAGTTCAACGAGGGGGCCTGGGGAGGACCCACACCAACAAACCCTACTTCTTAGCATTAATCGACGGCCGAGAGAGAACTCTTGCCATTGACTAGTTCTTTGAGACTGAAGGAGCCATCCACCAAGAGTGAGGATTAGGTAATTGCATGAAAAGGCGGATGCCACAATGATGAATATGTATCCTCCTACCTCAATCAAAAAAACCTACCACAACCCAAAGGACCTCCCGCTCATTTGGCCAAGTAAGGAGATTTAGTTTTCAACTAGGATAGGGGCATTCCGGTGAATTGATCACAATTTTTTTGTGGTGATTGACTTTTGACTATTATTTGCATTCGACATCACCTTTTGATTTTATTTTAAAAAATTTTGGCATTTAACTCTTTTGGTCATTTTTGTTCTAATAAAAATGTGTTATTATCTATCGGGGTTTTACTTTAACCACTTAGTTCATGAACCATAACTAAAGTTTACTGTGAGCAAAAGTAAGCATTTGTTTAAGAAAGGAAAGTTATAGAAGAAAGAAGTAAAGGAAATACGAGAGAAGAAATGGGAAGATGTGCATCCCGATTAGTAGATAGCGAGCTAATTACATGCACATAGAAGAAACTTAATAGATATGAACACACGAATTATAAAACAAAGGCAGCTCTAGATCTAGATCTAAAATAACACAAAGTTTATCAAGAGATCTAAGATTCAAAGCAAAGAAACAAAGTACAAGTGACACAAAGTTCTCAGGAAACACTGCTCCTTTGTATTCCTTTGCTCCAGTTGCTCTCGGGAGTTCGGCACAAAGTCTAGAACTCAGGATTGCTGCTTACAAATTCTGATCGATCCTTAACCGGAGGTTCTTCTCCTACTTATAGAATGTAGGAGGGAAAGTACAAATAGAAGACTCAAACTGAACTAAAGCATGAACAACAAGTAAAGATGACATTTGGCAATCATCCTCAACTAACTTCTTCTTAAGTGACACATGTATCACTTAACTAATAGAATGGTTCCACATGACTTCAAGTAATGGTTGTAAAACCAATAACTTAGAAGTTTTACAATTTCATCCGGGAACATAGAAAATAGAAGAAGAAAGAATAGAAGAAGTCATGCCAGTTGTAACATTTATGTCTTCTTCTTGTTCTGATATCGGATATACTTGTCGAACATGTAATTGACATCTTTCCATCATTTTAGCCACTTTGCTTCCTTCTCTGTCTGAATTGCAGTGACCCTTCATTGACACTTTCTTTGCATGCTTCCACCTCTTCGAGCTCGGCCCAAACCTGCATGATATGCACTGCTGCGCGCCACAGTCTCTTGATAGAATTCATCGTGAAAGGCTTGGTAGCTTTATCAATTCTCTTTTGTACCATCAGAAGAGAACCTTCCAGGGAATTAGGCACTTCGTTAGAAACGATCCGCACGTATGAAGTAACACCTCCGTCCACTCTTTCCTCAGTGAAAGAAATGATACTGTCTGGTAAATCTGATGTTCTACTCTCAAGTGCCTGCATCCTCTTCAGCAAAACTCTGCAGATTTCCAAGCGGAAAGATACTGCAAACTCTATTTGCTTCCCCTTCTCGGTGATCCGTGCAGTACAATCAATCATTCCATGATCGATACATCTCTCGGCTGACTTGTTGATCTCGGCCAAAATACTCGGGTTACTCTCTGTGATTTGTATTCATGCCTTCTATGTTTTCCATCGGTTGCTTTAGTTGATTTCTTTGCATCGTTCATAACCTTTAGGCGGGTGGCACTTCCCCAAGTTGTACGAAGCTTGACGAATAATCAGATCCTTCCATTCGTCAATAGCCTTTACTTGATTGCTTGCGTCCTCCATTTCCTGCATAAGATGATCACTCACCTACTCTGAAATGAAATTTGAATGGAAGGTTTAGCAACCTTGGCTATGATCTCACATAATTGAGATACTTGCCTGCTGACTCTTCTTTCTCCGCCTTTTCTTTCATCGAGCCTAAGGAATAAAGCGTCTATCGATATGCTGCGTGTCTGCTTGATCCTTCGGTGGTGGCTTGACCGAGTGGTACTTTGGTCATTGTCACATCTTCTGCCGTGAGCTCCTCCTCTATCTTTCCTTCTGCCGGAATTGATATCTCAGCAAACTTCTCTCCCGAATTCTCGATGATCAACCTAGAAGTTGCTTTAGCAACTTTAGGCCTTCTGTCTCTTACGCTCGAGATCTGGGTAGGCTGCAGTCGTGCTCCTCTAAGTTCATCTCCATTCTAAGCACGGAACCAGCTGCAAAGCCAACCATTCCGAGAAATTACTTCTCGGAGAGTGAGAAGTCGCTGAGTGCACTACCATCTCCCGCTCTGCATCCTCTCCGTCAGAAAGTGCCACAGTGTCATGGCTGCCATCCTCTGAATCATCCAAGGACAAAGCTCTTTCGAACTCGCCATCTGCGGCTTGACATCTCCTCTGGAGCGGGTGATGAGCGAAGTGGGTGAGGAGAGAAGATGAACGTCGCGGATTGATGAAGGCATGGAAGCGTCCCTGCTGCTGCGGTGCGATAGTTGGTGAAGTCTTGAGTCTTTGGAGAAGCGGAGTCAAAGCTATGGTCGTAGAAGTGATCTTCTCTTTCTCTTGAGATCTTGACTTCTGTACTTTTCCTGACTTCTCGGACCTTGCTTTTGCTTTCTCTTCATGCTTTCGCTTGAGGAATCTCATGCTTTTGCAGGGAAGTTGCCGTGATTTGATTCATCGATGCTTCATCGAGGCAATATCCCTTAAGTCGTGACCGGTTTGAAGTATTCACCAACACGGCTCTCGATCTTTCTTGATTGTGTTGCGACCTCCCATGTTATTACTGCGGTATGGCTTTATCTCCTCCCATTTGATGGTAAGTGTCAAGTACCACATTCCCATCATCTTTAAGATCCATGAGGTATCCGCGCTAGTCAAAGTCGAACACTTGCTTTCTTTCTTTGACTGCTGAAATCTCTCTTTCTGACCTCGTACTCACTTCCGCACTTCATCCAGAAATCTTCTAACGAAGGCACATGTGTGTTCTTTGGGAGATTGTCTTCCTGGCTACTCCAAATGGATCGAAGTTCAGCCGTGCAGGGAAGAACTCTTGCTCATACTCGGATAACATTTGCGCTTCCATCCCTCGAGCTCTGTGAATGCTAATGCAGCTGTAATATCCCACAGTGATTGGGAAGAAGCCCGTAGACTTGTGCCGCTTTGACTGAAGGTCGTGTAACTCCACAAGTTGCCTGCTCAGCTCCATGGCGATCAATCTATCATTCGGATACCTGGGCATCTTTATTGGTTCTCCAGAAAAGCCCGTAACCCTGAGGTATGTGAAATCTGCAAATTGAATGAATAGACTGCCAATCTTGGACACGGCTTCCCACGCTTCCTTGCTTACCCTGTTGGCCTTCAAGTCTTTGTCTAGCCTGCAGATGAAATCATAGAAGAAGTCATCGTTGATCACTTTGAAGTCTTTCTCGCCTGTAGGTGCAGTAAGCTGCGGGTAGCACTCGAAAATGGGGTCCTTGGAAAGAACACCACATCTATCCAGCTTGGAAAAGACACCTTGTGAAGCTGCAGCATACACCAAGTATGAAGTCATCTTGAAGCTGAAAGTACGCTTCACGTTCCGAAGTTGCTCACCGATGTTGCTGCTAATAATTTCCGACCAATTGATTATAGAATCAACCTTGTTGATTTCGATGGTCCTTGATGAAAGCATACATCCATGTACGGAAAGTGTAGGCATTCGCTTCGCCATTCATCTGCGCATATGATTTGACGACATCATCTGCCTCCTGCACCAAATTGGACCGTGGAAGAGTTCTCGGGAACTTTGAAGGGGATCTAGGCTTCTTCATGAACCGGCTATTCATGATGCTCACACAATCAGCTCTATGCTTCTCCCACCTCTTGTCGGCATCACGAATGCTAATAGAAGTCACCACCTTTAAATCTTTGGAATCTTGACAATAATTGATGAACTCTGCGTCAAAGCGAATTATTGTCTTTCCGAAGAAGCATCACGCAGCGATCTGGATGAAGGATGATAAGATCTAGCACACTCCATCACGAACTCAGCAATTGGTTTGTACATGGAAAAGCTGCGGCTCGGATAATTCCACTTGCTTTTGACATGCACGCATGAGTGAAGTCTTTCCGCTCTGGATCTATCAATCAAATCGCAAGAGGTTAGGGCCTAGATCTGTGTCTCCATATGTCTGCGCAAGTTTGGAAGCAATGCATGACTCCATCGTGCTTTCTTTTTCATCTCCCTTCGCCATGGCTTTGTCTATCTTAAATCTGAATAATTCTTTTTCTTCTTAACTTGGCGGATTTCTTCAATCTTGGTGCAGATCTGGACAATTCTTGATTCGGAGGATATTTGCAATGTATTGGACATTGATAAAAACTCCTTTTCTTTTGTAAAGCACTGTAATGAATTCTGCAATTTATTAGACAAAAATGGCCACGGAGCATGAATAGTGAATTTAAATTATAAAAATCTGCACTTTTCAAACTGCTGCCCCAAAAATTGGTGTTTAATTTGCACATAAAGAGAGCATAAATCCTTTGATCAACACTTTGAGCTCTGTAACACTGTGTGAAAACAATTATGCGAGACAAAGATCAACCTCCTCTAAGCATGCGCCAAATCTGGAAGCTTTTAGCCTTGTTAGCACTTTATCTGAACAAAATCCTTCCTTTAATGGGGGCGCACTTTTCCTCTTGGCTGCAATTCTTTACCTGTGAATTAAATAATTCACCCATATGGCTGCCCATGCTTATATAACCTTCATAATTCTATAATTAATAATTGCCCTAACAATTAAAGGCAATTAATTAATTAAAAATCATGTTTTTCTCTTTTAAAAATAGCATGTTTAAGGACAGCCATCCAATAAATTAAATTAATCCAATTTAATCCTTCACACAACACTTCACTTAAGCTTCACAGTGTGCTTTGACCATAGCCACTGAAAATAGAAATTAATTTAATGTTTTAATGCCTTAAAAAACATTAAATAATACCCAAATGGGGCGCACTTTTTGAGAGGAAGAGGGCAGCCACTAAATAAATTAAATTTAATGAATTTAATTCCTTTCTTTTATTCCATCTTTGACTTGTTGACCTCCTCCAAGCTTGGGCGCACTTTTTGAGAGGAAAGATTAATTAAATTAATCCAATTTAATCCTTTTATTCTCTCACAAAAAGGGCGCACTTTTTTGCACATGTAATTCTATTTTTAAGAATTTTTTCATAATGGGATTCTTTACCCTGCAAGGCAGGCACCAAAATCCGTGATCCACTTAAGTGATTTGACTTTGACAATGGGATTATTTACCTGTGAGGCGAGGCACTAAAATCCCATGATTTCACTTAAGTCACTTTCCTTTTATTATATCATGGGAATTTTTACCTGCAAGCGACGCAATAAATTCCACACACTGCTGACCTCTATTTTTCCCACTATGGCTTAAGTGACTTTTATACACGGGAAAAAGTACCTGAGGCGGTATAAAATTCCCACCACCACTGCGGCTTATATTTTCCCATCGTGACTTAAATCCTTTGTTTTCCAAAAATGCGCCCATCCCGCGAGGGCTTTTTACATGCACGACTTCGCTTTTCCCAGTGATCCGGACCTCCGATGGTGACTTCCTCTCGGGCATAATGTGCGTATATGTTTTCCAGTGCTCGGGCCAAAATCGGGCTTACCGTGAAGGAATTGCTCGAGAGAAATTTCACGAGAAAGCGAAGCAGGACACCACAAAAACACGAAAAATTGCCAAAAGTTACAAATAAAGCCCAAAACTTAAAATAAGTTAAAACCCTTCTGGCACATAGGAATAATAACATATTCGCTCATAATAGAGTTAAAACAGAGCGCAAATAGCCTCATACGGGGCTCAAAATAATTAAATACAAATTTCCCACAGACAAATCCCGACGACAGAATAAAACAATTTTGGGCATCTGGGTATTTGGCGAAAAAGGCTAATATGGCTCTTTAGGATTATCTTGACGCAATACAAGAACTTTCAGGCAATAAAAACACAAAACGACCCATTATTTTAAAAGTACGGTGGCTCCATATGGGAGTCACAAGTGGACTTAATTGGCATATTTCTAGAACAAGGCATTTATCCATGCATAGGGCACTTTACTTCAGCTAGGGCACTTTCTAGGGTGTTGGCACCCTTCTTTGGAGCGACCCACCTGGGAAGTTCGGGATCAATTTTGAGAGGGTTTCCATGGTTGGAAAATTGTGATTTCACTTTCATTGGATAGTTGGTCTCTTCAAGATCATTTTGAGCATTGGTTTGTGTTGAAACTCCAAGTATTGATGGAGTTATGAATTTTTAGATTTCAAGGCCAGATTGTATTTGCACTTGAAATAAATTTATTTCATCTTGTTGGATTTATTGAGTATTCAAGATATTTATATGTTAATTTCCAATCCAAACTACATGAAAATAGGTGCATCAAGTGCTGCTACTGATTTTCGCTGCATTAGGAAAACTTGTTTATTCCCTTTTAGCTATTTTTAATGATGTATGATGCCCTAAAAGTGTAATTTCCAGTTCGCTGCTAGGTTTTATAATATTGTTGGATCTGTTGATATAAAAATTAGATTATTTTCAGCTTGGGTTTGTGTAAATTCCTTGTTGGTGTGGTTATTCCCTAAAAAGGGACATTACAGTGGTATCGTAGTTTCGGTCTTCCCATCCTGAGGGTTTTCTTGCAAGAAGATAAATGGCAGATAGAATTTATAGTGATGCTAGATTCAAAAGGCTCGCCCTAGGGCAAGAAAAATTGGCCAATAAAATGCCTCAGCTGATCCATGCCCTTCAAGATCCAAATGGTGGAAGGAGCTCTCTCCAAAGGAAGTCAATAATTCTCGGCCATCAAAAGTGGAGAACCTTCTACATGGTATGAAGAGTATAGGACTCTTAGGAGAAGATTCGTGATGCTTTATGTCATTTGTGGAGTTCATGGGAGTAAGCAAAGGAAGATCAAGGCCCAAGCCTAGGTCACGAGCTACACAAGAGGAAGAAATCATGGAACTTGAGCCAAAGAAGGAAGAACAACCAAAGTTGTTGGGCATCGAAAGGGAACAACCCATGGGAGCCCTAAAAGCCCCCATCACCATTGCCAAAGTAGAGCTCTTGACTGATTTTCAGAACAGCAGCGTGAAGACATCAAAATTTGATGAAAGTTTGAAGCATGAGCCTAGAAAGGAAAGGGAAATCATGGAGCATGAGTCCCAAGGTAAAATTTCTTTAATATTTAATGAAGTTTCATTGGTTTCTAATGGGTGCATGTGGCTAAATGTTGAAAAGAAATCAGATTTGCATAAGGGTAAAGAGGATGACATTATGGAAGGGTATGTCCATGAAGGAAGGGCACTTCCGGTTCCTCATGATTATTTTCAGTTCGCTGGAAATTTCCAAACAGCAGTCAATGATGGGCAAATTGAGGAAGTTTACCACCTTGGAGTGAGTTCCGGAGATGTTCCAAACAAGTACCAACAAAAAAATGGTGGGATCCTTATTGGAAGCCCAAGTTATGATGAAAAAAATCACGTTTTATGTCCTCTTATGTCACTGCCATACTTGTATCATTATGGGCAGTTTGTTGCTAGGAAAGATCACATGTCATGTTTGATGCCTTGTAATATAATTGGTGATGATGTGAAGAACTTGTGGAGTAACATATGGCACATAGATCTTTTCTTGCAAGATTATGTGAGCATAAAAGTTTGGGTTCTGGTTGATCCTTTGAATTATAAGAAAGAGGAAGTCCTTGTTGAATTTAATATGCTACTCCATGCATATGGTTAGAAAGAAATTTGATGGAGGATTGTTTTGAATTTATTATGTATCCTAACAAAGTTGTGAAGGATTTACTCCTAGAGTGTCCCTTGAAACCAAATTCTACCCTCCATGGACAAGGAGTCACGGTTTTGATTGATAATGGAGCTACTTACAGTTTCATTGATGAGAGCTTGAGGGAAAAGGTGGATTTGAAGGTGGAAGACTTCAAAGGCTTCATGGTCAAGATAGCGGATGGCTACTCTAAATGCCATGAACAAGGTGCCCCAACTCCTTTTCACATTGGGAGAGCATGAGGTGTGTGATGATTTTAATATGATTGGCATAGCTGATATAAATCTTGTGCTTGGGGTCCAATGGTTACATTCATTGGGAGAGCTCACTCTTAACTACCAAAGTATGGAGTTAAGCTTCATGGATAAGGGAAAGAAAGTAATACTTCAAGATTGGAAGTCTTTAATTACAACCAAGTATAATGTCAGATTAGCGCAACATAAACATGGTAGAATTGCTTCATGGTTGGGTATTCACATTGGCTAGATTTTCTGCACAGCTGAAAACCTAGGCAGTCATGAGATAAATCTCCCTCATTTACCGGTGAGGCTCCCGTGTAAGATTTTGTCAGTTATATTTTCTAATATCTATCTGTTGGTTTTACTTTAACCGCGTAGCTCATGGACCATAGCTAGGCAATTTTGCAGCAAGTAAGCAAGCTGTAAGAAATGTATATATGTAGAAGAGGAAATAATTGAATGCGAGTAGAAAAGAAAGAAGATGTGTAGCCTAACCAATAGTTGACAGAGTTGGTCACATGCACATAGACGAAACAAATAGATCTTGAAATGCAGAATTCAAAGCAAAAGAAAGTTTCAGATCCAGATCTAAGATAACACAAAGTTTATGCAAAGATCTAAAAAGAAATAAGAAACAAATGCACCGTTGACACAAAGTTCTCCAGGAAATCTGCCTCCTCTCTATTCCTTAGCTTTCAGAAAGATATCAAGGGTTTCAGCTCAAAGTCTAAAACACAAGAATACTGATTACAAATTCTGATCATTTAACCCGTAGGCTCTTCCTCTATTTATAGTGTATAGAGGGCAATTACAAATAGGAAATTTTTAGTGAATTGCCACATGTGGAAGCTATGAAAAAGGGAAGCAATTGGCAATCTTCCTCCTGGAATTTCTCTTTGCATGACATGCATGATTTATAACTGAAAATAGAACCTTCTATTTTGCATGTCTGCCACCTATTTCCAAGTAATTGACTTCTTCCAGTAACTTCAAGTAACGACTTTTAAACCAATTACTTAAGTTTTACAATTTAATTGATTATTCAATTACTTTGTCGGAGAAAATAAGAGAAAGAGGAAAAGAAATTAGAAAAAAGCCGCAACACTCCCAGTCTTGTTCTTTTTCCATATTCTGCATGCGGTTTACTCTTTTGCCTTTGATTCTCACCAAACTGGATCTGGATCTCAGGCGATTTTCTTTTGATTGTGATTTTCCTGCAGTCTACCTAGACGACTGATTTTTTCCCCTTTTATACTTTAAGTTTTTGCAATTCTTTACAAGTATATGCACCAGTAAAATGTTTGTCGTAAATAATTCAAACAAAACTCATCATCTTTTATTTTTAATTGCATATGAGCAATTTTAAATTCTGGAAAGCACTCCGTGCGAAGGAAAACACAAGTAAATTCAATGAAGGCTTCAATTGGAAGATTGGGAGCACATACACCAGCTTCGAAAGGAATTTTCCATGCAATGACTTCCACATGGGCTGTATTAGAAACAAGAGAATGAATTTTTTCCAGAAGCCTTTGCAATTATGAGATCTAGATCTATTTCTTCCTTTTATTTTGAAGATATATATTCAATGTATCAGACAAAGACTTCTTCTTTCTTCACCAATATGGGCATAAATGAAGTATTCTGCAAAATAATTTAGACAAGTATGCAGTCCATAGCATGAATATCTAATTTCTTCACTGAGATTTGATTATAAAGCATGTTGCCTTCTATTTTTAGACTTTGTTTGCATGCCAAGCAAGCTAAAAATATTATTTTATTCACCCTTGCACTCACATCAACATGCAAATGCTCTGAATAATAAAAATAAAGCTTCTCCAACCCTAGGTGCCAAAACTGGATGCTTCTCGGCAATTAATTAAAAAAGTCAGCTTTTAGGCATTTAGCTATGCCATAATGGGTCGCACTTTTTGGCAAGAGGAATTGCTAAAAATAGGAAGTCAAAGCAATGGGAATTTTTACCCTGCAAGGCAGACTAAGAAATTCTCGCTTTTCACTTAAGTGACTTGACTTTCATAATGAGAATTTTTACCCTACAAGGCAGGGAAATTCCCACTTTTCACTTAAGTGACTTGACTTTCATAATGGGAATTTTTACCCTGCAAGGAAGGCAAGAAATTCCCCCTGCTTGCCACCTCTAAAATTCCCATTGGCAGCTTAAGTGATTTGACTTGATGGGAAAAAGTAACTGCTATGCAGGCAAGAAATTCCCGCCTGCCTGCCACCTCTAAAATTCCCATTGGCAGCTTAAGTGATTTTGACTTGATGGGAAAAAGTAACCTGCTAGGCAGGCAAGAAATTCCCACTTACCTACCACTGCCAAAATTCCTATTACAGTAGATCTATTTATCCCAAAAAGTGTGACTTGCCTAGGAGAGGCTTTTTCTGCTTAAATTCATCTTTTTTTGTTAGAAGTTTGCCTTTTGAGACTGATTCCTTCCATTGTTGAGGCCATGGATGACTTCCGAGATGTTCCGACAATTAAACATGTTATACTGAGTGTAACGGATCAAAGGGAATTTAACAGACAAACCACAGAGAAAACCGAAAACAAAAGTAAAATGAAATAAATAAAAACGAAAAACGTTGCAGAAGTATGCAGATTAGCTTGCTCTAAATTCATTCCTAGTGAAAACCCTATTGAGATGTGAGAATACTGGCATGAAAAACTTCAACAGGATTCAACTACAACACAATTCACATTAAACGGAACTTTATTTATTTAATAAATAATTCAATAAAATTCCCGCAAACAAAACCCAACGGAGGGATAAAATGAGTTTTAGCATTTGGGTATTTGTCGAAATTGGCTCATATGATTCATTGGGAATATCTTAACGTAATAGAGACAACTTCAGGCAATAAAAACACAAAAAGACTTGTTTTTTTAAAAAGAACGAAAATTTTTAAAGGGGGAGTCCCAAATTTCAAGGTGAAATCTAGGGACACCAGTATCCATGCAAAAGGTCACCAACAAAGTATGTGGGTGGTTAGTGGTGATGAGGGGAGTGTACTTTGGAGAACTATAGCTCAGAATTTCAGACTTAGTGTTGCTGTCATTATTCAAATCAGCCACCACAAGGTCTCATTGGTATACATACAAGTTGGTAAGCAAGTAATGTTAGTCCAAAGATCTTTGTTAAAAAAATATTTTCTTGCATATACATGTGCCTCGAGGGTTCCTAAAGGCTGTAGGCCTTCTGGGTATTGTTTCTTTGTGGTTAGATGAATAAAGGAATATTTCATATTGTTCTATTTGTTTTGGTAAGGATTTTAAATAAAAAATCCGTTTGTTGCAAATTTGGTATAAGGGTTTGTTGAAAAACCCAAATTGTCTTTATTTGTCTAGGAAAGGGACATTACAATCCCCCTAAGCTGAGAGGGGATGGTTCCTCATGAGAAACAGTCTTACACCTTGATTTCCACAAAAAACCAGCAGTGGTCAGCCACATTGCATAGCATCCAAATTTACAATTGTCTCTAATCATCCAAGTATTCTGAAGAAGGGTTGCTCGATAGAAATTGGGAGCATTAAAGAGATAATTAAATTCATCTTGAAACCATGCCCAAAACGTCCTGCCAGATAGCCATCTCCAGAAAACATGGTAAACCAGTACATCTCTTCCACATAGACTACATGGAGAATCTATAACAGCAACGTATTATAACATCATCTTGACTACCAATCCATGGCAGTGCAACAAGCACCCAAAAAACTTTGTACTTGAGAGAGAGTCCCACTAGTGGCTTGGGATTTTCGCACCTGGCTGAGTGTTCAAGGGGGATTTGGAATCCATGACATAAGGGCCCAAGGAGTTTTCCTTGCTAGAAGGGAGAGAGTAAGAGTTGTGGAGGGGGTTGCATAAAGGCGGGTTTTATTGTGTAATCAAACACAAGTTTCTCAGCATGCTCAGGGTAGCAAGGATCCCTATAACTTGTGTGACATTACTAGCATAATTCTTGCAGCAGTAACACACCTAATGCTATAATTCAATTTTGATTCGCCATTCTCAACCTACATGGGGATGGCAGTAGTGGAAGTTTTTCTAATTGGATCAAAAATTCTTTTTAAGAATATTCACACCTGACCCTTCATTGATGATTATATTATGTAGAACCAAGTCCTTTATTTCGATCAAAATTGTTGGAATGTTGTCTTTTCCCAACACCAATACATTCAATTGTTCATGGCAAGGAAACATACTTGGTGCAACAGACAGAAAGGCCTGAACTATATTGCAAAAACAATTGATAGAGTACTGGTCTCCAATCAATGATTTCACTGGTGGGCTGAACCTGAACACATTCAAGGATATCCTATGTATAGGTTTTGGGTAAACTTAAGTTTCTAAAACAGAAATTGAAAATCTGGAATATGTATTTGGAAATTGGGAACATTATCACAAAAAGAGCATTTCATGCAACAGTTAGAACGACTATAACAACAAATTGGGGAACAAGGATTGACATAGGAAATGGAAAAGCAAGAAAATTCTTATTCGTTAACTGGCTCACTTTCAGCAACAGGGAGAACAATATTGGTGGAAAAAATCAAGAGAGTGATGGGTTAAATATGGTGATTCTAACAGCAATTTTTTCCCGAGTCTGTATTAAACAGGCAACACCAAAACTTTGTGACTCAGTTACGAAGGGTTGATGGTCCTGTTCTCTCCAATCATAATGAAATTCTTAAATATGCCAAGGAACACTTCCATCAAATATTAACAGAGGATCCTAAAAATACCATGAGTTCGGATGCAGCAAAAAAATATTCAAAATATTCCAAAAATTATTACAAGGATGAAAATAAGAAATTTATGGATCTCATTAATGAGGAAGAATTGAAGGCTATAGTTTTTTTACTTTCTACCGAACAAGGCCTTAGGACCTGATGGGTTTCCAGCATTTTTCTATCAAAAACACTGGGACAATCAAATCAGATTTTCATAATAATGTGATGGAGGAATCAAGAAGAAAAAGATGTTAAAGAATCTAAATGTAACAAAACTGGTTCTTGTACAAAAGCATAAAAGTGGAACAACTGGATCAATATAGACCCATTGCACTCTGTGATATGGTCTGCAAAATCCCTATGAAGATCGTAGCTAACAGGCTAAAACCTTTTCTTCAGAAGATTATCTCTCCCTCCCTGTCTGCTTTTGTGCTTAGAAGAGCGATGGAAGATGATATTAGATTGGTACAAGAGATCATTCACTTCTTGTATAGCCAATGGAAGCCAAGTGTACTAATCAAATTAGATATATCAAAATCCTTTAACGACTTCAGTTGGTCTATGATGTCATCTACTCTGAAGGCATTTGGGTTTGGAGAGGCAATTAACAAATGGTTATTCGACTGTATCAGCACTCCTTCATACGCAACTACTTTGAATGTAGATGTAGGCATGTCATTTTTACCCACCAGAGATTTATGCCAAGGTGATACCTTCATCCCTCTCTCTTCAATAGCATGGGCAAGCTTCTGAGTGGAAGTATATGAGTGCTGTATGAGAGCAACAAAATTCACAGGTTCCAACCAAGTCCTAATAGTTTAAGGCATGGTAATTTTCACTAGGTTGGTAACACTCGGCTATGTTCAACATCCATTCTTAGAGAAATCAAACACATTGTGCAAATTTTAAAAGGATATAAAACAGCCACAGAGAAACATATTGATCATTTTAAGTCACGTCATCTTTGTGCATGTGCCCATTCATATGAGGCAAGCCACTCTTAGAGCCCTCAGCTTCCCATGAAATACTTAAGATTTCCTCTTCATTTCTCTCATAAACAGAATTTATGGGGAGGACTGATGCACCAAATGCAAAGTCAGCTATCAAAGTGGACAAACAGATGGATTTCATTGGCACGTCATATGCATCTTATTCAAGCAGTTTCGCAATCTGTCCACATTCACCTTCTTAAGCTTCAGCCACTACCAATGCATGTTGAGGAAGATCTCATAAAAATTCAGTGAAACTACTTGTGGATGGGGATGGATACTAAATTCAAATGTCCCAATTTCCTGGGAAAATAAACAGCAAGGTAGCCTCAATTTCAGACAGCTCCATTGAATCATCCAAGCTATTGCTTTAAATTGGAGTGGGGATTATGGAAGGTTCCCCATTTTGTTTGACAAAATATAATTAAGCGTAAATACAAGCATGGCCATACAATAATCTATTACATGCACAATGGAGCTCCCCAATGTCAGGAACAACCAAATTGCTCCAAAAAGGATGCAAGTTATTGTCAAAAAGTATCACCTAGAAAGTGGGGGATGGAAATAAAGCAAAATTTTGGGGAAAAGGATGAAAGGGCCAGCTGCCATTATGTTCAACACAACTCTCAAATGTGAAAACCTCTCTGCAACAGCAAGGACTCATTCTCCTCAAAGTTTATTGCTATCATAGTTCTAATTCCCATATGGTTTGGGCCACAAACGGGATTGATTGTTATGTCTTCTAGAAAAAGGGGGTCTTTAGTTGCATCTAGCAGGACAACATGCTTTGACCACATCACCCTTCCAAAGAATGCACGTTGTCTACTAAGTATAAGGTGCTTTCATGCACAAATCAAGTGCATGATCAGAACTAGGGTTATTAAGAGGCACATGGGTAACAAAGGTGCAAGAATATGACTTGGATATTAAGCCTACAAAGCTGGTTCGAGGAAGAGGCTTATGTGAGTTAATGACTAAGACAAAGATAACTGAGTCAGAGGAAGGTGAAAGTTTGCCTATGGTTCTCTTTATAGATCTGGCAGATGAATGGTATAGTAATATTGCCTATTTCATAACCTATGGGGAATGCCCAGATCATCTCTCTCACAAGGAAAAGCGTACCATTAAATTGAAGGCCAAAGACTTTGTTCTTTGGGATAATGGGTTGTATAAGAAAGGGATTGATGGGGTGTTTCTCAGATGTGTGGATAAAGCTCAGCAAGATCAACTATTAAAACAATTTCATAATATGGCTTGTGGTGGTCATTTCTCAGCCCGAGTCACTGCACACAAAATCCTCTAAGCTAGGTATTACTGGCCCACACTTTTTCAAGATATTGCAGAATGGGTATCCAAATGCCAAGCGTGCCAACATTTTGTTGGATGAGATAAAATTGTTGCATTACCTTTAAAACCAATTATAATTGAAGAGCCTTTCCAGCAATGGGGCATGGATTTTATTGGCATGCTCAACCCGGCTTCTAGTGCCAGTCATCATTACATTCTGACGGCTACTGATTATTTCAGTAAGTGGGTAGAAGCCATTCCCGTTAAAAATGCCACTTCCGCGGAGGTGTGTAATTTTATAAAGGAAAATATTGTCATAAGGTTTGGCATACCCAAAAAATAGTAGCAGACAATGCTCCCAATTTATCTTCTGAGGAGTTGGTTGAATTTTGCTACACACATGGAATCCAGTTGGTACATTCCTCCAATTACTACCCACAAGGGAATGGCCAAGCTGAATCAAGTAATAAAAATCTGGTAACAATCATGCGGAAATTGGTATCAGAAAATCAAAGAACTTGGCATAAGAAGTTGTTTGATGCATTATGGGCGACAGGATCACCCCGAAGAAAGCTATAGGCATGTCCCCTTTTCAATTGCTATATGGAAGAGATGCAGAGTTGCCTCTTACATTGGAATTGCCTGCTTTACGACTTTCCAAAGCTCTGGAAGATGCTACGTTCACGGATGTTGTTGACAAGAGAATAATGTATCTGACTGAATTGCATGAAGTACAGGTTCAAGTGGCAGATAGGCTATCAGAACACCAGAGGAAAGTAAAGGTGATTTTTGACAAAAAGGCCAGAGAAAGAAAGTTTGAGATTGGTGATTGGGTCCTCCTATGGGATAAAAGACGCGAACAAAAGGGCATGCACGACAAATTTGATTCATTGTGGAAAGGGCCTTTCATAATCAAAAGGATTGTTGAACTGATAGCTTCATACTTGCTCATCAGGATGGAATTGAACTGTTGTTGCCTTTCAACGGGCAACATTTGAAGCTTTTCTAGAATTGAAGGAACAGGGTAAAACCTATATGTATATAAATAAAATTTTGGTCGTTTTTCTTTTCTTTTTCTTTTGTTTTGTCGGTGTTGTGTTTTCTTTTGTTGCTTAACCCCGAGCCCAATGGACAAGATATGAAACCAGAGATGTTGGGATCTCATCTTCACTCCTTTCATTTTGACAAAGGTAAAGATGTCCACAGATAGAGCCAACTGGTGTCCCCAAGATTTCACCAGAAACTGGGACTACCCCTTTATAAAAAAATTGTTCTTTTCAAGTAATGGGTTGTTTTGTGTTTGTTTTGTTTGCAGTTGTTTGCATTGTTCTAAGGTATCCCCAGAGAGTCATAAAAGCCAAATTCCCCAAATACCCACATGTTAAAACTCACTATATCCCTTTGCCAGGTTTTGTCTAAGAGAATTTTATTTATTAAATAAATAAAGTTCTTTTAAAAATAAATTGAGCTAAAATTGAAGGATTTAGGTTATATAAAGCACTTCACCCCATCATTATTACCATAGAACATTCACTGGGGAAGAATTTTTGCAAACCGGCTAATCAAAGAAATTTTTCGATCAATTGCCCGCAACTTCTTTCAGGTTTTGTTTTTGTTTCTTTTTGTCTTTTTTCCATTTCCGTCCGGAAATTCCCATAGCTTATTCATTCTTTTTGCTAGACCTTTTCCCGGGCCTAGGGTTTTGAAAATTTATCTAGTATTTTTAATTACTAATCTATCTAAAGGTGATCGAAGGCTCATGATTCTTTCAGGAGATTGCAAGAAGTTGTTTGGTCCAAAAAGTGCAAAAATGGATTTTATGAAAATAAAGAAAATATTACCATCAATGCGTAGAGCTCATGAAAATATACACTTTTAGAAAAAACGACATCTAAAATGGAGCCACGGAGTGAAAGTTATGGCACTTGCAAGTTTTTTTTGCACGTTCATCTTCCTAGGACCCTTTCCAAAAATGGAAAAAATTATTCTATACTTCAACGAAAATCCAAAAATGGAAATAAAATGTTGCTGATGAGTTTTCACGCAACTTTAAAAGCGAAGTCATGCAAGTCGCACTTTTTGGGAAGAAGTTTTCCTCCATGCAAGTTGCACTTTTTGGGAAGAAGCTTTCTTCCATGCAAGTCGCATTTTTTGGAAGGAGGGCTTTTAAGTGCCAATGGAAATTTTGGTGGTGGAAGGAAGGTGGGAATTTGGAGCCTTCCTAAAGGTTGTTTTTTCCCATCATTAAAGTTAAATCACTTAAGTGAAAGATGGAATTTTGGAGCTGCTGGAAGGGTAAAAATTCCCACTTCTTTGCCTTCTTATTTTTAACATGACTTCTAGCCAAAAAGTGAGACCCATTCTGGAGCATAGCTAAATGCCTGGGAATTTGACTTTTTTTAATTGTTTGAAACATCCTTAAAGTACAAATTTGGCGCCTAGGGTTGGAAAGGCTTCCTTTAAATATGCTAGTATCTATTTTGGGGTTTTACTTTAACCATGCAGCTCATGAACCATAGTTGTATAGTTTTGCAACAAGTAAGCAGCTATTAAAGAAAGGAAATATCTAATGAAGAAGGAAATAATATAAACACAGAAAGAAAGAGGGAAGATGTGCAACCCAATCAATAGATTACAGAGTTGATTGCATGCACATAGACAAAACCAATAGATATTAACACACAAAATTATAAGCAAAGGCAACTTTCAGATCTAGATCTAGAATAACACAAAGTTTATAAGTAGATCTAAGACAAAAAGTTAGAAACAAAATGCACCGTGACACAAAGTTCTCTCGGAAATCTGCTCCTTTCTATTCCTTTGCTTCAAATAGCTATCAGGGGTTTCAGCACAAAGTCTGGAACACAAGAATGTTGCTTACAAATTCTCGATCCTTAACCCGAAGGTTCTTCCTCTACTTATAGAATGTAGAAGGGAAATTACAAATGGGAAACTCAACTGAACTAGAACATAAACAAGAAGTAAAGATAACATCTGGCAATCATCTTCCTCTAATTCCTCTCCAAGTGACATGCATCCGGATCCATAGTCAAACTTATACACATTTGTCACTTAACTTATAGAATCGTTCCACATAACTTAAAGTAATGGTTTTAAAACCAACAACTTTAAAGTTTTACAATTACATCCGGGAACGTGGAAAATAGAAGAAGAAAGAGAAGAAGAAAGATTCGCCAGCTGTAACATCTACATCTTCTTTTTGTTTTGATACTGAATATACTTGTCGAACATGTAATTCAACAACTTCCCATCTGTTTTAGCCACAACTTTTTTCTGTCTTGAATTGCAGCAAGCCTTCGTTCAAAACCCCGATGCACGCTTCCACATCCTTCAAGCTAGGCCCGAACTTCTCAATATCTGATTGCAGTGTTACCAACTTACTGATGGAATCCATCGTGAAAGGCTAACAACTCCATCAATTCTCTCTTGCACCATCAGAAGAGATCCCTCCAGGAATCAGCACTTTGCTAGGAATGGTCCTTGTGTATGAAGAAACGTTCCCGACCACTTCCTCATTGGTGAAAGCAATGACATTGTCTAGTAAAGATGATGCCATACTCTCAAGTGCCCGCATCCTTTTCAGATGATTCTGAAGATCTCCAAGCGGAAAGATACTGCAAACTCAAGTTGCTTCCCCTTCTCAACTGATCCATCGGGCACAATTCGTTCCGCAATCAACACCTCTCTCGGTAGCTTATTTATTTCGACCAAAGTACTCAGGTTACTTTCAGCAACTGTGTTCATGTCTATCGTGCTCGTCACCAGTTGTTTCAGCTGAACCGATGCATCTTTCATAACCTTTAGACGGGCCGGCACCTCTCCGAGTTGTACAGAAGCTTGGCGAATGATTAGACTCTTCCATTCATCGATAGCTTTAACCTGGTTACCTGCATCTTCCACTTCCTGCATCAGATGATCACTCACCTGCTTATGTGCTGAAATTGGCTGAGTGGAAGATTTGGCAACTTTGGCAATAATCTCGCACAACTGAGACACCTGCTTCTGAAGTTCAACTTTCTCCGCCTTTTCTTTGTCAAGCCTAAGGAATAAAGCATCTATCAATGTCTGTGTGTCTTGCTTCAATCCTTCTGTGGTGGCTTGACCTATGGGTACTCTGGTCACTGTTATATCTTCTGCCGTGAGCTCATCCTTCTTCTTCCTTCTGCTGGAACTGACATCTCAACGAACTTCTGCCCCGACTCCTCAATAATCAACCTTGAAGTCACCTTAGCAACTTTAGGTTTTTTGTCTTTTCCGCCCAAACTCAGGAGTAGCTGCAAGTCATGTTCTTCCAAGTTGATCTCCTCTCTAGCCTCTGGAACCAACTGTGAAGCCAACCATTCTGAGAAATTACTTCTCGGAGAATGAGAAGTTGCCGAGTGTACCACCATCTCGCGCTCTGATTCCTCTCCATCCGAAACTGCTACAGTGTCATGGCTACCATCCTCTGTATTGTCCAAAGACAAAGCTCTTTCAAATTCTGCCATCTGCAACTTCAGTGTTTCTTCAGGAAGAGGTGCTGAACGGAGTGGCTGAGGAGAAAAGACGAATGTTGCCGGATTCAATGGAGGAACGACAATATCTTGCTGAGGTGCAACAGTCGGTGAAGTACTTGATGCTGGAGAAGTCAGAACTAACACCATAGCAGTAGAAGTGATCTTTCCTTGAATGAGACTTTTTGTGCACTTTAATCTTTTTCGTGCCTTTTCACGCTTTCTCCTCGTGCTTCCTTTTGAGGGAATCTCATGGCCGAGGTTGCCTGTGATCCGATTCATCAATGCTTCATCAAGGCAATATCCCTTTCACAAGAAACCTGGGTTTGAAGTATTGACCAGAACGGCGGCAGACCTTTCTCGATCGTGGCAACCACCTATGCTCTCCTGAAGTACAACTCTATCTCCTCCCATCTGATGGTATGCATCAAGTAACACAGGCCCATCATCTTTAAGATCCGCAGGTATCCGTGCTAATCCAAAGTCAAACACTTGCCGCACTGATAACCTGCTGAAATCTTTCTTTCTAACTTTGTACTCGCTTCTGCACTTCATCCAGAAATCTTCCAACGAAGGCACATGCGCGTACTCCTGGGAGATTGTCTTCCTTGCCACCCCATATGGATCGAAGTTGAGCCGTGCTGGGAAGAACTCTTGCTCGTACTCAGAGAACATCTCCGCTTCAATTCCTCGGGCTTTATGAATGCTCTGGCAGCTGTAATAGCCCACTGTGATCGGGAAGAAGCCTGTAGACTTGTGTCATTTCGACTGTAGGTCATGCATCTCCACGAGTTGTCTGCTCAACTCCATGATGACCAATCTGTCACTCGGATATCTGGGCAACTTGACTGGTTCTCCCGAAAAGCCGGTGACCCTGAGGTATGTAAAGTCCGCAAACTGGATGAAGATACTGCCAATCTGGGACACAACTTCCCAAGCTTCCTTGCTCACCTTGTTGGCCTTTAGATCGCCATTCAGCCTGCAAATGAATCCGTAGAAGAATCCATCGTTGACCACCTTATAATCTTTATTGCATGCGGGCACAGTAAGTTATGGATAGCACTCAAAAATAGGATCCTTGGAGAGCACACCACGTCTATCCAACTTGGAGAAGATACCCTGTGAAGCTGCTGCATATACCAAATACGAAGTCATTTTGAAGCTATAAGTCCGCCTCACATTCCGGAGCTGCTCACCGATGTTGTCACTAATGATTTCCACCAATTGATTATAGAATCTGCTTTGTTGATTTCAATGGTCCTGATGAAGGCATACATCCATGAGCGGAAGTTGTGAGCGTTAGCTTCGCCATTTATCCTGCATAACAATTTGGTAATGTCATCCACCTCCTGCACCAGATTGGATCGTGGAAGAGTTCTCGGGAACTTGGATGGAGATCTTGGGCTTCTTCATGTACCGTTGTTCATTATGCCCACACAGTCAACTTTATGTTTTTCCCATCTGTTGCCGGCATCCAGTATGCTAATAGTAGTCACCACCTATCGTGTTGGAATCTTCAGACAATAATTGATGAACTGTGCATCCAACCGGATTATTGTCTTCCCCGCAACATCTCGGACTGATCTAGATAGTGGGTGGTAAGACCTAGCACACTCCATGACGAATTCTGGCAACTGAGTTGTGAATGGGAATGCTGAAGCTCGAATGATTCCACTGCTTTTGACTGCACGCATGAGAGAAGTCTTTCCAGCTCTGGATCTATCAATCAATTCGAGAAAGAGGTTCTGGACCTAGATCTGTATCTCCAATGTCAAGCAAACTGGAAGTAATGCATGATTTGTTGAGCTTTCTCTTTCATCTCGCTTTGCCATGGCCGATCTGTCTTTGTCTGAGCAACTCTTTTTCTCTTTATTCGGCCGGAATTCTTTACAACCAGTGCAGATCTGGAGATTTCTTCAGATTCAGAGGATATATTCAATGTATCTGACATTGATTTAAGCTCCCTTTCAATTATAAAAGCACTGTAATGAATTCCTGCAATTAATTTAGATAAAGACGGCAATCGGAACATGAACACTTGATTTTAATCATAAAAATCTGCATATATAAAGCCGCTGCCCCAAAATTTGAGGTTTTGTTTGCATGCAAAGCAAGCATGAATTTTGTCAACTTCACCTGAGCACCTGTACCACTATGCAGACAATTAATCAGACTTAAATCAAGCTCCTTCAAACCTAGGCGCCAAACTTTGAAGCTTTCCGACAGTGAAAACACCTTCCTCTGAGCAAAATTCCTCCTCCTTTGGGCGCCAAAATTGTCTGGGCTGCACTTCCTTGCTAAAGAATTAATTACTTCATTAATATGGCAGCCCATGCTTATATAACCTTCATCATTCTATAATTAATTATTGCCTCTCCTATTCCTGGCAATTAATTAATTAATAAACATGTTTTTCTCTTCAATTTGGGCGCCTATTTTGTGCATGCTCATGGCTGCCATTAAATAAATTAAATTTATTTAATTTTAGCTTTCTACTTCCAGTCCACTTTGACTTCACACTATGCTTTGACCTCATGCGCCAAAAATAAGAATTAATTCCATCAATAAATACTTTAAAAAGTATTATTTCTCCTCTAGGTGGGTCACACTTTTTTGCATGAGAGAGGGCTGCATTAAATAAATTAAATTTATTTAATTTTAGAATTCTATTTCCAATTTCCTTTATCCTCTTCTCCTGTGTTGACTTTTCCTCATGCTTGGGTGCCAAATTTGGAAATAGAAACAATTAATAAATGCATTTAAAGCTTACCTTCTATTCCAAAAGGGGTCGCACTTTTTGACATGGCTAATTTCTATTTTTAAAAGTCAATTTCCAATGGGATTATTCACCCTGCACCGCAGCTCCAAAAATCCCATGATCCACTTAAGTTGTTTGACTTTCATAATGGGATTTTTTACCCTGCAAGGCAGGTAAGAAATTCCCATCAATGCCTTAAGTGATTTTCTTTTATTTCACAATGGGAATTTTCACCCTGCAAGGCAGGTAAGAAATTCCCGCCTGCCTGTTGCCTCTAATTTTCCCATTATGACTTAAGTGACTTTGCTTCCATGGGAAAAAGTACCCTGCCAAGCAGGTACAAAATTCCCACCTGCCTGCTGCTACCAAAAATCCATTGCAGCTTAAAACCTTCCTTTCCCAAAAATGCGACCTGCCTAGAAGAGGCCTTTTTTGTGCATGACTTCGTCTTTTTAGAGAGAACCAGACTCTCCTGTGGCAAATTCCTTCTAGCATGACGTCCGTAGATGATCTCCAGATACTCCAGGCAAGAAAACAAAGATTGAACCGCAAAGGAATTGACCTAGAGAAATTTCACAGAAAACAAAACGAGAAAAATACCAAAAATGCAAAACGTTGTTAAGTCACAAATAAAGCCCAGGATTCATTCCTGGTGGAAACCCTACTGGTATATGGGAATATTGACATGTAAAACCTCAACAGGGTTAAACCGGAGCACAATTTACCTCAAACGGGGCTTAAAATAATTAAATAAAAATTTCCGCAGGCAAACCCCAACGACAGAATATAACGAGTTTGGGCATCTGGGTATTTGGTGAAATTGGCTTATATGACTCAGCACAAAAAACCCATTATTTTAAAAGTACGAATTTGTTTTACATAGGGTAGTCTTAGATTTCAGGGTGAAATCTGGGGACACCATAGTTGAAGCCTTCATTTGAATTTACTTGTATTTGCCTTCACCCGAAGTGCTTTCCGGAATTTAAAATTGCTCATATGCAATTAAAAATAAAAGATGATAAGTTTTGTTTGAATTGTTTACGGCAAAGCATTTTATTGGTGCACGTACTAGAGAAGAACTACAAAATCTTCAAGGATAAAAGGGAAGACAGGTCAAAGGCAATACCCGCAAGAAAAATCACGATCAGTGTGCCTTAAATCCAATTTGGTGAGAATCAAAGGAAATGATTCAACAACATGTGGGAGAAAAAGACATCTCAGATTCAAGGAAGAGATATCATTCAGATCATTCATTGCTAAAGTGAATGAAAAGAAGTGCAATACAGGTTGGATCAACATGCTAGAGTATGGAAGAAGAACACGACTAAGAGCATTGCAGCTTTCTTCTAATTTCTTCTCCTCTTTCTCTTATTTTCTCCGACAAAACAATTGAGCAATCAATTAAAATTGTAAAACTTAGGTAATTGGCTATAAAAGCCGTTACTTCAAGTTACTGGAAGAAGTCAATTACTTGGAAATAGGTGGCAGACATGCAAAATAGAAGGTTCTATTTTTAGTTATAAATCATGCATGTCATGCAAAGAGGAATTCCAGGAAGAATACTGTCAGTCACTTCCCCTTTTCATAGCTTCCACATGTGGCAATTCATTGAAAGCTTCATATTTGTAATTTCCCTCTATACACTATAAATAGATGAAGAGCCTATGAATTAGATCATCACAATTTGTTAATCAACATTCTTGAGTTCCAGACTTTGTACTATAACCCTTGATATTTTTTCCGCGCTGAGGAATTAAACAAAGGCGGATTTCCAGAACTTTGTGTCAACGATGCATTAGCTTCTTACTTCTGTGTAGATCTTTCGATAAACTTTGCATTGTCTAAGATTTAGATTAGAAGTAGCAACAAAACTTACATGTGCCATAACTTTCATTCCGTGGCTCCATTTTTAGTGTCGTTTTCTATTTGTGTTTTTCTTCACCAAAAATCCAAAAAAGGAAAGAAATGCGTTTTCATGCCAATCGCAAGTTTCAAGGCTGTCTTCGCGTCCAATTTCCACGCTGCCTTAAGTGACAAATTTTCACACAATTGTAAAGGCGGAAGTCATAATGCAAGTCGCACTTTTGGAAAAGAGCTATCTTTCATGCAAGTCACATTTTTGGAAGGAATCACTTAAGTGCCAATGGGAATTTTGGTAGTATCGACTTGGAGGGAATTTCTTGCTGCCTTGCAGTTACTTTTTCCCATCAAGTCAAATCACCTAAACCGCCAATGGGAATTTCAAAGGTGGCGGGCGAGGCCGAATTTCTTGCACTGCAAAGCAAGTTATTTTTCCCATTATGAAAGTCAAGTCACTTAAGTGAAAGATGGGATTTTTGGAGTTGCAGGTGAAAATTCCCATTGCTTTGACTTCCTATTTTTAACAATTCCTCTTGCCAAAAAGTGTGACCCACCTTGGCATTAATACATGCATTAATTGATATTCATTAATATTATTTCTAGTCAATTTTGGTGCCATAAATAGAAGGAAAGTCAAGGAAAGTGGATGAGCTAAAGAGAAGTCAAGGATGCATGCTAAAAATAAATAAAATAAATTCATAAAAAACAATCAGAAGCATGCAGACTTGGGCGCCCAAATTGAGTGAAGGAGCATGGCTTTTAATTAATTAATTGCCAAAAATAGGGAAAGACAATTATTAAAAATAACATGCAGATGGCTATATAAGCATGGGACACCATAAGGGAGAAGCAATTAATTCTTTTTGATGGAGTTTGCAGCCCGAAAGGATTTTGGCGCCAAGGGAAGGAGGATTTTGCATTAAAAAATATTTTCCACTACCGGGAAGCTTCCAATTTTGGTGCCTAGGGTTGGAATGGCTTTCTTTTTATTATTCCAAGCATCTGCATGTTGGTATAAGTGCTAGGTATTCATCACAGGTGCTCATATTGGTGAAAAGAAGTCAAAATCAATGTCAGATATATTGAATATATCTTCTAAATCAGAAGAAATTGCAGGATCTACACAAATTGATCCAATTACTGAGGATTCGGCAAAAAGAAAAGAAAAAGAACTCTTGAGACAAAGATTATTCCAGGCATGATGAAAGAGAAGGGTCAGCAAAATCATGCATGATTTCCAGGCTTACAAAAATCAATGATACAGACATGGGCCCTGAACCTATCACTAATTTGATTGACAGATCTAAGGCCATTCGTGGGTCATCTTTTATGCGGGAATAAAAAGCAACGAGATCATTCAAGCTTCAGCGTTTCCGGTCACAACTCAATTGCCTGAGTTTGTTTTGGAGTGTGCAAGGTCTTATCATCCTCTTTCTAGGATAATCCGAGATGCTACAGGGAAGACAATAATCAGGTTGGATGCACAATTTATTAATTATTGCCTTAAGCTTCCGGCATGGCCAATGGTGATTGCAATTAGCATGTAGGATGCCAGCAACAGATGGGAAGACACTGAGTCACATGTTCGACAAGTATATTCAGTTTCAGAACAAAGAAAAAGCGTAGAGTATGACGGCCGAGCATATTTTCTTTCTTCTTCCCTTCCCTCTCTTATTCTTATTTCTCGGACAAAATTGTAAAACTAAAGTAATTGGTTAAAAGCCATTACTTCTAGTTATCTAAAAAGGTCCTCAATTGAGAATAGGTGGCAGACATGCAAAACTTTGATTTAGTCTTCAAATGCAAGTTATGAGAAATTTCAGGGGAAATATTGTCAGTTGTTTTCTTTATAGCTTTTGCATGTGTCAATTCAGTTATTGCTTTCATATTTGTAATTGCCATCTATACACTACAAATAGAGGAAGAGCCTATGGGTTAAAGGATTACAATTTGTTAATCAATATTCTTGAGTTCCACTTTGTGTTGACCCTTTAATGTCATTTTTGTGAGAGCTGAGGAATTGAATAAAGGCATATTTCCGAAGAACTTTGTGTCCATGGTGCATTTGCTTCCTACTTTTGTTTGGATCTTTAGATAAACTTTGTGTTATCTGAGATTTAGATTAGAAGCTTTTCTTTTCCTTTATTTCTGAATATTGTGAGATCTACTTGTTTATTTAATCTGTGTATGAGACCAACTCTGTGAACTATTGGTTGAATCACACATTTTCCTTCTTTCTTTCCCAAATTTCATTATTTCCCTCTTGAAAATACTTCATAAAGAACTACTTGCTGCAAAATTGCTTAACTATGGTTCATGAACTTTGTAATTAAAGTAAAACCCCACAAGTAGTTATTAGGATTCATACCCACTAAATTGATAAACATCTTACATGGGAGCCTCACCGGTAAATGAAGGAAATTTATCTCATGACTGCCTAGGTTTTTAGTCGTGCAGAAAATCTAGCCAATAGGGTTCCCTAGCGCATCCAATTCTTAGCTAAAAATGGCGACATTTATAGATGGGATTTTTTAAAATGTAGGCCCACCTTGCTGCAAGCTTTATATTATGGAATATATGAAAGGAAAGAAACTCTAGGATGTTTTAAAATAATTTTCATAAGACCTCTTAGCTCCATGATTGAGGAATGGTCAAAGGCAAGGAGTCTAAATTCTGTGCGAGACAACACCATTCCTTCAAAGAACAAGCAACGGAGTTCCACAAGTCAACCTGACAAAGACACTCTTCATGCCTATCTGTGACACCGATAGCAGAAGGCAACTTTGAAACACAAGATCCTTGTTCCCTCCAACCCCATATAAGGAGGCATGTTAAATCCCATCCCGCCCGCTACCCTCCATTATGCTAAATCATAGTTAATTTAAAATGAATATAAAGATGTCTAGTTTGTTATGGAGTGATTGGACATGGTGCTTTGGTCATTGGCTTCTCCAATATGACTCCCATCAAATGTATTCGATGTTGCATCGGAGACATCCATTATTGCTGGTCCTTAATGTTGTCTTCAAAGTGTTTGGTCAATTCGACATTCCTAAAAACAGAGAGTTTTTGTGCGGTTGGTTATCTATCAAGGGTTTCCATCTAAGGCCAAGCCATCCAAGGGTGGACTCTCTAATGGCCTATGTCCCATTTACCACCAATCGGGAACTATGAAGCATATCTTACGGGAGAGTCAATTTGCTAGGCAATGATGGAGCTACCTCGAGTCTCAATATTCAGAGTGGTTTTAGAGCGGAGTTTCATACTGGTGCCTGCTTTGTTTGGAGATTGTCATTCTCAAGTTTGTCGGTATTTATTTGGATTTGCACTTGCCAGGATCTCGGCCTTATTCGTTCTCTAGAACATAAGGTGCATGAATGTCTTTACTCATGAGGTCAGATCTTTGCATACCTTTTTGTATATGTGGAGACTCGAGGTATGCCATCAGCTCCTTGTGAAAGAAGCCCTGTTCATCAAAAACTCATGTGCCTTGGACCCTCCATTGTATTCTGATTTTACGTCTACCCTTGGTGCTCTTAGGATGGAGACATGATTCTCATTGTTTATGCCCATCCTCTCTTTGTTCTCGGTAAATATTTTTTTGTATATATATGCCATATCTTTCAAAATTAAAAATTGTCATAGCATACAACACATAATGTCACATCCCGTAATTACATATTATTGTTTTTGAGACTTTTAGATGATATGGTGGCGGATGCCACAATGATACAACATTTTATATACTACTTTGATTTGATTCAGTTATCATTTATGACATGTTTTGGGATTAAAACAGTTATTGTCATTAATTTGATTAGCAGTAGATGATGATTTGATTCAGATTACAGTTTGGGATTACTGTTTATATATATATCTATATAGATATATATATATATATAGAGAGAGAGAGAGAGAGAGAGAGTTCATTTCAGTTGATTTGATTATATTGGAATGGATAATGCACTAGGTATTCTTGTTTACTTATGTGCAAATATTCTCTAGCTTCAAGAAAAGGAATCATCGGGGAGAGACAAAAAGATGCAGAAGATGGGTTCGAATAGAGAAATTTTCAGTGTGTGTTTTAGTAAACAAGAAACGGTGTCAAACCGTGAGGTTATAGAATCCCTTGTGATTTAGATTGTTTTATATGTTTGTGTGTAGCTTTATGCAACGGGTTCTATTTGGTCGCTTTGTGACAACGAGATAGTGTTGTGCACTCTCACTACGGCGAGGAGCAAACGTCGCATTTCGAGTTTAGTTGAGCAGCACATTGTCACTTTACAACAATGGCCCGCTTATGATATGGTTTAACTATAATTATTTTCATGTGACAACCTTGTTGTATTAAACAGAAAAAGATAAAAATAAAGAAATAAAAATGTTATATCTAGCAAAAGTTCGAGATAAACACAATTGCAGCAAAAGGGTGTTTTTTTGCAAGGGGTCACTTGGCTTATAAGTCCTAGTTGGCCTTATGCATCTAGGCTTAGCTTTTCTCCTCCAAGCCATATGTTCATTTTTACCTCTCCCGGCTGAGCATGGCTGTCAAGGTGCCCTATGTTCTTACCACCTCGTAGCCCGTGCCAACCTTAGGTGGTTAGCCATGACTCGCCCAAGTGAGGATGTGGTTTTATATTTATATGCTAGCTTATGTAATGTCCCCTTTTCCAAACCATAATTAATTATTGCAAATCGATTTCCTTTAATCCACTCCCCTAGGATTAAAGGGAATTAATTGGGGATAAAATCGACTATGCTTGGTGATTGTTATTTAATATTTAATTATTTAGGCAAGTCGAATTATTTGAGGAGCAAATCGATTTATTCCATGGATTAATTAATTATTATTTGGGATAAATCAATTTAATTAGGCAAAAGTCGATTCCTTTATGAGCATTAATTAATATTTAATTTCCTCTCATGCATTTAATTTGAATATGTTTTGGAGGGAATTAACTTTTGAAATTGGAGTTTGACTTTCAGGCCATTTTAAATTCAAATCTCTCCCATCTAGAGAAATGCGCCAAAATTGGAGGGAAACATTGGAGCTCTACATTGCAAATCTATAAAAGGAGAAGAGGCAATCCCTTTGAGACATGTTGACGGTTTATCAAACTTATCTTCATGCTTGAAGAGGGATGTATGCCCACTTGTGATCCAAAAATAAAAGGTGTTCTTCAACACCACCATTGTGTGAAGTGTGTGTGACCTTTCAAGCTTTGAATTGATAAGTTCTTGCATGATATTATTAATTTATATAAGGCGCCTTGTTTGGGAGTGTTTATGCATGCTTTGTGGAGAGTTAATGAAGGATTTATGGTGATTATATGCTGCTGGTTTATTCTAATACAAATCGACTTGCTTGGAGGATATTGTGGTATGTTTTGGATGGTATTTGACAAGGGTTTGAATCTGATCTGTTCTTGCATAATTTTCTAATGGTAATGCCCTTGTTTTGATGATATTTTGGGCCTTTAATACTGCTGCTAATTATTTAAGGTGGATCGACTGGATTTAGGGATTTAATATCATATTTGGAAGGGATTTTTGATGAGTTTGCAAGCTGCTGTTATAAAATTATTTATTGCAGATCTGTGGGTGACTTTTTAAGGGTTTGGAAGCTAGGTGAAAGGCTGAAAATTAATTTATATATTTTTCTAACCCTAAGCAACTTGATTTCAGATTTTGTGCGCAGATTTGAAGGGTTTCGATGCTTAGAAAAATCAGTTTGATAGTTGGTTGGAAAGATAATAATTTTAGCTTTCAAATGCACTTTGTTTCATGAGAAAATATTGAGTTGGGAAGAAGTTATTAATTTTCAAAGTTCAGTTGGTTTTCTGTGCATTTTATTATTTTCCACTGCTGCAAATTAAATCTGGTTTAGTGAAGTTTAAATTCCAACTAGCTAGCCCATCTAACCCATCACCTTGGCTCACTCCAACCCCATTTGGGTTGAATTGAAGCTAACACTTGAGTTATTTGAGGTGAATCTAGAAGGGTTTGCTCTTCTAAGTTCATCTAAAAATAATTTATTTGCAAATTTAATTAATATCCCACAAGGGGATATTACAACTTAGCCTTCTATTTGATGAATGTGGGATTATTCTCATTGGTTTGAAATAGGGGTTGGGCACGCCAAGCTCATCGGCGAGCCAACCCAATGTTTTGCTTTGTGAACTAAGTCGAGCTCACATCGAGCGAGCTGCATTTGAGATACCTTACCAGACCGTTAAAGTGAATCAACTCACCAAGCTCAAGCTACTTGTCGAGCTTGCATTGTTTACAATCGAGTCAACTCACTATTAGCTCGCCGAGTTGAGCACGCCAAGTTATAACTCAGCTCGCAGCATCAAGTAGCTCATTGAGCTAGAGAGTCACCGCTTGTATTGAGTAGCTTGTTAAGCTCACATTAAGTCCAACCGAGTGAGATCGTATCAGATTTTTCCAACAAGCTCATTGGGATATCGCAGAGTTACACCCAACTCGCCAAGCCAAGAGTTAGCCAAGCTCGATGCACACAACTTAAGCAAGGAGAAAAATGCCTTGTAAGGCAAATCCATAAGCAAACAAAAAACCATATAAATCCTTAGACTTTTCCGCCCACCATAAATGTGGGACTAAAATCTTAAAAGAAGTCATACCAAAGTAGCACCAATGTGCACGACGTGTCGCACAATGATGTGCCCAAGGCTTAGATGATTACGGCACACGAGGGCACCGATGGGCCACACATGGCACCAATCAAAAGCCCCTCATTCTACAAGTGCTAAGGAACTGTGAATTCGTATAAAGGAGGAACCGATGGGCAACACATGGCACCAATCGAGATCATTTCGCTCTAAGCAATAAAGCGAGTTAAACAAGAGAGAAGGTGGGGGCGAGACGCCAATGACCCCCATGTGGCATCCATCAAAGGACCCACCACCGCCCAAGCTTAAACCACCCACCAATCCGGTTAGTATATGTGGCAACGTGTGAGCATCTAACCAAGGCAAGCAACACAATTTTAATAAAACTACTCCTACCTCATTTGCTCCATGCAAGTGGGACTAAACTAGAAGTTGAGTGCAAGATAAGAACTCATTGAGTTGGTGAGCTCGCTGAGACTAAGCCATAATTTTGACCACCACTAAGATATCCTTCCCAAAATGTTGTTACGTTGAAGCGAAACACATGGCAAAATATAGCCATAAGCTAAACGACCCAAAATCCAAGTCAAACCAAAGAAACTATTTTGAGTCATGATCTCAAGTCACTAAGCCAATTGTTAAACCTTAGAATGGATCTCTCGAGCAAACTCTTAAACCCAGTGCGGACATCTAAGCAACGAAGAGTAATAAGCAAATTAGAAAAGCTAAGGACGGTGGGAGACTTGAGAAGCTTATAAGAAGTTTATAAAAGAGGCTTTAACACCAAGTTTAGGTGTGAATCAATAGATTAGAAAAAGTTTGAGATTGTAGGCAGAAGAAGGAAAACAACCAAGCAGAGGCACAAGTTCAAAATCAAGAGCTAGACATAAAAGCTTGTGCATCAGCAGAGAACTGAAACCTGTAATGTCCCTTTTTGGGACTGAAACTGAAATAGAAGGAAACCACACAAACCCAAGTGAAATGAAATCTGATTTTTATAACAGCAGCTGTAATTATCCTTCAAACCCTAGGGTGAACTGTATAAGAGCTTAGAATTCACCATACAACCATGCACAACAACCGAAAAATACTTGTAAATAATTATTTCAACCACAACAATCAATATCCATCCAATTTGGCAACAAATGGAGAAAATCAGCAAATATATACTGTTGTAATTAAATTTAGGACAGCAGCAAAACAGCCACAAACCAACGCCAAAAATGATAGTTAAACATCACCAAAAATCATGAAAATATAGATTCCAGCCTTATAAATTATGTCAAATCAGAATATAAATCATATTTGCAGTTCGTGCCCTAGAAGGCACCCAAATAGCACCAAACCCTAGTCACTCCCTCTAGGGAGAACTCCAAAATGCATGCAAAGCCTTTGTAGATATTTCCTTGATTGCCCTAGGTCCAAATCTGCAACTTCAACAAATATCTTCAAATCACCCACAATGGAGGGTTTCCGTCCTCCACCAAACCACAAGGAAGGTTTTCATCTTCCTTGGAATGCCACACAAGAGGGGTCTTGTCCTCAAGTGGAAAGTCAATGAGCACTATGCCCAAAAAATCAAGTATAGATAAAATGCACCAAGATAGTGTGCAAATGAAGTTCTTAAGTTCCTTTTATGTCCTTCCCTTGGCCAACAACCAATTAAAATGGACCAACCTCTTTAAGCTTCTTTTAATCTTTTAATTTGCCTTTACGACTCTCAACACAACCGACCTACTAAAATAGAGGAAAATACTAAAATAAACATTAAAATTAATAAAGAAAAATGAAATGGAATGCAATTCCTTCCCTAGCTCATTTAAGCTTCCTTGCCATGGAAAGGGAATGGCAAGAAGTCCATTATTAGGCTCTCAAGTCGAAAAAGGGGACATTACAGTCCTCCCTTCCCAAAATTGTTTGTCCCCAAGCAATTGCAAACTTCACATGCACCAAGTATCATCATATCAAAGTAGTGGAACATGCTTTATAGTGCTCCCATAGTGTGGATCTTGTGCTTGTTATATGTAGGAGCTTGACCAAAACAAACTCATACCTCTACTGCCATTCTCTCCATGGAAGTCTTAATCATCCTCAATTTCAAAAACATCAATGACATTACCTTTCTTCACATGCTTCTTAGTTGTACAAAAAACCCTACAAACGCCGTCATAATTTTCATGGAACCTTATCCAATTTGAGGCTATCAAATCAGATTTGTTCTCCTTTCAGCTGAAACCTTCTTCCTATATCAACCTGTGATAGAATGCTCTTCAGAAATGAAAATTCACTGTTGTTAATGGTTGTTAATAGCAATCCAAATTCTGATTTTTGCAAATTGAGCCCTATAACCATGGCATAATAACTACCCAATGGAAATCTTATGAAGAAAGGCCCTTTCATGAGTAATGTAGGGATTGAAAGTTGTCTTACATAGGCTGAAAATTTAAGAACTGTAGGTCTACGATTGAAATCAGAAGGCATCTTGGCCTTTAACTCGAGAGAATCAGCCTTCCCTTGCTTAACACTCCTATGAATTTTGATTTCATCAATTTGCAAGTGGAATCCCAACTCCTTGTGAATTTTGAGGGTAATTTCCTCTAAAATTTGGAGCTCTTGACCCCCAAAAACAATGTGTGCCTCAGCTGAACTTAAAAGAAGGAAGTCAAAACAAAATTCATACCTCTTCATGGGGCCATGAAACTGAAAAGTAGAATCATCATCATTCTTCTCTACAGCTGCAAATTCATCATAATTGCTCCCCCTTTCCCATTTTTCCTTTGGTTCATTCATGGAACCATGGGTTAGCAATATATAGAAAAGAAAATCAGAATCCTTATCAAGCTTAGGATGCCTCAAACATGCCATGCTAGAATTCTCCCCGCTTCATACAAACTCATCAAATTCCTTCCCTTCCATAAGCAAAGAGAGGAAAAATCAAAACTGAAATCCTTACCTTCATCTTTTTTGAGTTTCAAGGGTTCACCCAAATTCCAAGGATGTGAGCAATCTACACAACTCTTCACATGATGAACTTCTAAAGTTCCATTCACGCTATCCCAAATATGGTTGTAGTTGTACCAATGCAATTTCTTGCTCCAAATCAGCATTATAGTGGCGGAAACTCTTCTAAAATAGCGACAAACAATCCCTCTTTGATGGTAGGTGAAAACTTCTCCCCCTTGTGATCAAAAACACTTTGGCGATTGTCTTACAAGGGTTAACCAGCTGGTTCTGATGTGGACAGTAGCAAAAAGAATGAGATAACAGTTGTCATACCTCAAACTCTTCATAAAAATCAACAATATGGGGACTGAAAATGCTTTAACAACATCAAAGAACTGAAAATTACTCCTGTGTATGGTTGAGGCTGCTTGTATGGCTACAAATGCAATGTTGAGCAAACTGAAAATGTTGATAACAGCAGTATGAATTTTTATGACAGCGTGCCTTGAATCCCATAAAATATGATTTATACTACTTACATTGGTTCCACCGATTTCCAGCTGAGTTATAATGCATAGGGCAGCAAGATAACATCTATCTTGTTCACTACCAAATGTAAAATTTATGAAATCAACATCCACTTTCCTTGGAAGACTTCTTCTAAGAGTATGTACATGAATTAAGAGCTGAAAATCTTTGTGATACAATTGTTTTAACACTGAAAGTGTGGTGATTATCTTACCATGAGTAGCCCATAGATCTTGCCTTCTTCTAGTAATTCTTTCCATCCTCTTCGTTGTAGCAACTTGAGGATCTCCACTTGTCATGCCTTGAAGCACAACCTTTTGATCACCAAGCTCGAATCTCAATTCCCTAGCTTGATAGTTTTGGGTAAATTCACCCAAAGGATGCAACCATTGAATCTCAAGTGTCAAATCTGTATTTTCAATACCAACAACATGGAAATCATGACCCAATGTGCTTTTCCAAGGTGGGCTTGATTGGTGGGAACCTCGTGGTGCAAGGGATGATAAGGCCATCTTGTAGCATCTCACCCTTCACAAGGAAATTCAAATGCACAACCAACTCCATAAGATTTCTCATAGAATTTCTTTCCAACCATCTACATGGAATGAAACACTCACTAGCCATAGTAACATGGAACCCATTGAAGACTTCCCCTTCTTTGTAACTCAAAGGATCTATGAACTCTTTGCCACTTTGGGTGCTCTTCACTTTATCATCATTTCCACTATGTTGTCCATGATGACACAAATATGGCAGCGACATAGGAGGAGACCAAAAAACTGAAATGTGATTTCCAATATCATACCTTCGGTTGTCCTCAGCTTGTCCATCTTCTTTTTCCACCTTGATGTCGTCCCTACTTTGTTGACATATGCATGGAGCCTATCTGTGGTTCTTACCCAAGCCGTGAATACCCTTAGCTTGACTCTTAGGAGATGCTGTCATAAATAGACCAGCAAGTTGACTGTTATCATGTCTCTTTGAGAAATGGGTTCCAATCATCCCTTTCTCTTCCCCTTCTTGCTCATCACCCTTCTTTTCAACCCTAGATTCATCACATGCTAAAATACTATCAGTATTAATCAAACAATGATCAATAATTACCTCATAATGATGACTATCCGGAACAATAATGGGATTAAGGGCTGAATCTTCATCCTTCATGGCTCCATCTCTTTCAAAGTGCAGATCTGATTTTTTCCGGCATGTGTGTGATTATCAAAGCTCAAAAAAATTTCATGTGGACTTGAGAACCCTCTAGCTTCAAACCCTTTTTATGCACAGCGTCCATACTCTTGACTATGGGGTCCTTATGGAGGGTTGACCCCTTGATGCTTGGGGTTTTGACCCCATGCCAATTCCAACTCTTTTTGTTTCCAACTTCACGAACTCTACAAAAGGTAGGGCATCTCGGATCTTCTTCAGAAGAGCTCTATACTCTTCATACCATGTACCGATGTTGCTCACTTTGGATGGCTGAGAATTAATGACTTCCTTTGAAGAGACTCTTCCACCATTGGAACCATGAATGGTATGGATCAGCCGGGCCATTGTGTTGGCCAATCTTTCTTGCCCCGCAATAAGCTTATCGAACTTGGCTTCTTGAGGATCCTAGTTGGCCATATTATCCTCCTCTCTTAGCTGGTCCGCTTTCCTTCTTCTTTGATAGTATAGAAAACCCTTGTTGCCCTCTTCCATGAAAACCTTAGGCTGGGAAGACCGGTGCTCTAATACCACTGTAATGTCCCTTTTTGGGACTGAAACTGAAATAGAAGGAAACCACACAAACCCAAGAAATGAAATATGATTTTTATTACAGCAGTTGTAATTATCTTTCAAACCCTAGGTGAAATCGTATAAGAGCTTAGAATTCATCATACAACCATGCACAACCCGAAAAATACTTGCAAATAATTATTTCAACCACGGCAATCAATATCCATCCAATATTGCAACAACAAATGGAGAAAATCAGCGAATATATACTGTTGTAATTAAATTTAGGACAGCAGCAAAACACCCACAAACCAACGCCAAAAATGATAGTTAAACATCACCAAAAATCATGAAAATATAGATTCGACCTTACAAATTATGTTGAATCAGATTATAACAATCAGTTTTGCAATTCATGCCCTGGAAGGTACCTAAATAGCACCAAACCCTAGTCACTCCCTCTAAGGAGAGCTCTAAAATACATGCAAAGCCTTTATAGATATTTCCTTGATTGCTCTAGGTTCAAATCTGCAAGAAGTCTTCAATGAATATATTCAAATCACCCACAATGGAGGGTTTCCATCCTCCACCAAACCACAAGGAAGGTTTTCGTCTTCCTTGGAATGTCACACAAGAGGGTTTCATCCTCAAGTGGAAAGTCAATGAGCACTATGCCCAAAAAACCAAGTATAGATAGAATGCGCCAAGATAGCATGCAAATGAAGTCCTTAAGTTCCTTTTATATCCTTCCCTTAACACGAATAGCCAATTAGAAATGAACCGACCTCTTTAAGCTTCTTTTAGTCTTTTAATTTGCCTTTATGATTCTCAACACAGCCGACCTGTTAAAATAGAGAAAAATGCTAAAAGATACATTAAAATTAATAAAGAAAGATGAAATGGAATGCAATTCCTTCCTAGCTCATTCAAGCTTCCGTGCCACGGAAAGGCAATGGAAAGAAGTCCATTGTTAGGCTCTCAAGTCGAAAAAGGGGACATTACGAGAAGAGAACAAGAGAGAAAGCGGCTTGAAACAAAGAAAGCGAGTTGGAGCAAAAAGGGATTCGGCTTCATTCCCAAGTTCCGCTTTCTTGTCTCTATATAGGCTTTTTTATTTAGATTGTTGTGTGCAAATAGATAGTTGAATGGTTAGACTCTTAGCTGTAAATGAATGTGTTAGGGTCAAATCTCGTTTGTTTTATTCGTAAACCATTTAGGCAGAAAAATATGGTTAGTATAACTTTGTTCATTGTCGATTTAATTATCTGGGCATAATGGCCAAGCCATTTATAGCTAAAGACTAAGAAGTCTTGGGTTCGACCTTCACTCATATCATTTTTAGGTTGTAAACTCTCAATAATTGTTTTAGCTCATACAAAGACTCGGCCTGAGATACAATTGTAATTAGCCATTATAATGTCAAACAACTAGCCCAGCCAAATGGTTAGGGTCAATGTATTAGGAAAACCAGTATTGAGGTCGATTCCCCACGCACTCTTTTAGTTTTGTTTTAAACTAAACCCAGACTAAACATTTGACTGTTCCAAAACTGATAGGTATTACGGTAAAACAAAGTAAACTAACAAGGCCGAATGGCAAGAACATGAGTTTGCAAGGGAGAAGTCATGGGTTCAAATCTTTCCCTATATCCTTCGATGTCCTCCTGAAACCTAAGACATTAAGACATCTTTTGAAACTTAAGGAAATCAAAAGAAGATAATTATATTATAAGTTGAAGGAGAAAACAATTGATATTAAACTAGGATCAGATTTTGGGATTTAACTTGATAAATCAAAAGTCTGCCTAGGGCCATTCTAGATATGGAATCAAGACTTTAGACCTTTATAGTTTAAACTATGACAACTTATGAGAATTCATCATAGGGGTTACTTGTTGAAGTTATATGTTGAACCTTAAGAAATAGCAATAGTTGCACATTGAACCATAGAAGATAAATGGTTAACATAGTCAAAACAAATGGTGGAAATAGTTTTATTCGTTAAAGTCATACATTGAACCTTAAGAAGATAGAAGATAAACTTTGTCAAAACATAAAAGGAAATAACAATAGTTGTATGTTGGGTTTTAAGCCACATATCAAACCATAGGAAATAAATAGTTAACTTGTCAAAACAAAGGGGCGAGATTATCAATTGTTGCATGATTGGTTTTACTTAATAAGCCACACCTCGAACCAACTAGAGGGATTAACGATTGTTGTATGTTTTTAGTTGTTAAGACATATGTTAGACCTTATAGAGACAAAGAATAAACTTTGTTAACATGGAATGATATAGCCATAGTTACATGATTATTTTTTCTTGTTAAGTCGTATACTAAACCATTGGGGAAAAATGGTTAACTTGTTAAACCAACTAGAGGGATTAACGATTGTTGTATGTTTTTACTTGTTAAGATATGTTAGACCTTATAGAGACAAAGGATAAACTTTGTTAACATGGAATGATATAGCCATAGTTACATGATTATTTTTTCTTGTTAAGTCGCATACTAAACCATAGGGGAGAAATGATTAATCCTTAGAGTGAAAAACAAGAATTGTCACATGTTGAATTACATGAAAACGAACATATAGTGAAACCTTAGACTTTATCCTAACATTGTAATGTCCCCTTTTTGAAGACCCTTGGCCTATCTTTCCCCGTGGGCCTTTGGGATGTTGCGAGGAGAAAACTATGCTAGTAATTGAATGATATTGCCTGGAGAGTGATTTTTATCATTTGTCATTATAAAGCAATATTGATTTAATTATTAGTTATCATTTAATTATGGATGTTCTTGAACCATAGGGGAAAAATGGTTAACTTGTTAAACCAACTAGAGGGATTAACGATTGTTGTATGTTTTTAGTTGTTAAGACATATGTTAGACCTTATAGAGACAAAGGATAAACTTTGTTAACATAGAATGATATAGCCATAGTTACATGATTATTTTTTCTTGTTAAGTCGCATACTAAACCATTGGGGAAAAATGGTTAACTTGTTAAACCAACTAGAGGGATTAACGATTGTTGTATGTTTTTACTTGTTAAAACTTAAGACATATGTTAGACCTTATAGAGACAAAGGATAAACTTTGTTAACATGGAATGATATAGCCATAGTTACATGATTATTTGTTCTTGTTAAGTCGCATACTAAACCATTGGGGAGAAATGATTAATTCTTAAAGTGAAAAACAAGAATTGTCACATGTTGAATTACATGAAAACGAACATATAGTGAAACCATAGACTTTATCCTGACATTGTAATGTCCCCTTTTTGAAGACCCTTGGCCTATCTTTCCCCGTGGGCCTTTGGGATGTTGCAAGGGGAAAACTATGCTAGTAATTGAATGATATTGCCTGGAGAGTGATTTTTATCATTTGTCATTATAAAACAATATTCATTTAATTATTAGTTCTCATTTAATTATGGATGTTAAGTGGTTTTTTCCACTTAATTGTATTATTGCTCACAAAAGAATATTTATTGAGCAATTAATGTAATTTATTATTTAATTTAATTCCCCAAAAATATAAAATTAAAAGGGAATTAATTAAATAATATTAAGTGGCTTTTAAATGTCAAAAAGACCCTTAGAAAGGGGACACCACACTTAGAGGGGGAAATTAAAATTAAAAGGGAAAATTATAAGCATGCCTTATAATTTCAAATTATGGTTTTCCTTCAAAAGGGAATCGCTCCACCCTAGGAGAAATCTATAAATATATGTTTTGACATTGAGGGAAGGGTTATGTTGATGAATCTATTTGATTTCACTCCATGCTTGGAGTAATGGGATGTATGCCCATGGGATGTATGCCCTAGCTCTCTCTCTTTCATTGTAAGCTTCATTTGAAGCCATTGTTGAAGATATTGAAGACTCTCTTGTTCTATTCATTGAGCTCTCTAGTGTTGATGTGTGTTTTATGCATTATTACTCCATTAGAAGATTGGCGCATTTATTTAGAGTGAAACATGCATGTTGTTGATGAATGTTGAAGAGTTTTAGAGTGTTCTATGATCTGATTTTTAATGCTGCAATTGTTCCAAGTCATAGCGACTTGCTTGGGTGCTTGATTTGGGCACATTGGGCGTCTTTTGAAGTAATTAATAAATCTGGTCTGTGTATGCAATTAATTCCAGCTATGGCGACTTGTGTTGGGTCATGTTTTGGCATGTTTTGAGGGTAAACAAGTTAATATATAATCTGATCTGTGTTGGCATAATTTTCCAAGTGTAGGACTGATATTTGGAGGGTTTTTGAAGCAAAGAAAGAGCTGATAATAATTTATGCCATTTACTCTAACCCTAGCGACTGGTTTTTGGATTTTGGGGTTGTTTTGAAGGGGTTTCGGTGATCAGAAAATTCAGTTTGATAGTTCATTGGAAAGCTCTTTATTTCTACTTTATTATGCACTTTATTTCATGGTAAAAGACGAAGTATTGAGCAAGTTATGAATTTTCCAAGTTTCAGTTGTCTGTGAGCAATATTTAATTATTATGTGTCAGGGTTTCATCTACACAGTTTCAGATTTCGTGGGTTGATTTGCATGCCTTCTACTTATCAAAAAATTATGTTCTATAGCTTGTTGGAAAGCTAAAAATATGAAGAATCTTTTGGCATTGGTTTGATAGAAAAATATTGAGTGGTGAAGAAGTTATTAATTTTTGAAGTTCAATTGTTCTGGGGGCATTTTTATTTATTTAGTAACTGCTGCAATAAATTTCAGATTTGAAGAGATTAATTTCCTAACTGGTTCTCCCATCTAATCCACCACCTTGGCTCACTCCAACCCCATTGGGGTTGTATTAAAGCTAACATTGGATTATTTGAGGTCGAACTAGGAGGGTTTAGTTCTTTTAGAGTCGATTTAATAAGTTCAAATTGCAGATTTGAATAATATCCCAAAAGGGGATATTACAAAGTGGTATCAGAGCATGTTCTTTTGCACCTATGAGGTTTGAAATTGCCTATGAATCATGGATTTATCTAGTGCAAGTAACATGAAAGTAAAGTTCCAAAAATTGGGTAGAGCACTCAAGCATCTACCTCAATCAAAAGATGGATTGGTGGTCAATCTGTTTTAAAAATCGCGATTAATCGCCCGATTATCGCGATTAATCGTTTTAGGCAAGCAAAACGATTAATCTTTCTAAAAATCGTGATTTGTGGGGTTCTGATAAACCGCGATTTTTGGCGATAAAAACCCTACAAAATCGTGAAAAATAGCAGCTAAAATCATGGAAAATCGCAGGTGAAATCGTGGCTTAGGTTTAAATGCGAAAAAAGACCAAATCATTTCGTTTTTCTCTTGTTTTCTCTGCTCAACTCATTTTGCTCGTGCGACTCGTATTTCCTCCATTCACAAGCATTCGACGTGGTTACGAGGGCATTCAACCTAGTTTCGTGGGCATTCGACGTGTTTTCGAGGGCAAGTAATATTCAACGTGGTTTCAACTTCGAATGCATTCAACGTGGGCTTTCAAAGTGGTTTCAAGTGCATTTGATCTGGTTTCCAACAGCTCATGGCCCAACAACTCATGGCTCCAGGAAAATATTACAGTTATAGTATTTTTTTCCTTTTTTAAAGATCTTCAATATTAATAATTATATTACAGTATTATAGTATACTACTATACATATTAGTTATTACAGTGTACACGACTTTAAAAAATTTAATATACTACTGTAACTCTAACATGTTAATAACTTAAGTTAATACTAAATACTAAATAGTATTTATTTAATATATTAATTATTTTTGTTACTTTTGTATATATTTAATATATTACAGTCTACTATTAATATGCATATGGGCCTATAACATTTATAGAGTCACTTCTTGCATCATTTAAAGGTAAACATTGTTTTTACATTCAATTTAAGTTTATTTTATGAATTTAAATGTGGTGTCCCCAAATTTCACCCTGAAATTTGGGACTACCCTATGTAAAAAAATCATACTTTTAAAATAATGGGTCGTTTTGTGTTTTTATTGCCAGAAAGTTTTTATAATGTGTCAAGATATTCCCAAGGAGCCATATAAACCATTTTCAACAAATACCCAGATGCCCAAAATTGTTATATTTTGTCGTTGGGGTTGCCTACGGGAAATTTGTATTTAATTATTTTGAGCCCCATTTGAGGCAATTTGTGCTCCGGTTTAACCCTGTTGTGATCGTACATGTCATTATTCCCATATACCAGTAGGGTTTTAACCAGGAATGGATCTTGGGCTTTATTTGTAACTTCTGGCAACGTTTTGTGTTTTTAGTGTTTTCCCATTTCATTTTCTGTGAAATTTCTCTGGATCAATTCCTTTGCCGGTTTGGCTGATTCTTGGCTTGGAGTATCTGGAGATCACATACGCACGTTGTGTCAGAAGGAATTCGCCATCGGAGGTCTGGTTCTCTGGGAAAAGACGAAGTCGTGCACAAAAAACCTTTTCTAGGCTAGCCGCATTTTTGGAAAAAGAGGGTTTGAAGTGGATCATGGGATTTTTGGAAGCAGCAGGCAGGTGGAAATTTTGTACCTACACTAGCAGGTACTTTTTCCCATGGAAGCAACGTCACTTAAGTCACAATGGGAAAATTAGAGGCAGCAGGCAGGCGGGAATTTCTTACCTGCCTTGCAGGGTAAAAATTCCCATTGTGAAATAAAAGAAAAATCACTTAAGGCATGAATGGGGTTTTATTACCTACCTTGTAGGGTAAATAATCCCATTATGAAAGTCAAACAACTTAAGTGAATCATGGGATTTTCAGAGCTGCCTTGCAGGGTAAATAATCCCATTGTCAATTGACTTTTAAAAATAGAAATTCCTTATTCCAAAAAGTGCGACCCACCTTGGGTGAATAATAATGCATTAAATAAATATTTGTTAATATTTATTCACCCAATTTTGGCGCCCAGGCTTGTGGAAAAGTCAACAGAGGAAAGTGGACAAAAGGAAGTTGGAAATAGACTATTCTAAAATTAAATAAATATTATTTATTTAATGCAGCCCCTTCATGTCAAAAAGTGCGCCCCATTTGGGAGAGAAATAATACTTTTTTAAGTATTAAATGAATTAATTAATTTCTATTTTCAGTGGCTAAGGTCAAAGCATACTGTGAGACTTGAGTTAACTGGAAGCAGAAGTCTAAAATTAAATAAATTTAATTTATTTAATGGCAACCATGAGCATGCACAAAATAGGTGCCCCATTTGAAGAGTAAAGCTTATTAAATAATTAATTAATTGTCAAGAATAGGAAAGGCATTAATTAATTATAGAATTATGAGGATTATATAGCGAGGGATTGCCATAAGGATAAATTAATTAATTCAAAAGTAGAGAAGTGTAGCCCGGACAAAGCGTGCCCCATTTGAAGAGGATTTTTGCTCGAAGAAGGTATAATTAATGCTAAAAGCTTCAGAATTGGCGCACAGGTTGAAGGAGGTTGATTTGTGTCTGGATAATTGTTTGCATAAGTGATATAGGTGCTCAGGTGAAGTTGGTAAAATTCATGTTTGCTTTGCATGCAAATAAAGCATCAAATTTTGGGGCAGCAGGCTTGATATATGCAGATTTTTATGATTAAAATCATTGTTCATGTTCCAATTGCCATCTTTGTCTGAATTAATTGTAGGAATTCATCACAGGTGCTTTTATAAGAGAAAGGGAGCTTAAATCAATGTCCAATACATTGAACATATCCTCGAATCTGAAGAATTATCCAGATCTGCACCGGTTGTGAAGAATTCCGGCCGAATAAAGAGGAAAAGAATTGTTCAGACAAAGATTGCTCCAGCCATGGCAAAGTGGGATGAACGAGAAAGCTCAGTGGAATCATGCATTACTTCAGATTTGCTGACATCGGAGACACAAATCCAGGCCCAAATCAGATCCAGATCTCATAATTGCAAAAGCTTCTGACAAAAATTCATCCTCTTGTTTCTGATGCAGCCCGTGTAGAAGTCAGTGCGTGGAAAATTTCTTCCAGGATCTTGTGCATGTGCTCCCAATCTTCTAGTTGAAGCCTTCATTGAATTTGCATTCACCCGGAGTGCTTTCCAGAATTTTTAATTGCTCATATGCAATTAAAAATAAAAATGATGAGTTATTACTACAACATTGCACTTTGATGCATGTCTTGGAAAATAACTTGAGGATAAGAAGGAAGAGGAACAAAAGCTTCAGAGATGAACTAATATAGCCGCTTCCAGATCCAGTTTGGTGAGAATCAAAGGCAAAAAGAAATATGAAAAGGACAAGACAAGGCTGACTTTCCTCTTTCTTCTTCTTTCTCTTATTTCCTCCGACAAAGTAATTGAGCGATCAATTAAATTATACAACTTAAGTGATTGGTTTAAAAGCCATTACTTGAAGAAGTCAACTACTTGGAGATAGGTGGCAGATGTGCAAAATAGAAGGTTCTATTTTCAGTTGCAAATCATGCATGTCATGCAAAGAGGAATTCAAGAGGGAGATTGCTAGTTGTTTTCTTTCCGACTTCCACATGTGTCAGTTCAACTAAAAGCTTCCGACTTGTAATTGCCCCTTTACATTCTATAAGTAGAGGAAGAACATTCGGGTTAGAGATCAGAATTTGTAAGCAGCATTCTTGTGTTCCAGACTTTGTGCTAAAACCCCTGATAGCCACTTGAAGCAAAGGAATATAAAGGAGCAGGTTTCCGGAGAACTTTGTGTCATGGTGCATTTTGTTTTTAGCTTTCTATCTTAGATCTTCTAATAAACTTTGTGTTATTTTAGATCTAGATCTAGAGTTGTCTTTGCTTATAATTTTGTGTGTTGATATCTATTGGTTTCTTCTATGTGCATGCAATCAACTCTGTTATCTATTGATTGGGTTGCACATCTTCCCTATTTCTTCCCTATGTGTTTTCTTATTTCCTTCTTCTATAAATATTTCCTTTCTTAAACAGTTGCTTACTTGTTGCAAAGCTATACAACTATGGTTCATGAGTTGAATAGTTAAAGTAAAACCCCATATAGATACTAGCATATTTTTATTGACAAATCTGACACGGGAGCCTCACCGGTAAATGAGGGAGATTTATCTCATGACTGCCTAGGTTTTCAGCTATGCAGAAAATCTAGCCAACAAAATGTTTTTAAAAGTAGTGATAAAGTTGTCGATTAATGCCGATAAATTGTTGATTCCCGATTTCGAGTCAAAATTTGGCTGCCGATTGATCGCCGATAACGATTTTTGAACTATGTGCTCAATATTCGAAAGAAGCGGCAAATTGTTCAAAGGGCAATAGTGGAACAAGATGATTATGGATCCATGCTTCTTGCAAGGGATTCCTTGGTGATGTAGTTGGCTAGGCATGAACTTTTGGATCATGAAGATGGGGAAGTAAGAATTATGGTCATCATCTGCATTAGTGAGGTTATGCATTACAACCCCAAAATTGTCATATACTGATGCCATCATGGAGGACATTTTCGAGGTCATGGTGGGAAATTTCCAAGGCCTTTGGGACCTCATTAGCCCTTGCGTTGGTAAGAAGGTTAACATTTTGAACACTGGCAAAAGTAAGATCTTGTGTGGTTATGATGGATCTAGAATGTAATGATCTTATTTCTCACATGTTTGAAGTGTTCTTTGATGTTCTACATAATGATCATACTCAAGAGGTAATGGTTCCCATGCAAACCATTATGTCTTTGGTGTTAAATGAATATGAGAGTCCCCCACCACAATTGTTATCCATGCTTGAGGAAGGATTGAGTCAAGAGGCATCATGTGTTGCTCATACACTAGCCCAAGGTGTTCTTGAGCAATGTTCAAGCAAGGTGAAGGCACATATGGCGGCCAAGTCTATGATTTTTCAAGGTATGAGTCCTTTGGTGTTTGATGATAAAAAAATTGATATTTAATTCTTGCATGAAACTTAGTTCTTTAAGTAAAAATCAGATTTAATTCAAAGGGAAGTGAAGAAAGAAGAGCCTCTAGATGACATTAATCAAGGTAAAGACTCATTGTTGATTGAAGAGGTTTCTTTGCCTTTGTATGATTGCATGCATGTTGATAAAATGATCATGGGAGATGAGTCCAAGAGGGAAGAGAAATCTGATTTGCAAGTTTGCATGGACAAGCAAAATGAGGGCAGCCAAGAGGTAACCAATGATCAATATTTAGTTGTTACTAATGCTACTTGGGTTGATAATGAATGCAAGGAGAAATCAGATTTGGTTGATAGGCATGAAGAGGACATTGGCAACAAGCATATGCATGATAAAGGAGAAATGGTGGCTAAAGAACTCATGGGGGACAAATCAGATTTGAGGGACATCATTCACCTTCACCATGAGCCATTTGAAGAACAAGAAGGGAGCATGAGTCTCATGGTTGCTCCAAGTCATTTCCCACCTAGCATGAGCATTGGTAAGGAAGAAAAAAGGGCTTTGGATGAAGAAAATGGTGAAGAAAAGAGTGTTGTCCCAAACTCAGAAATTCTGAGTTTTGTAGATGTTGGGAGCAGCCCAAGGTATGGTCTTTCTTATTTTGTTTCTCCTTATATGTTGAGCTTTGATGGGTATGTTTATGAGCATGATAGAGAGATGGATATGAGGTACATAGATCATACTCTTGTTGGTACTTTTGCCCTTAATACTTGGGTGCATAAGGAACATGATGGAAGAAAAGAAAGAGTGATTATCACTCTTCCCAATGAAGGAAGTCATAATAGTAAGCTTGCTGGTCCGTATGAAGAAATCATCATTAGAGGACACAAAGGTATGATGGATTCCTATGCTTTACTTTCCCTCATAAGGGAAGATCATTGGCACAAAGAAAGGTACAAGGTTCCTTGGTCTCTCCATGATAATATTCATAAATGCATGCACTATATTTCAGTTTTCTCCTCTTCTTATGAGCATAGAAAAAAAGAAATTTGGGGTGTCATCTTGCACATATTGCTTCATGTGGAATGGGAATAAAAGGATTTGAGTTTTGCAAGTTTGGTTTGGATACAAGGGTATCATTTCATTTCCTTTGTCAAATGATGTTAACCCCTATCTCTTTGGAAGCCTTGAAGGAAGGATGGATCACATGGACTACACCTTGCATGGTAAGAAGTTCATTTTCAGATTTTGAGCAACAATTATGTCTTCCATTTGGGTGTTTGATTGATATGCTTCCAAGGGTAAAATCAACCAAGGATAGGTATTGGGAATATTTGGTTGATGTTGCTTGCATGGCCACCATCTTTTGGGTTCCAATGAAAAGTATGAAAAGGTTAAAACTTGTTAACACCCTTAAAATCTTATGCCAAAATTATTAAGAAACTCTCATCAAACACAATCAACTGTTAGAAATCAAAATTAAGCTTGAAAATAATTATTTTGGAACCCTCAACCAATGAACTTCCACAAGCTTGGAAAATAATAAAACACATCCAAAATTCACAAAACTCAAAATCTTGGCTTTTAAAAATATGGGAACAAGATAATAAATTTAGATTAACCAAATTATCATCACACATACCAAATAATACTCCCAAATAGGTTGCTCAACGTCAAATAAATAGATTATTGATCCAAGGAGATAAATCATGCAAGGAAATGATAATTTAATGCTTTCTAAAACAGCTTGCAAACATAAATCCTTATGGAAGGGTTTTGTCCTCCATGAGCCCTCAATCAAGGGTTTTGTCCTTGAGAGTCCTCAATCAAGGGGTTTCGTCCTTGAGAAAGGTAAGAAAGGTTCTTCACAAGAAAACCTTAACCAAGATAACAAATTTCATCAAAACATTATTCAATAATGGCCAAGCAACCTCCTTTATAACCACAAGGAGTGCTTTATGATAAAAATGATGGCCAACCCCTTAAGATAAAGTTCTTTTAAATATCTAATTAGTATTTGGAGCCTACATGCTTAAAATACTTTTATTTCTAACTACTTAAGTCCTTTATTAAAGTGCTAGGCTTCCCAATAGGATACATGATAATAAATAAAATAACTACCTAAACAACAATAAAAATATAATCCAGATCTTCCCCTTGCTTTCTTCCTTAGACCCACGGGGAGAAGAATGGGTTAAGGTCTTCAAAAATCAGCCTTCAAAAAGGGACATGACAGTCCCCCTTCCCAAGATTGTTTGTCCCCAAGCAATCGAAAATTTAGATGCTCCAAGATAGCTGCTCCTTCCCATGTAGCATCTTCAAGTGGTAGGCCCTTCCAACATACCAAGTATTCCCGGATGCTTCGGTTCCTTAGCTTCCTCTCTCAAACATCAAGGATGGTTTTGGAACAAGAATGATCTTCCCCTCCTCATCTAAAGGGGGCAGCTGTAGTGAAGGAGTAATATGCTTCCCCAATGCCTTCTTAAGACAAGAGACATGGAAGACATCATGGATCTTGCTCTTCTGGAGGTAGCTCAAGACAATATGCAACATGTCCTATCCTTTCCTTCACCTTGTAGGGCCCATAAAACTTTGGTTTTAACTTCTCAGCCCCACTTTGTTTAAGGGAGGACTATCTATAGGGTTGCAACCTTAGGAAAACCAAGTCTCCCACTTCAAAAGATCTCTCTATGCGTTGTTGGTCTGCATATTGTTTTTGTTGATTTTGAGCTTGTTGGAGGTTCTCCTTGAGTGCTTTCAAAATGTCTTGACTCTCTTGGATCATATTTTTAGCACCGGGAACCCTACTATCCCCAATGATCAAGTCCATGAAGGAAAAGGCCTCATAACCGTAGAGTGCTCTAAAAGGGGACATTCCAATGGATACATGAAATGTTGTATTGTAACAAAACTCAGCCAAGTGAATCCATTTTATCCAAGTTGATTGCTGACCGGAAATGTAGTTTCTCAAATATCCTTCCACCCATTTATTCACAATTTCAGTTTTCCCATCCGTTTGGGGATGGTAGCTAGTGCTTGGAGTGAGCTCGGTACTAGTTAGGTGGAAAAGCTCTTGCCAAAATATACTCATGAAGCGGTGGAACTTGTCACTAACAATGTTTTGTGAAAGCCCATGAAGTCTAAATATTTTCTTAAAAACACATCAGCAACCATAGGGGCATCATACTTGGTGGGAAGTGGATGAAAGTGAGCATATTTTGTTAATCTATCCACTACAACATATAAGCAACTCTTACCTTGGGTTATGGGCAGCCCCATAATGAAATCCATGGAGATACTTTCCCATTTTTGAGAAGGAATGGGAAGAAGTTGTAACAACCCAGCTGGAAAATTATGTTCTCCTTTGTTTTGTTGGCAAATTACACTCCCAAATGTGTTGCAAGACATCCTCCTTGAGCCCTTTCCAAAAGAACCTTTCACGGATTTTCTTGTATGTTTTAAAGTATCCTTGGTGACCAGCTAGAGGTGAGTCATGAGCAGCCCTCATTATCCTTATTCTCATCTTGGAATCCGGTATCAAAAAGATCCTATTCTTATAGAGGATCAGCCCCTCCATTACCTTGTAATTTTCCGCCACTATATGCCCTTCATGATGTCATTAGCAAACTGATTTTTGGCATACTCAGATAATATTTTTCCAATCAGCTGTTATGTGAGAAAGCAAACCACAATGTGATTTCCAAGCATTTGCCATTGTATTCCCTTCATCCTCTATACCTTGAATTCTGATTTCCTTGTCTTTGTCATAGAATTTCAGTTCTCTATCATGATAATTGAGGGTGAATTCCCCCAAAGATTGCAGCCATTGAACTCCAAGAACTACTTCATCATTGGCTAACTTAATCACAAAAAGTTCATCACATACCTCATAATTTCCTAGGAGAAGTGATAGCTGTCCTGTTTTCTTTGTGCAAAGTATGGTGGTCCCATTGGCAATGGTTACTTGGAAGCCTTCAAAAACTTCTCACCCTCAATCCCAGCTTGTCTGCAAGTCCATCATTGATGAAGTTATTGGTAGCACCACTATCAATGAGAACTACCACTTCGTGACTATTGATGTACCCTCTTACCCGGAAGGAATGGTATGCTTGGGCACCATCTAGAGATGTAAGAGTGTTGGTTATTACTGGATCAGACTTTGATGTACCTTATTTTCCTAGCTCAGAAATTGCTGTCACTTCTTCCTCTTCTTCATCCTCTCTTTCATCATCGGACACCACTTCTATGTAGTGTATTTGTCCCTTTCCAAGGCACCTATGTCCCGGTGACCACGGATCTCTACATGTGAAGCAAAGCTTCTTCCTTCTCAGCTCATTCTTGGACTCTTGGTTCTTGTCTTCTTGCTTCCGTCCTTCTTGGCTATTAGCCCCTTGAAAAGGCTTCATAGGCTGCCCCAAAATAGGTACTTTGGGCTGAGATAGAAGACCCTTTGGCTGCCCTCCCATTGTTGGTCTGTTCTGCCCCTTTTCGCCCATAATTTTTGATGAAAAACCAGTCCTAGGGATTGCACCTTCGAGGTCAAGGACTTCCTTATTGTTTCTTGCAAGGAAGATGGGTCAAAAGCCCTTACTAAACTCTTTAGGGTTTAGCCCTTCTATAAACAACACCATGAGTCTCCCTTCGGAAATATCATCTACCATGACTGAAATCTTTTGAAAATCAGCAACATATTCTTCTACCGTACCTTTTTGTTTGAGTTGGGCAAGATCATGGAAGTATGCTTCTCGGATCCATCCTTTCGAACCTCTCCACGAGCCTTGTGCAAAACTCTTCATAGGAATGAATGCGGTGATGCCCTTGTGTCAACATGCCATGATGCCACCAATCATGGGAAACTCCTTCAAGGTGAAGGGTTGCAAATTTTATTGCCTCTTCTTCCGCCATAGGTCTCAAGGACAAGTATGTGTCAAGTTTTTGGATCCATGCCCTAGCTGATCCTTTGTGGAGCCATCAAAAGTGGGAAGATTCATCTTTACCCAAAGCATGTTGCACTTCTCCCTTTGGCGCTAGGGTTCTTTGCCGATAATGTTTTTCTTCCATCCTTAATTTGATGAAATCCGTGAGAGACATTGCCTCCCGAAACTCATTTGACATTGCTTGGTACTCAAGCCATATGGTGTAGTCATGAGCTTGTCTAGGGCTCCCATGTGGAGCAATTGCCTCTTTGGTCACAAACTATGGGGTTTGTAGGGCCTTGCAAAAGAAATTTTCTCCTTCTTTGATTCACGAGGTTGTAGGAATCCTCTTTCCCCTTGGCCGAACCACTACCCTGCATGTTTTGGATGGCTAGGAAAGCCTCTCAGTGCATCCACTATTCCTTCTTGTGTCTTCATGATCATCTCCAATTTTTCTTCCCCGGTCTCTGCGGTTTTCTTCTTTTCCCTTCTTTGGTAGTACTGCATACCGTTGTCATCTGCCATATTTCACAGGATGGGAGGATGGAACTCTAATACCACTTTGTAATGTCCCTTTTAGGGGGACTCGGGAAATGACCAAAAGCTGAAATGTAAACTTAAAAATCAGATTAGGGAGTTGTTGTAGATGGCTGATATCAACCCTGCAATCTGCAAATTAGGCCCTTCCTAGGGCAGCGACTTCCTTGGAGAGGTTAAACCCTCAAAGGTGGGTTAAACCTTGTTAACACCCTTCAAATCTTATGCCAAAATTATTAAGAAACCCTCAGCAAACACAATCAGTTGTTAGAAATCAGAATTGAGCTTGAAAATAATTAATTTGGAACCCTCAACCAGCGAACTTCAACAAGCTTGGAAAAATAGTAAAACACCTCCAAAATTCACGAAACTCAAGATCTTGGCTTTTAAAAATATGGAGAACAAGATAATAAATTCAAATTGACCAAATTATCATCACACATACCAAATAATACTCCCAAGTGGGTCGCTCCACTTCAAATAAATAGATTATTGATCCAAAGAGATAAATCATGCAAGGAAATGATAATTTATTGTTTTCCAAACCAGCTTGCATACATAAATCCTTATGGAAGCGCATCTTGCATTCTATAGACTTTATCCATCTATCTTCCCATCTATCCACTCTTTCAAGATCCTAATCGGAAGATAGATATAAGGCATCCTCGGTGAGGGTAAATGAAATGTCGTGAAGGGCTGTTCGTGGGAACTTTTCATCCTCCATAAGAGATTAAGGTGAGAAAGGTCCTCAATCAAGGGGTTTCATCCTTGAGAAAGGTAGGAAAGGTGCTTCACAAGCAAACCTTAACCAAGATATGAAAATTCACCAAAACATAATTCAATAATGGCCAAGCAACCTCCTTTTATAACCACAAGGAGTGCTTTACAATAAAAATGATGGTTGGCCCCTTAAGATAAAGTGCTTTTAAATATCTAATTAGTATTTGGAGCCTACATGCTCAAAATACTTTTATTTCCTAACTACTTAAGTCCTTCTATTGGAGTGTTAGGCTTCCCAATAGGATACATGATAATAAATAAAATAACTACCTAAACAACGATAAAAATATAATCCAGATCTTCCCCTTGCTTTCTTCCTTAGACCCATGGGGAGAAGAATGGGTTAAGGTCTTCAAAAATCAGCCTTCAAAAAGGTGTAATCCTTACATACTTTAATGGAAACTATTGAGAGCCATTCTATACAACGGATAATTGTGTAAATATATTAAGATGTAAACCTTATGTTATTGTAGCACTTGAACATTAATGGATAAATACAAACTTCTCATGGGTTAACTTGATGAACATGATGTAAACCATTGATTAAATAAAAATCCTCATGCTTAAAGGAATAAAATGAATTGCACATGCTTGTAATCATTGTACTTTCTCAAGACTGAAATCCTAAGTTATGAATAAATAATACAATGCATTTCGAACTAGTGAATAAGGAATTAATCATTGCTTTTAAATTCATATATTGCTCTTGTTTATAGTGAAAGAAAGAATGAATATTTTATACACATGCTTAAAGAATTAAATCTGCAATGCCTTAGTTAATTGGGTGAACAATTAATATGTGAAACCATATAGATACTTGTACTTTTGTGTTTCATATAGTTAATTCCATTTTAATGTTGAGAAGCAAAGATGCATGACATCTTAACTTATTATATTAAACAACTCTTATTTAATCATACCATCCTATTGTTTTCTTCTTGCATGTGTGTGTTGAATGTTATGTGTAGGACTAGGAAATTGAGAGGCATCAATTTCCATCCTTAGTGAGGGTGATTGAAAATTCCAGTTTAAAAAAAAAAATCAGATGAGGATCCTTATAGTATTAATGTGAGCGGGCCGTATGGGACATTCGAGAAGGTTAATGTTTTCTGTGTTCTAATTCTAGTTTTCCCAAGTTGATTAGTTATGGAGATAGAGATAACATGTTTTAAACTATTTATGGGGAAAATGGTATAACTTGAGAGATGTGTATATGGACTAGAGAGTGACTTGGTATGGACGAGTTAGGTAACCTAATGTAGTGGATCACATATGAAAAGTGTTAGGGGTGGACCATAGATAGACTCAAAGTTTTCTCTCATGTGGAGTCAAGTAGCACTTAGCATGCTATTTGGTTCATTGTCGAATTTCATTAGAAATGTGAACCTAATGTTATCCTAAGTCTTTGGGCCAAAAGCATACTCATTAATTATTATTATTGCTAAGAGGTATTTACTCTGGTGTCCCCACTTTCACCCCGAAACCGAGACTACCCCATGTTAAAAATTTTGTACTTTTAAAATAACGGGTCGTTTTGTGTTTTCATTGCCATAAAATGCTTGTATTGCATCAAGATATTCCCAGAGAGTCATATGAGCCAATTTCGACAAATACCCAGATGTCGAAACTCGTTTTATCCCTTCACCAAGTTTTGTCTGTGGGAAATTTTTATTTAATTATTTTAAGCCCGTTTGAAGTAAATTGTGCTCCGGTTTAACCCTGTTGAAGTTTTGCATGTCAATATTCACATATACCAATAGGGTTTCACCAAGAATGAATCCTGGGCTTTGTCTGTGACTTCTGGCAACGTTTTTCGTTTTTTTTTTTTTTTGCGTGTTTTTCTCTGTGAAATTCCCCTAGGTCAATTCCTTCGCCAGTACAGTCTGTTTTCTTGCCTGGAGTATCTAGAGATCATCTACGGCCGCCATGCCAGAAGGAATCAACCTCAAGAAGTCAACTTCTCTTTAAAAAGACAAAGTCGTGCACAAAAAGCCTCTCTGGGCAAGTCGCATTTTTGGGAATGGATGGATTTAAGCTGCAGTGGGATTTTTAGTAGAAGCAATGCGGTGGGAATTTTGACACCGATAGGGTACTTTTTCCCATGAAGGCAAAGTCACTTAAGTTACGATGGGAAAATTAGAGGCGCGGGTAGGCGGAAATTTTTACCCGCCTTACAAGGTGAAAATTCTCATTATAAATTAAAAGAAAATCACTTAAGGCATTGATGGGAATTTCTTAACTGCCTTGCAAGGTAAAAAATCCCATTATGGAAGTCAAACAACTTAAGTGGATCATGGGATTTTTGGAGCTGCGGTGCAGGGTGAATAATCCCATCAAAAATTGACTTTTAAATATAGAAATCAGCCTTTGCCAAAAAGTGCGACCCCTTTGGGAATAATGAATAACTTTAATTGCATTTATTAATTGTTTTTATTCCTAATTTTGGCACCCAAGGATGAGGAAAATTCAACGCATCAACGCATGAGAAAGATTGGAAGAAGGCTAAAAATAAATTAAATTTATTTATTTAATGGTAGCCGTGAGCATGCATGTTTTGGTGCCCAAGTTAAAGAGAAAAGCATGTTATTTAGTTAATTAATTGCCAGGAATAGGAAAGGCAATTATTAATTATAGAATGTTGAAGGTTATATAAGCATGGGCTGCCATAGTGATGGAATAGTTAATTCTTTTATCAAAGGATTGCAGCCTGACAGTTTTGGCGCCCAAGGAAGGAGGATTTTTGCATTGAAGTTTATTTTCCACTGCTGGGAAGCTTCAAAGTTTGGCGCCTAGGGTTGGAGGAGCTTGATTTAAGTCTGTTTAATTATCTGCATATTGTTACAGGTGCCCAGGTGAAGTTGAAAATATTTATGCTTGCTTTGCATGCAAGCAAAGCCTCAAATTTTAGGGCAGCGGGCTTTATATGCAGATTTTTATGATAAAAATCAAGTGTTCATGCTCTGGAATCCGTCTTTTGTCCGAATTAATTGCGCAGTATTCATTACGGGTGCTCATATAAGTGAAAAAAGTGCAAGTCAATGTCAAGTACATTGAATATGTCCTCCGAATCTGAAGAAATTGTCAGATTTGCACCAATTGCAAAGAATTTCAGCATAATTAAAAGAAAAAGAGTTGCTCAGACAAAGATTGCTCCAGCCATGGCAAAGCGGGATGAAAGGGTAGGCTCTGTGGAATCATGCATAGCTTCCAAATTTCTTTGAAGTCAATGATATAGACACAGGCCATGCATCTATCACCGATTTAATTGTTAGATCTGCACAAATCGATTCAATTGCAAAGGCTTCGGCAAAAATTCATCCTCTTGTTTCTAATGTAGCCCGTGTAGAAGTCAGTGCATGGAGAATTCCTTCCAAGATCTTGTGCATGTGCTCCCAATCTTCCAATTGAAGCCTTCATTGAATTTGCATTCACCCGGAGTGCTTTCAGAATTTTTAATTGCTCATATGCAATTAAAAATAAAAATGATGAGTTATTTACGGCAAACATTGCAGTGATGCATGTACTGGAGAAGAACTATAAAATCTTCAAGGATAAGAGGGAAGGCATGTCAGCGGCAACACCCGTAAGAAAAATCACAGTCAACTATTTCCAAATCCAGTTTGGTGAGAATCAAAGGCAAAAGAATCAACTGCATGCAGAATATGGAAAAAGAACAAGACTCCAGCTTTCCTCTTTCTTCTTCTTTCTCTTATTTTCTTCGACAAAGTAATTGAGCAATCAATCAAATTATAAAACTTAAGTGATTGGTTTAAAAGCCATTACTTGAAGAAGTCTACTTAGAATTAGGTGGCGAGACATGCAAAATAGAAGGTTCTATCTTGATTTGCAAATCATGCATGTTATGCAAAGAGGGATTCCAGGAGGGAGATTGTTAGTTGTTTCATTTCCAACTTCCACATGTGTTAGTTCACTAAAGGCTTCGTATTTGTATTTTCCCTCTACATGTTATAAGTAGAGGAAGAACCTACGGGTTAAAGGATCGGGAATTTGTAAGCAAGATTCTTGTGTTTCGGACTTTGTCTTGAAACCCCGATAGCTATTTGAAGCGAGAGGAATAGAAAGGAGCATATTTCCGGAGAACTTCGTGTCAACGGTGCATTTTGCTTCTAACTTTCTATCTTATATCTATTCATAAACTTTGCGTTATTTTAGATCTAGATATGAAAGTTCCCTTTGCTTATAATTATGTATGTTAATATCTATTTGTTCTGTCTATGTGCATGCAATCAACTCTGTAATCTATTGATTGGGTTGCACATCTTCCCTCTTTATTTCTGTGTTTTTTTATTTCCTTCTTCATCGATATTTCCTTTCTTTAACAACTACTTACTTGTTGCAAAACTATACACTATGGTTCATGAGTTGCATGGTTAAAGTAATACCCACAAATAGATACTAGCATATTTAATTGACAAATCTTACACGGGAGCCTCACCTGTAAATGAGGGAGATTTATCTCATGATTGCCTAGGTTTTCAGCTATGTAGAAAATCTAGCCAACATACTCCTACCTTATCCATAAGTCTACCATTTTTGGTGAATATATTTACACATGGTATTCTCTCTCGTTGTATTGATTTCTCGCGTCTTCCTTCTCATGAAGGGAACAGCCACTCTCACTTCATGAGAGATGTGCAAAGAACCGTAAGGCTCGTGATTGGAGGTAAAGCGCTCCAATGATACTCTTTCTCCCATGGCGCATTGGACATTAGGATGGATCTCTGTGAAAAGTGACCTATTGTCATGAACGTAAATGTGTTATTGTATTCTTGATATGCTTTATATTGAAAACAAAAGGATGTAACACTTGTCTACTTGCAATTTAGTGTAAATTGAATACATCAAAATGTAACACATTAAGTTGTGAAAGACAAAGACTCGTGTTTATTGAGGCAAAAAGAAATGTAACCCTTGCATACTTCAATGGAAACTATTGAGAGCCATTATGTACAATGGATTATTGTGTAAACATATTAAAATGTAAACTTTATGATATTATAACACTTGGCCATTAATGGATAAATGCAAACTTGTACTTCAAAATTACTCCTCATGGGTTAACTTGATGAACATGATGTAAAGTTTAAACCATAGATTGATTAAACAAATGTCCTTATGTTTAAAGGAATAACATAAATTGCACATACTTGTAGTCGTTGTACTTACTCAATATTGAAATCCCAAGTTATGAATAAATAATAGGATGCATTTCGAACAAGTGAATAAGTAATTAATCATTGCTTTTATATTCATGTATTGCTCTTGTCCATAGTGAAACAAAGAATAAATATTTTATACATATGCTTAAGGAATTAAAGCTGCAATGCCTTAGTTCATTGGGTGAATGGCGAAAACATATAGGTACTTGTAATTTTGGATTTCGTATAGTTGATTCCATTTAATGATGAGAAGCAAAGATGCATAGCAATTTAACTAATTATATTAAACAACTTTGATTAAATCATATTATTTGCTTCTTGCATGTGTGTGTTGAATGTTATGCATAGGACAAGGAAATTGAGGATCATCAATTTCAATCCCTAGTGGTAAGCGTGATTGAAAATTCGGTTAAAAAAATAGATTGGGATCCTTATAGCATTAATGTGAACGTGTGGTATCGGACATTCGAGAAGGTTAATGTTGTTTGTATTCTAATTCTAGTTTGCACAAGTTAATTAGTTATGGAGATAGATATGACATGTTCTAAACTTTTTATGGGGAAAAGGGTTTAATTTGAGAGATGTGTATATGGACTAGGGAGTGACCTGTATGGATGGGTTAGGTAACCTAATGCAATGGATCACATATGACAAGTGCTAGGGGGTAGGGGTGGACTACGGATAGACTCAAATTCTTCCCTCATGTGGAATTAAGTAGGACTTAGCATGGCTGGAACATTGTCGATTTCATTAGGAATGTGAGCCTAATGTTATCCTAAGTCTTTTGTCCAAAAGCATATTCATTACTTATTATTTCTAGGAGGTATTTACTCCTACCTTGTTCATAAGTCTACCATTTTGGGTGATTGTATTTACACATGGTATTCTTTCTTACTATATCGATTTCTCGCATCTTCCTTCTCGTGAAGGGAAGGGCCACTCTCACTTTATGAGAGGTGTGTTGAGAACCGTAAGGCTCGTGGTTGGAGGTAAAGTGCTCAGATGATAAGCTTTCTCCCACGGCACAATGGATATTAGGATGGATCTCTGCGAAAGGTGACATGGTGTTGTGAATGTAGATGTGCTATTGTATTCTTGATATGCTTTATATTGAAAAAAAAAGGATGTAACACTAGTGTACTTGCAATTTAGTGTAAATTGAATACATCACAATGTAACTCATTAAGTTGTGAAAGATAAAGACTCGTATTTATTGAGGCAAAAATAAATGTAACCCTTTTATACTTTGATGGAAACTATTGAGAGCCATTATGTACAACAAATTATTGTGTAAATATATTAAGATGTAAACCTTATGATATTGTAACACTTGACCATTAATGGATAAATGCAAACTTGTACTTTTAAATTACTTCTCATGGGCTAACTTGATGAACATGATGTAAACCATAGATTGATTAAATAAATATCCTTATGCTTAAAAGAATCAAATGAATTGCACATGCTTGTTGTCATTGTACTTGCTCAATATTGAAATCCTAAGTTTTGAATAAATAATAGGATGCATTTTGAACAAGTGAATAAGGAATTAATCATTGCTTTTATATTCAGGTATTGCTCTTGTCCGTAGTGAAAGAAAGAATGAATATTCAATACACATGCTTACGGAATTAAAGTACAATACCTTAGTTAATTGGGTGAACATTTAATATGCAAAAACATATAGGTACTTGTACTTTTGGGTTGCATATAGTTGATCCCATTTTAATGTTGAGAAGCAAAGATGCATGACAACTTAACTTATTATATTAAACAACTCTGATTAAATCATACTATCATATTATTTGCTTCTTGCATGTGTGTGTTGAATGTTATGCATAGGACTAGAAAATTGAGAGGAATCAATTCCTGTCCCTGGTGGCAAGGGTGATTGAAAATACTGGTTTAAAAAAATCAGTGTGTTTTCCCATCACGCGCCAGGGGGTCGCTACACATATTGAGGCATATCCAATTTCAGATTAGGTCCACTGTCCTTATTCTGCAAAAGGAAAATTCGGACAATATTATTTCAGTCAGTATGGTTGACTGTCAAATCGCAAAGGTCTGGGGTATTCCCTATCACTTCTACGGTCGATATCTGGCAATTCAACCTAAACTGAGATGGAAGTTTCCAGCTAAGGGATTCTTCCAATGGAACTTTGAGGGAGCTACTAAGCCCAACCCAAGACCACCGCTATAGGAGGGATAATTCATAACTGCAAAGGTCATTTCATTCCCGGGTACAATAAATTCATAGGCCAAGAAACAATCAATTATGCTGAGCACATTGCCCTGCAGATGGGAATACAAAAGGCGGTCGACTAGGGACTCCAAAATAATTCTAAATTTCATCCGTAAAGATTATACACCCGTAGGTGGTAATTGGCAATGGAAGTATATGGTGAGTCAGATTAGCAAATACCTTGTCTGGCTTATAGAAGTTGTTTTTCAGCATTGACCCCGTCAACAAAATAAGGTGTCTGATAGGATGGAAAAACTAGCATTTACTCGCCTTGGAAACCAAAAGTATTGTTTGTTTTTGGGTAACTCCAATTTACCTCAGCAAATCAAACGTATGGAGGATTTAGAGCAAGCTACCCACCCTTCAAAAGGGAAATGAACATTAAAAGCTCCATGTTGTCATATTTAATCTCTTAAGTTAAAGAGAGAGTGATATTTCCTACCCCCAGCTAAGTCTAATCATATTCATTGTCAACATCATGGTATTTTCCTACTTTCATCCATTGCTCATAATTTTTGTCTCCTCGCCCTGCCTACTTGCAATATTTCTATAATTGTTTGGATATCTAGTGAAACATTATGCATCTCCCACATCTTGTAGTCCGTAACCTTTTTCTTCACTGTTTTAATTTGTTAATGTGCATGTACTATATATCTTCTCCACCAAACTTGTACCTATCTCCACCATCATTCTTTTCAACCCATATGTGTATTGCATTTTAGATGGCTCTCCTTTTATTTCTTCACCCACCTCATAAAGGAACAAACAAATAATAGCAAGGAAAACAGCATGCTCGCATGGCCATTTATGACCACCTGGTACAGTACAAACCTGCAACCTGCCACATGTTCAAACTGGAAAATACCTTCCAACAGCTGTTAGCAGTTTGTTCCACAAATTTGTGAAGACCTGCATGAAGAAAGACGACTTGAAAATCATAACAGGAATGCAACCATTGGGAGCTGTTTGCTAGCTATGTAAAAATAGTCAAACCTAGGTCGAACAGTGAATGTGCTATGGATGACATGAAGTCCTTCCCTTTCCCAATCCATGCAGCTTGGTTTCCTCTATAACCAAATAATGATGAGATTTATGTGCTTGATTTTCACTGTGTCCTGTTGAATTTTGTTAAGGGGTGTTAAAGGCTTATGTGGGTTGAGTCTAGGGTTTCAAGCCAAAATGAAAGGATTTCTTTACACAATAAGGAGTCCACTAACTGACACAAACCCATTAATTCCATAAGGTGCAGTATGAAACTCAGAGAAATAAGTATGGGTGTTGGGTCATGTCATCAAAGCCTGTGTATAATGCTCGATCAAAAACAACTCATGAAGGTTAGAAGAAGCCAAAGGCTAAAACAAAAGGCTATACATACACCCATTTGCACCTGTATTTTAAGGCAGATTCAGTGTTTGGAAGTTTATAGCAAATGTAAGAGGCAGATATTTGACCCTCCAATTACGTCCAATAATCACAATCAGGCTTTTAGAGACAAGGTGATCATTTGTATTGATGAGGATAACATTGTCACTGGCGATAGAGCGCATCAGGTTTTCTCTCCAAGAGCTATGCATAATTTGCAAGTATGCATTATGGGTATTGGCCACTCTCATATTGATGTTGTTGATCCTTAAACTCGGATTATTTGCAATGTCCAACTTATTCATAGGCTCTTGAATGAAAAGAATGTTTCTCCCCTAATGAAGTTAGCCTGTCCAGGAAGAGCCCACGTTCGTAAACCTTATGTTCCCGGTGTTTCCCCTCTCCAAGGAGGATCTCATTCAATTCCTTTCGAGCCCTATGGCAATTTAATCCATCTTAAGCTCCCACCCATCAAAACTCAGCCCTCTACACACCCTAGCACATCTGCTCCTAAACCCACTTTGACTGATATTGCCAGGATTAATCAAGACTTGGTAAATGCCAATCAAAAATTGGAAAGTAGACTGGGGCTCTTTGGTATCAAACTCGGTGACCAATGCAATATCCCCACTTTGACTGAGTATGTTGTTCACATGGCTTCCTTGAATTCTCAACAGAAAGAAGCAATTGATATACTCAAACACAATGCTGAGCTTATGACTTGCAGGATTCATTGTCTGGAGGACGTTGTCTTTAATATCTCAGCATGCAATCATAGAGGAAATGTCTCCTGTGTCAACATGACAATTGAAAGAAATATGAGAATAAGGTCAAATAATAGTGATCACTCCAATACCACTATGGCTTAGAATAGTGAATGGAAGGTCCCAGCTATGCACCTCAACAATATGCAGTTTCCAGAAGGTTATGAAAGCCCTATGGCTGAGGCTGAGCCATCACACATGTCAGATCAAGCAACATTTCAAATGAACCCTATCACAATGGTGTGGAATGCCAATATCAACTATGTTACCGTGAAATTCCTTTATTCTAAGTTCTCTTCATTTTCCTCAAAAGTATCTCACTATACTATTCTCTAGATATTCGAGTTGTGTTTGGGCTGTTAACCTCTGATGCATTTGTTCTCATTTTGTTTATAACTGAGAGCTTCCTGCTGCATGCCCTGGTAAGTCTGGTGTTCAACCTTTTCACACTCCAGGTTATTTGGTAATCTATTTTCCTGTATTTAATATAAATTTGTGTTTATAAAAAAACAAGATAAAGGATTCCTTGTCTGCTGGTGAGATATTTGAATCTGTCAACTAAATGTAAATAGACAAACAAGACATCTCCAAAGGAACACAAACTAAAACATAAATAGAAAAGAAACACATTTCCAAAGGAACACTTACTTCTGATAGTTTCTGACATTGTATCCCGTGAGAAAGAATTCCTAATGCATCCAATAGTGAATTGCTTAGCTCTGTGAGCAGAAGAATACAGCCAGAAAGTTTGCAAACAACCAGGACTGATATTTCATGGAACAAAGTGGTATTTATTATTATTTTGACCAAAAAAAATCTTACAATCATAGCAAAACACGATAATACCTTTACTTTCCAACAGGAGAGCTAGCAAGCTCAAAGATGCCAGCACCAGTTTATAGTTCTCACAAGAAACAAAGGATAGTAGTATAGAACTGCATGTTAAATGAGACCCAATATAAGAGAATGCATACCCAAGGATAAGGAATAATGAAGTGCAGAACAGTCAAATCGATAATCAAACTATCTATGAATGAACCAATCTAATTTTGATCTAAGTGAATTTTTAAAATAAGGCACTAATATGTGCACAGCACCTTTAAATCCTTGTAAATGTAGCCCATAATTGTCAGAATGACCAAAAGAAAAAACCATGATTGACATATCTGGATATGTTATTCGTTTCTACTCGCACACAAAATATAAGCAGAAATTTGTCATTTAGCATGTTAGAAAAGCTGTAACGACAGTAATAAACTTACGTTGAATTTGATTTTCTATCCTTTTCACTTTCCTCCAAATGCACAATATTTATATACTGTTCTTCGAAAGGCTTAACATCATTATGCTGACTTTCCTGCTCCTTTATTCGGGTAATAGTCTTGACCATAGAAATTCCAGATGCTAAAACTGACTTTGTGCTCTCACTTGACATCCCTCCTACCAATGAATTACCATTGCACTCACAATTGAAGCTTGTAGTAGCTACCATTGGTGGACATAGAAAAGCAGCAGCAACAGCATTCACTACTTCTTTGCTATTGACTACTTGGAGGAGACGGGAAAGAATGTATAAAGATGTGAGAGCACTTATCTGTGTGCTCTGAAGTAAATAACAAAAAAGTTAGAGGTATGAACAAATAGGAAACCAGGAAAAAGTTATTTACAAGACAGAATTGGGACGACAAGATGGTAGGATGTAAGAACCCAGCTACATAGCCATTATAAAATTCATTTAAATGCAGCGATGCAAGAAGCCCAAAGAGATTAATTATTTGGAGAAATGATAGTTAATTATCGATAAACATACATTGGAGTGAGATAAATGAAGGGATGGTAGCAACTTTGGCAAAACCAATGTATGCAATAAATTTTGTGTCACCAGACCACTCAACTTTGAAACACCAGCACAGAGTATATCACTTAAATAATAAAGGTCGTCATCAATTTCTTCAATTGTTGAAACCAACTGTTTTTAATCTTTAAAGCATCATCAACCCTGCATCAGCCACTCAATCAATATTACATTAGAAAGGGCTAAAAATGATAACACTTCAAAGTATACACAAGATCTTTCCTTTCCTCTATTTGACTAAATAAATTATACTGCAAGAAAACAGATTAGATGCTCACTGTGCTGAGCAATCAACAAGAGTATCTAATTTGGAGGTTTTTTTCTTTATGTATTTCACCAAATCTGAGAAGTACCCTGACATTGGAGGGGTTGTAATAAAATTATTGACACTATTGTCATTCACTGCAAAAGTAGAATAAAAATCAGAAAACCACATCAATCATTTCTTTGCAAAAGTTTATGAACCTTTGAGGTACAACAAAGCAACAAATAAGGAACAAAAACAATCAAAGTAAATAGGAAATACTACAAAAACAAAATTTACACAAAAGATTAAAAAATCCATTACCACGATATATATTTAGTGTCAAAGCACGTACAGCTATGCAGATCATGTTGTCTTGGTGATTGACAAATTTAAGCGCCTCACTGTACAATGGGAAGGAAACTATAGCATCCTGATAAACAGTAAAAAAATGTATCAACTCAGAAGACAAAATTACATATTACTCCCATATTACATGGTCACACCGTACAGAGTATGAAATGCAAAATAGTTGTTATAGAAAATAAAGAGATGATCAAATGGACAGAAACTTACATTTTCTAATGAAAGATTGAAAGATCTCCAACTAATATAGATATGGTCTCAGTTACTAGATAAAGAAAGCTCTGATTGACATTTAGATAATGTAGCAATCTCAAATCATAACAAGGCCATGATATGGCAAATACTGCCGAAATTGATCCATCTTAAGAGTGGAGGGAAAAACAATAAATGGGCAGTATGTGAAAGTGAAAGATAAATTTAGAAAAAAATTTGGAAGGACAGAACAATATACTAAGAAACATTCATTTATAAAATTAAGTTACATTCTGTTAAAGGGGCGAGCCTTTGGCAGGTTCTGTTTTTCATTGGTGGAGACAGGGATTATCTCATTTTAAATTTGCCAAACTATATGACCAAGAGCCATGTGAGCCATTTGGTAAAGCATTGAAAGACATAGGAGACTTAGTAATTCCAATTGTGAAACTCGTTGAATTTCAAAACAAATGGAGTTCAAAAATTTTCTATCATCAGATTAAGAGGGTAGTAATTTTTATGAAAATAAACATAAACAACACTGAGCCTTGGATTCGAATCATATCTGAAAAAATCAAATTGGTTTCTTTTTGTGAAAAGCTGTTAAACTGGGTTTTAATAAATCATGATTTTGCAAAGCACGAAGGATTTGTGGCAGGCAGGTAGGGTATGACTCGCCATGTGGAAATGATGCAGCAATCTGGACACAGTGGATGCAGAAAATGTATGAATCCCTCATGCTTCTGTCCTTGGCCACCAAAACCTCCAACTCGTCCTGCACCTTTGTTTCCTGCGCAACATTAAAAGTCAAAACAACAAGAACAGATATCATGCCCTATTTTGTTGTCACATGTGGGCAGCATCAATCTTTTTTTTAATCTTTTGGGGATGACTTATTGCGAGCACTAAGTTCTAACACAAACGCAATCTCTGTTTTAAAGGAAATTTGATTTGGTGTTCTAATCTATTTCATAAATTTTTGCAACAAATTAGTATTGAATTGAATGGTGTAATGGTAAGATTTAGCTTTTGATTAGAGGTTTCCAAAGTCAGAGAAGGGCTCTGCATCAATTTTTATCAGAGCATGTGTGTCCTACTGGCCGCTATACTCTTGGAATAAAAAACTATATGTGGTATTCATTTAGTACATCCCCCAGACTGTGCACCACACAATGACGTATATATCGCCATATCAATACCTGCCTCTATAGATAGCCTTCTAGATCTAGTTCTAGTTGTTTTTCACCCGCTTCCATTCCTCGGCATCTTGTACAACATATTGCCAAACAAGTAGAATATAAATTATTTTGATCAACAAGTCAGGATTCGGGTGCACAGGAATAAATGTACCCTGAAATTCTTGTTCTTCTCCTGCCCAAAAAAAAAAAGCTTCACCAAATTGTCTAAATACAAACGTGATATCTTTCTTATTTCTTATTTCTGATTTGACACCCAACAATCAGAGATCTTTTTACTCAAAACAGCAAATATTTCAGAGGAATCAAGACATAACTATATAGTTAGTGACAAATTTTTCAGAGAAATGCTGAATTTTATGACTTAACCAATAGCTGCATTGTTTTCCAAAAATCTCAAACACACTATTCTGATGGAGTGACAACACAGTTGCTGCTTCAACTGGTGCCACTTCCGTCAACATTCGGTCTAAACGGCAAGGCTGCAGGCATACCGTAGCTTCATATTCAAGGCTGGTATTTGCATCCAGTTTGAAGATGCTAAGGCCGCCAGAGGCTTGAGATGAAACTCCCTCAGCTGCTCTCTTCCCATACAAAGCGTCCCCTTCCCGTCTGTGTCTGTCACAGCAAGGCTGTGAAGCGTATGATGGTTGTAGACTATCTGCTGCAGTAAATAATGGTGGGCACAACCCTCCTTGCTATCATGGCCAAGTATCAGAACATGATGAGAATTGACTGCTGGAACATATGAAAGAATAGATCTTTTTGAACATTCATGGCCCAATCATAATCATTGACCTTAGTACAGTTGTGGATTCAGAAGAAGCTTTCAACCACATATGGAATACAAATAAGCATCAGAAAAAACATGGAAACTGAATAATGTATAACTAACCAAATGGATTCTTTGAAAGCATAGACAAACCAAAGAACAAAAATGCGAAAATCCCTCAAAAGGACCTACATTGGCCATGATCATATTCTTCAGTATTCCACCATCCTTTTGGAAATTAAATGTACATAGAAACCCACAAAAAAATATGTATACCAGGAAAAGCAAAAATATAGGAACACAAGCATCAATACAAGTGCACAAAAAACTACAGAGACTCGGGAACGATTCCCGCTCATCCAACATTCCCTGACCCTAACACCCAAAATCAAAATTAAATCACAACAGAAATAAAAGGAAACTCATTAGGCCCATTACCTGCATACGTATTAGGAGCTGAAGAGGGAGCATCTGTGACTAGTTTTTCATTGCTAGAGCATGCCATGCTGAAAACTATTATGAATATCTATAGATTACTGCTCACATTATATTATATTTGTGAGTATTAGAATATTTTAATGTGTGAGTTGTTAAAACTTAATACAACTCACAAATAGGTGTGTGGATTAGTTTGTTAATAATATTTCAATTTGTAATGTGAGGTGTGTGAGTGATTTGTGAGAAAAAATCACGTAGATAATCTCTAGAGATATATTAGGGGTGTGTTGAGAGAATAATGGGTTTGGAAGTGATTCTAGGGAGAGATATGTGGGATTTGAAGATGAGGGCTGCCTCCTATTATGCAGGAGCTCATCTTTATGTGTGTGTGTGTGTGCGTGCGCACTTGCGCAGCGTGTGTGTGTGTGTGTGTGTGTGTTTCTCCTGATATTAATAATATATCCTGAATGAATTGCGCTTAAGAAAGTTCTATATTGAGTTTATTGTTAGTTTATTTGTTAAAACCTGCACCAAATTCTACAGAAACATCATACGCTTTTGCAAAGAAACCAGCTATGGAGGTTTGAATCACTGGCTCCACAGCAGATGCCATCTCTTTGTAATAAAAAAGTCCCAAATAAAAACAGAAACAATGCAAAACAGGAAAGGTTTCCTGCACCTAAAAGACACAACACCTTCAACTTAAGAGGTCACTAATACGCTGAAAAAGCATGTGGTTATTTTGGTACTACAAAGACACTTTGAGCCTCATGGAACTTTACAATCCAAGTGGGTATCAGAATATCTTTTCCCGTACAAACAAAACCTGTGTCCTACTCCATTGACAAGAGTCTTCCATGAAGAAGAAATAAAAAATGCATTGCAGGCCTGCGAGCTCCGTCTGAATGAGACACAGATTCAATACATACATAATAAAAGGGTAAGATAGCCCTAAGAGGTCTCTGAACCTAATTATCACTAACAGTAGCTGAAACGCACTCAATAAAAATTCAACAAAAAGATAAAGGCCAACCTAGTTGATTAAACCGCAATTAATGAAGTGGGTAAGAAGCCATTAAAAGTGTAGAGATCAAAGGGAGAAACCCAACAGAAATATTTTAATTTAGACAGGATCTCGAGATCCATGCAGAATGACAGAACAAAAAAGTGTGATCAATAGAACAGTAATATGTGCTTCCACCATGAAGTTAAAATATATCTCTCTGCGAAAACAGCTTCCAGCCATATTTTTGTGCATTGTTAGCTGGACAACAATATTGGAGATTTTCAGCCTTAATTGCTGGTGTTTTGAAAATTAAAACATGACATCTGTTTGAGATAGGTGAAACATCATTTCTTGCTGTCACATTGAGCTTATGAATTTAATGTCCCCTTCCGGGTGAAATACTGAATTATGGGATTTGTCAGCAAACCCTTTATCAAAAATAAATCTAAGATTCTAAATAAACCCTGAATTCTGAAATTTGAGGATAAATCCCTTTTAACTTGGAATTTTATAGAAATAATTAAAGTGGTTGAATGCCCACGGAGAGCAGAATTTTTATTGAAATCAGATTGCAATGCAAAGTACAAAACAAAATATATTGGCTGAAACCCTAGCCGAAATTATGCATGCAAAATTCAGAATTGTAACCCTAGATTTTTATGCCCACTTGGCATTTACAAACAGAAACCCTAAGGGTAGAACCTGTGCTTGTACGGCTGACCATACAGATGAATTGTTTGGCTGGAAATGGCATCCAAGCTGGCTGAAGAATGATACCCTAGCTGCCAGCAATGTCCAAAAGTCTGAAACAGTAGGTCGGAACCCTTGTGTGGAAGTGGTGTCACTGTAGAAAACTGATTTAGGGCTGAAAATGATGATATCAGCAATGGGGGATGTATGGCCGCTGCCCTAGCTGGTACGGTTTGTTAGAAACCCTAACACGAACATTAGGAGTTGGAAAACTAATAAATCTGTTTGATGATTCTCCCAATGTCGAATTCTAATGATATCTTGTTTGAAAGCACAATTATAGTTCCTAAATGGAACCACCTCACAAGCCCGGAGGGTTTTCGTCCTCAAGTCTCCTTATCCACTAGAGGGTTTTTGTCCTCAAGTCTCCTTATCCATTGGAGGGTTTTCATCCTCAGAGGCTGAAAGCTTAAGAATGCTCAAACTTGCAAAAGTGTAATTGATAATAGGCAAAAGATAATCTCCCATGAACCCAACACCCCTCTTTATAGTTTTATTTTCACTTTTGTCGAAGAAAGCATCCAATAAGCTTTTAGAAAAGCAATGCCCCTCCTTTTATTTTAATTTTGACTTACTTTATTAATAATACAATTAAGTGTCCTTTTTATTATGAATAGACTAGGACAACTTAAAAATATTATTATTAATTATTTTCCTAATTAAAATATTTCGAAAAGGGGACATGACAGTTTGCCCTTCCCAAAATTGCTTGTCCTCAAGCAATTGCAAGCTCAACTGCTCTGACTTTCCCCAACTAGCCATCTTTGTAATACCGGATCCCAATTCATCCTTGGGAACTTGCAATTCCATGTTCTGAATTCCTCGTGTGATGCAGTATGTTCCTTTGACTGCATAACTTTGGTTGTCCTTGAAACCATTTTTTTATTGCATAACACCTCCCCCATTTTCAAAATAGTTACTTTTTAAAAATAGGGACACAATTTGGTTTAAAACATATGGTAGTACTTCAATACTTGCCTTTACCTTGGGAAGTGTTTCCTTGTTTTTGACTAAGTCTTTGTTTTGGTCCTCGCACTTGAAAATATTTTGGTCCTCGCGCTTCATGTTTCTTAGGCACTCACACTTGGTTGTTTCTCACATCGCATAGTTTCAAGGAATTGTTACTCGTACTTCATTTCACGAGAAATTGTTCTTCACAGTTAGGATTTTCCTAACTTTGAATTGACTTTTTCCTCGCAGTCAACGGAATTTTTCCTCGCAGTGTAAGAGTTTGAAGCTCGCACCTTGCAGGTGCAAGAGTTCAAAGGTTGAACCTCGCAAATAAGTTCAAAGTTCGCACCTCGCAAATGCAAGAGTTCAAAGCTCACAACTCGCTCTTCACATTTGCAAGGCCTCGCACTTCGCAGGTGTGAGGAAAGATAAAGTCAAGGACACCTCAGCACCCGGAGAATGGCGAGTCAATCATAGTAATACACGTGACTTATTGCATGGCTTGCACGTGGCATCCCAAGGTCAAGTTAATTAAGGTTGGCGGTTATGATTAAATTTAAACATGTACAAGTGTATGGTCTACATTCAAAAGGCTAACATTTCAAAAATTAACATTCCCAAGACAAGGCAACATCAAGTCATGCATTATGCGCCATAAATACAGGCATGCCAATTTGAATTAAGAGATTGCTCAATCTGAAGTTGGTGCATTAACCAAAGTCATTTGCAAAGAACCAAATTTTCAAAGTCTTGAGTTTACAGAAATTACAGAGCCAAGTTTTGAAGTAATGGCAAGCAATTCAAGGAAATCAAGCATGGATAGTTTCCTATACATGTATGCAAATCAAAGAATAATAAGGGACATTGTTTTGGATCTAGCCTCACTGGACAATGAATTTCCCTATTATTTTGCAATCTTCTCAATGGTCTAGAGAGAACTTTTGTAGATGTCGTGGATGAAGAAGGATTGTCGATCAACTAGGTTCAGAGAGTTGCAGCAGACGCTCGAGCATTGAATAAGGCCCGATTGCACCGGATAGCAGCAAAAGTAGAGGTATTTCCATGCCCTAACTTGCTTTCTCCTATTTTCACCCTTACTAAAGCAAAGAATGGAATTTTACATTCAAAAAGTGAGGAAAATAGAGTAGCCTTCATCTATGGTTTTGCCTTCAAAGTATATTATAAGTTGCCTGAAGCCAATGTGGTATACAATACCGTTACTATTGAGTCTTAGATGGCTACACACAAAATAAGGACAATTTTACAAAATTGGGCAAAGGACCCAATCGATAACATGGATGATGAGAGTTTAAATAACATCCTTATTCAAAGATTTAGGCCAGTGGTGAGAATTGGGATGGCATTGATGAACCTCCCGTATGGTAACCCTTCTACACTTACAAAGATGGAGCCAACACCAAACTGAATTTTATTAATCAATGTGCAGGCTGGAATTAATTAATTTCCAGCAGACCATACAAATGCAAAAATCAATCAAAACCACGAACCAGCTGATCAACTATGGCTGAATCAAGCTTGTAATCACCTTAGACGAGCTTCCCAACTCACAAAATGCAAGCAAAGTACAGAATTCGCCCTCAAAGGGTGACATCAACTTGCCCTAGGGTGATGTCAACCCTCAAATCAGGTCTAGGTTGTTGCAGCAGTCCTCCAAACTGCCCCTTTTGCCTTCAAACCTGCTGCGCCAGCCTAGGGAAAGTTCCCTAGTTGGAATGAACTGCCCTTAATTCCAATGTGGCTCTTGTGTGATGATGCCCTAGCTTTGATATGCCCAAGTGTGACTCCTGTGTGAAGCCACCAAAAGAATATGATAGTTTTCATCCCCAAATTTTGATCACAGAGAGGGTTTTCATCCTCAAGTGATGGATACTAAGAGGGTTTCCGTCCTCAATAGCTGAAAGTAGAAGCACAAGTGCTCGACTTCATAAAATCAAGATGATAGATAGATGATAGATGTCCACAAATGAACCCCTCCATCTTCTTTTATATCCTTCCCTTTCTTTTAATTTCTAATTAAGTGTCGGCCCACTTAAATTAGAAAAGTACTCATATTTTAAAATTAAAACATAGGTAACCAACATAAAGTTAGTTTTTGGCTCACTTAGTTGTAATCTTACCATGTTCCATTTTCCTTCATCCCATTAGCCTGTGGGAAACAATAAACTAGGCTAAGGGTCTTTGTTCTGCTTTAACTTCAAAAAGGGGACATTACAAGATCTCTCTCTGATTTCCCATTATGCTGCATTAAATTTAGAATTAACCCTACAAGTTGGCGAGAATATGGCTCTAATACCACTGTAAGGTCCCCTTCCGAGTGAAATACTGAATTATGGGATTTGTCAGCAATCCCTTTATAAAAAATAAATCTAAGATTCTAATAAACCCTGAATTCTGAAATTTGAGGATAAATCCCTTTTAACTTGGAATTTTATAGAAATAATTAAAGTGGGTGAACGCCCGTGGAGAGCATAATTTTTATTGAAATCAAATTGCAATGTAAAGTACAAAACATAATATATTGGCTTAAACCTAGCCGAAATTCTGCATGCAAAATTTAGAATTGCAAACCTGGATCTTTATGCCCACTTGGCATTTACAAACAACAAACCCTGAGGGTAGAACGTGCTTGTACAACTGACCGTACAGATGAACTGTTTGGCTGGAAATGGTGTCCAAGCTAGCTAAAGAATGACACCCTAGCTGCCAGCATGTGCAAAAGTCTGAAATGGTAGATGTGAACCCTAGTACTATGTTTTCTTGTATTCATTCTTTTGAATTCTACTTGTCGGCTCACCACTTTACTATGTTTTCTTGTATGAGACTATTGGAGTGTACCTTTTCAAAGTCCAAAGAAGCTTTGGCTTATTGATCTCTTTGATACTAAACTATGTAAAATCATTATGTTAGTTCCCAAGAGTTCAAAATAGAGAAACAACATGAGACTTGTGACCTAATACCTAACTTAACACGGCTTGTACGGTCATAGCCAAGGTCTTGGCCTAAACAGCCTGGAAACGCCTAAGGCCCCCCTGCACATCAACGTGCGTAATGGGCACGGGTACAAGATGCAGGGGTACGTCGGAAACATACCCATAGGGACATGGTATGGTCCGGTACGCAGTTTTGCCGCACCGGACCATACCCCGTCCCCTCGTGGGTATGTTTCCACCGCACTGCTTTTTTCCACGTCTTTTTAAAGCGAACTTCATCAAAACTTTTAAAAAAACATTTTTTTAATTTTAAAACTTTCTAAATCTAACCTAACCCTAAACTACCCCCCCAAACACTTATATAAACACCCAATCCCTCTACTTTTTTCTCACACTCAATATTTGATATTTTGCTTGAGCTTGAAGGAGAGAGAGAAAGAGAGGTTGAAGGAGAAAGGAAGAGCTTGGAGGAGAGAAAAAGAGCTTGGAGGAGAGAGTGATTGAGCTTGAAGGAGGAAGAGAGAAGGAGAAGCAAGTCTACAAACATCAAGGAGGATTTTTCCAGGTATTTTACATGCATTCAGGCATTTTTTTTTAATCTTTTGAGCAATGTTTTGTATATGAATATGATCAATATCATGAATGATGTGTTTGATCATGATCTAAATTTATTTTTAATATTTAATAATTTATTTATTTTACGGTTATTAAAATATAATATATTATTAATTTTTCCGTATTTTAAGTTTAATAGTGAAGTTTTATTTAATTAAACGTCTACCCTCTATGTATGCTCTCACCTCGCACCATTTATGGCGAACTTGGTGATCAGAATCAGAGATTGACGTGTAGGACTAACTGTTTAATTTTTTTAGTTAGTTGTGTTTTTTTTTTTATTTTAAAGTTTAAAATTGAATTTGTTAAAAATTTAAACGTCTACCCTCTGTGTATGCTCTCACCTCGCACCATTTATGGCGAACTTGGTGATCAGAATCAGAGAATGACGTGTATGGGTCAACAAATTATTTTAATATTTAGCAATGTTTTAAAAATATCTCTTATTGTAGGTTATTGAATTAATCCTACAATCATGGCATCCAGTTCAGCTTCAGTGGGGCAAGAGGGGGAAAATGTTTCGGGTGGTATGGCAGTGAAAATGGATCCGAATTATCCTTTATGGAGACATGTGGAAGTGACAGAGTTTGTTGCCGGTGGTGGTGTCCGTGTTTGGACGTGTCCCCATTGTGCCGCCTCATTTAAATCCTCATATACCCGTTTGAGAGCTCATTTGACTGGGGTATCGGGGACGGGTATTAGACCATGTAGGAAGGTGGAAAAGAAAACCATAGCCACGTACCTAAAAGAGCAAGAGGATGCAAACATTGAAGCAGCAAGAGCTCGCTCTAGAACTGTTTCTTTACAGCAGAGGTCCATGGGAAAACCACCAACATCAACACCATCATTTCATCCTTTCATTGAGACTTGTGCTGAAACTATTCCAGTTGATGACCCTTTTGATGCAGATACCTCAAGGCCATCAAACAAGAGAACAAAAGGCCCATTAGAAAAAGCATTTAACATCGAGAAGAGGGATATTGCAGATGAATTGGTGTCTCGGTGTATATTTGCATGTGGACTGCCATTCAATATCTTGAGATCACCTTATTGGCAGCAGATGGTGAGAGGCATTAATGAGGCACCACAGGGGTATACAAGCCCTAGCTATAATAAGGTTCGCACTTCTCTTTTGGCAAAAGAAGTGCAACACATTCAGACATCTCTACAGCCAATTAGAGATTCTTGGACTGATTCAGGAGTCTCTATTATATCAGATGGATGGAAAGACGCCAGAAATAGACCTCTCATCAACATTATTGCAGTATGCCCTAAAGGGCCAATGTTTCTGAAGGCTGTTGATTGTGAGGGGGAAGTAAAAGATGCCCAATTCATTGCAAATATTCTCATTGAGGCTATTGAGTCAATGGGTCCGCAGAGGGTTGTCCAAGTCATCACTGATAATGCCAAAATCGCAAGGCAATGGGATTGATAATAGAGGGTAGGTATGAGCACATATTTTGGACACCATGTGCAATACACTCCTTGAATCTAATGATGCAAAAGATTGGGAAAATTGCATGGATTGAGCAAATATACACGAAGGCAAACGAGATTCAGATGTTTGTCACCAACCATCACATGTCTCAAGCCATATTCAGAAGATTTTCAAAGTTGGAGTTGTTGAAGGTAAATGAACAATTCATTTTAAATTTAATATTTGATTTTAAATTTTTAAATCAATTTCAAATTGTGTTGTTATTGAATTGTTTCCATTCTTTTTTAATAGGTTGTTGAGACTAGGTTTGCCTCTCACACACTCGCCTCGAGACGACTGTGAAGGTGAGACGTGCTTTGAGCATGATGGTGATTGATAATGTTTTGGACCGCTCTGAGGCAATCTAACACGTAAAGAGCCCAAAAATAAAATCATGGATCCTCGATGAGCATTGGTGGGGAAGAGTTGAATATTTGTTGAGTTTCACAGAGCCGATTTTGAGTATGATACGATTTGTTGACAAAGATAATGCTTGCAGATTGAGAGATATATATGATGGCATCGACTCCATGCTTGAAAAAATCCATGATGTCATACAAGCCAAAGAGCAGGACCCTGAGGAAAATTTTTATAGTGAAGTTAAAAATGTGATTGTGAAAAGGTGGAACAAAATGACCACCCCATTGCATCTCCTTGCTTATGCTTTAAATTCCAAATATTACAACACTAAAATAGTTGGTTGGGAGAGCTAGTAGAGACAACGACCATATGATGACCACGAGGTTGCAAATGGGACGAGGGCAACATTTAGAGGTTGTTTCCTGATTTAGCTACATCACTTGCAATCCGCCAGAGATGTCGATGTTTGTAAATGGACAAGGTAGCATGGGAGAGGTAGAGGCTATTTGTGACAAACCCACCATGGATCCAATCACATGGTGGACTTGTCATGGCTATGATGCCAAGTTCTTACGACCAATCATGCGATCAAATTGCTCTCACAGTATAAAGTTCAGAATTTATTATTTGATATTTTAATTACCAATTACGAATTAAAATTCAAAATGATATCATTCTTTTTTTAATTAATAATTTATAATATTAATACTTTGTTTTTTGTGATAGGTGGCTAGTAATTCTTCTGCAGAGCGCAACTGGAGTACTTATGGCTTCATCCACTCAGCCAAACGCACCATGTTGGCATCGAAGAAGGCTGAAGATCTAGTATACATTCATTCCAACTTGCGCCTCTTAACCCACAAGACGCAAGAGTATACTAGTGGTCCTAACAAGCTTTGGGACCTCCAACCTGAAAACACAGACTTTGAAGCTTCAGCTGCTTGTTTAGCCAATGTTTCACTTCTTGGCATTGATGAGGAACTTCCAGGGAGCCCTTCACAAGTGTTCGAAAGTGGAGCTAGTGGGAGTGGAGCTGCAAGTGGCATCCATGAAGATGATTTTGACGATCATCTAGATGATATGCTCTAGAAGTTGAGAACTTGAATGTACTATCATGTTTTGATTCTTTGAACATTATGTCATTCTGAATCAATTATCAATACAAACTCAAGTCTCAATTCTCAAAGTATTGGAAATTTCAATTTTGTTTTCATGTTCTATGAATGATTTTAAGTTGTATAACTCTATGAGTATTAAATTTCAATAAGTATGCAATGTATGAGAATTAAATTTCAATAAGTATGCAAATGCTTCTTTAAATTTATAATTTATATGCATATTTATATATTTATATACATGTATATATAAATATATATATATAATATAAAACGTACCCAAAAGCGTACCGTACCCAAGATTTTTAAAAATTTGCCGTATCGGCGCACTGCACTGCGTTGTGATTTATTATTTTAATGACAATTATTTTTCATGACGGCCTCCATATGGGTTCAACTTAATGGGCAGATCTATTAAACAAAGTTGCATGTTATCTTAGTCCCTTGTGTTATTTCTATCATAGTTATTGTAGTACCCAAAATCTGGTCCGAGCACTGGCAATACCACATTTGGCACTTAGTCTAACATTTATCCCATCTATACATAAAAGGACCAACGTGAGGCACCCTTCAATTCTATACGCCATCCTAGCCCCACAAGATGGCAGCTATTCTCCAACTTAGCTCCTCATGAATCAATGCACATGCTGCAGAACATCTATTCAGATTTCCACTTGTATCAGATTTGATTCCTTTCACACCGTGGATAGGTTCTTAGATCCAAGACAGTTTCGGCCCTTGTCCAACATCCACGAACCTATCCCTTCCATTTCTATCAGCACCATTTTCAAAAGGTTAACTTAGCTTGGTCGGCCTAGGTGGTACTTTTGGGTCAATTGAGCAGGAAATCATACAAATGGTCACATATAAATACACATACACCCTAACTTATTAGAGGCGTCTAGGGATCCTCTACTCTATCACTCCACTCAACTCCTTAGAACATCTATCACAAACAACAAGCTACTCATATTTGAAGTCATCTATATTGCTGCCCTAGATCAACCATGAGCTAAATCTGAAGTACAAGTGCGTGTTGCCACATATGAGGGTTAAATCAAGGGCTCCGTCTTTATAATTTATTTTATGTCACATGCATCTCATCGTAGGTTTGGGAAATCTACATGTGGCTTGATCCCTCTTTGGAGTAGCGGTATGTACTGCAACACTCATCACATCAGTGGAGGTATCGTGAGGCAGTCCATCCGAATGGTTGCTAACCCTTTTTAGGTCTCAAGCACAAGGGCTAGGGTTTCAACACAAGGAGAAGCCAAAACTCATCACAGAACAATCATCAGATAGTTCTAGACCCAGAAATCAAATCTCCACACACAGTGAATAAGATTGCAACAGTCAGATTGGTTGTGCATCCCAAGAGGACAAGTTCATAGTCCTTGAGATAGTTTTGGCACCAAAGGTGTCTAGTTTCCCACATACCTATATTGCACCGAGTTCCAAATCGAGATATTTTATGAGTAGCTTGATGACACCCTGATCTGCTAATTTGCACATTTTGAGCATTCTATCACTTATTCTCTCCACATAATATGATTCCTCTCTCCAACCCTAAAACCATAACCATACTTGATCATATTCTAAATTGGCAAAACTATTGGCAAAGGCAAGTGTAGCATGATTTAGTACAGTTAGGAGTGTTTATCTTAGTTTGTAATTATCATTATTCAATGGTATATTAAATTAGGATCGAAAACCCTAATTTTGTATTACATTTTGGTGAACCCACTTATCTCTCGAACTACACCAACCTCGATTTCTTTCTTCACCCTGAAGGTTTCAAATTCAGGTCTGATCCTTGGGTTTTTATCAAAGCCCTTCCTTGCTCTTGCATTGTTTATATTGCAAAATGAAAAATATAGATGCTTTTTATTTCACAGATATTTGGTTAATACTAAGGTACTCCAGGTCATTCATGCTGCACATATGGCATCTAAAATGCTTCTTGTGACTATTCGATGAGAGCAAGCTATTAAACCAAGATTAATATTTATCATGGCCATAAACTTGTACTTCATCATGCACCTAATCATGACATGGCTGCAGTCACAACTCGACGTAGTAGACCTCCAATCAATCTCGCTCCCATTGAAGGCATCCTCAAAATTCTAATCCTACCTTACCATCACAACCTAGAGCTCTTACACCAAAAATTAAGGATTATGAATTCATTGAACAACTCAAGAATACCCTAAAATCAAGTGAGCAACAAGTGTCCTTTGAAAAGACTTGCCACACCAACAAATTAGGCACGGGTTTTTAACAAGGTGGTCAAACGTGTTCTTGCAAGTATTGAATCAAGACTGAACATCTGCAGCATGACATTTCTGAAGGCTATAGCCCATGTTACCGATTACCTTGGAGATTTCACACCAATAATAAAAGGGTTTGATAATGGGGCATGACCAGCAATAGGTACTATCACATGACCCACAATGGTATGTTTGAAGATGCTTCAAACACGATTCCATGTAATGTCTAATAATTTGAATTATATCTCTTACTTGGGAGACCTTGGATTTACACGGGTATGAGTATACGTGTACGACAGATAATGATCCCTATTAATACAACAAGGTTGTAGAGTCAATGACAATTGTATCCCACACACTAGCATTCCATAACTTTCCATCAAACCACTACTAACAATCATTCTAGTATAAGCACTGGGACATCCAAACTCCAAACAAATAATGACACTAATGATAAACATAATAGCCACATTGTCTGAGATGGACCAGCCATAGAACATGCAAGTACCAACACAAAATAACATCAATGGTTACCATGATAATCCTGAAGATGATTACGATGATGAGGAATATGTAGAAGATGAAATTGACGAAAAATTGGCTAAACTCAATTTTATGCCTGTAGGACCCGGTGAGTTCTGAGATGATTCAGATTCTTTTGGCATTCTTTGATTATTCAATATAGCTCCAAAGGAACAACCACCTATCAAAATCCGTGCAGACAACAACACAAACATAAACATGGCTATCAATGACATACATCCCGTAACCATTATAGACACTGCCGTCAACTCAATTGATATAAATCCATATCAAATTATGACAATCACTCAGCCCGATCCTCATCAACAATAGCCTCTCGAAAGGAACAACATGCACAACACTAAGGCACAATCACATAGACAATGTCAATGTGGTGCATATCAAATCTCTACCTATCATACCACAGAACAAGGTCAAATTTAAAACGACACGTCATGTCTAATATGGATAAGTTGCAACTTTTGCAACTCATTCAACCTCAACCTCGACAGACAATTGATCCTATTCCTAGACAAATCCCACAGCAATCCCGATATTGATCAGTACCGATAGATCTTTGGCAATGTCTCCTCGAGTTCACCCGATGTTACCTAGTCATGCGAGACTTGTAATAATTCTACAGCAGCCTTGCGAGTGTGACCCGTGTAGGACACCAATGCACTCTCCCGATACACAAGGCCACAGGTTATTACAAATACTCGTGACATGTGGCTTGCATATTCGCAGGTTACTAGCATTGATGTTTCCCGATGCTATACTGCACATGATTACTTCTCAAACTCAAACAATAACTAAGTTATCTCTATTATTCCTCACTCACGTAGCATGTAATTTGCACCAGTTGATATGAGACATCTATATGATCATTCCATTGATGGGATCATAGGGTAGCCCTCCTATATTTCCCTTACTCACACTTTATAACCTACGATACATATCTCCTTCGTCACATGCTTCTAAATTGACAACAATGATTTTTACTTTCTTTTACACCACTCATTCTTCTAAAACCTATCCTCAAGTTGACACTTACATATTACCTGACGATACAACACATTTCAGGGGTTCGATATGATTGTTGAGTGAATCATAGTTACTCAGGACCTCACCCCCATTCATCTATTCTCTACAACCTATGGCCTAGAGCCCCTAGCATGTTTAGCTTTATTCATGTGTCAATTATTCAAGCAAATACAATAACATTCAAATATTCCAAAAATACAAGACTAGGATCAGTATCTAACTTATGTTGTTATTACATAGACTCAGATACTGATGTTATCATGTTCTAGCACTTACATATCTACTTCTTTACACACTAGCTTTTAACGGTATAAATGAGTGAGCTACAAAACAGACCTTTTTCCATGGACATGCACACATATGCTTGGCAACTTCCTAAGTCCTAGACCTAGGGGCAACCTTCCACATTGGTGACAAAGTTATTTACTAGATCTCTTGCATTGATGTCATATGCTTTATTCTAGATATTATATTGTACTTCACTAGATGACTAGGCCGTGGGCTCTGTATGTACTTCATATTAATGACTTCTTATAGTCTACCGCGAATATTCTATGCTCTTATTGTTTGGCATGAGTGCTTTATGAATACTGTCTAGCGTATCTGATTTATGGTTATTGTTTGGCATCACTACTCTATGGCATATGCCTACTCTACATTCTTTGACACATGCTTGATGTATACTATATGACACGTTTATGCTTTGGGCTCTATGATTCTACATATAAAACACTTATTTAATATGTGGTTCCTACGTGATTGTTACTAACATCGATGGTAGTCAAGTCATCATGTTATCATGATGTCATGGCAATTGTGTTGCCAAATGTCGTGTGCAAGCCCATCATGTCATATGTCATGTTGTGAGTCCTAAAGGATCTTTTGGTGTCAAATTGTGTATATGCTAGCATACCATCTTTGTTGTTACACTTGAACTACTTATTTGTATGGATTTTTAATAATGTTCACAATATGCATACATTTGAAATGACACACATCATGTTTATCCTCTAATGATCATATCTTATGCTCATTATTTACGCAACCATGTTTAGTACACATGCTTTATATGGTATGTCTCTATATGTTTTTACACATGATACAATTGACCACTTTTCTCTTTTGAGTTGAGCAACACATGGAAGCATCCCCACCTCAAAAAGGGGGCATATTGTTGGTTTATTCAGAACTTCACACAAATTTGAGCCAAGTGTACATAGATTCAAACAGATTGAAGGCATTTCACACAGTTTAAGTCAAATTTAATCACTATTCACACTACCCAAATTAGAGTAAGTCACTTTTCACATAGTTTAGATCAGAGTTATTCATTTTTACGAAGTTTTTGTAGTCATATCACACACACAAAGATGACAAATTGGCATCAACAACGAACAAAGTTGAAATAGACCTTAACACCCACAAAATTTAAATTGGCCTCAAAAACCCACAAAGTTGAATGACATATCAAGCTACTAGCAAGGATAGATTGAGCTATAGGCAAGGCAAGATTGTATCCCCAAAAGGGTTAATGCTACCCATAAGGCTAGATTGACCTATAGGCAAGGCAAGATTGTATTTCCAAAAAAATTATGCTACAGGAAAGGCTACATTAAGCTATAAGCAAGGCAAGATGATTCACAAAATTCAACAACATATCTCATGCTACCAGCAAGGCAAGATTATCAATAAGATGATGACATTCATTTTGTATGGGGGCAAGCCCCATGACATTCTTCACATTTAGCAAACTGGAGGCATGGTTCGGCATGACCAGTCATGTGTAGTCATGTTTGTGCACATTTCACTTTATTTGAGTATTTCAAATATAGAGTTTTTCAAACTCAATTTACAAATTTATATACTTCATTATCAATCATTGTTATGAACATCTTTACCATGTGATTTGCAGGTTCAATCAGATTGGTGCAGAGACTCGAGTTTACACCACCATCCTATGATAGAGATGTGAGATTTGTATTTTCTTTTAATCAAACATTTGTCAATACTAGATTAAAGGGGGCAATTGTAGTACCCAAAATCTGATTCAAACACTTGGCAATACAACATTGGCACTTTTTTTGACATTTATCCCATTTATACATAAAATGACCAACTTAAAGCAGCCTCCTGCTCTATACCGCACCCTAATCCCACTAAATGACAACTATTCTCCAGCTCAAATCCTAAGGAATCACTGCACATGTTGCAGAACATTTATACAAACTTCTCACTTGTCTCAGACTTGATTCCTTTCACACCTATACACGTTCGTAAGTCCACATCAGGTTTAGCCACGACTCCGTCCAACCTCCACAAACCTATCATTTACACTTCTAATGATCACTTTTTCAAAAGGTAATTTAGCTTAGTCAGTCTAGGTTGTATTTTTGGGTCAGTTGAGCAGGAAATCATACAAATGGTCACATATAAATACACATACATCCTAACTCATTAGAGGTATCTAGGGATCTTCTACTCTTTCACTCTAAAAAGGTCAAGAACTCTAAGGTATCCCCCCCACTCCAAAATCAAATCTCTAGACACATAAAAGATCCAAACTAGTGTGTGAACAAAGTTACCCACATGACAATTTCAGCAAACTCACTCGCAAATCCCGAGATTTTGGGACTACCCCTTTTAAAAAAAATCATTCTTTTCAAAGTAACGGGTCATTTTGTGTTTGTTTTCCTTTGTTCCCCAAAGAGAGAATTTTATTTATTTATTTATTAAATAAATAAAGTTCTTTTAAAAATAGATTGAGCTAAAATTGGAGGATTTAGGTTATATAAAGCACTTCACCCCATCATTATTACCACAGAACATTCACCTGGGGAAGAATTTTTTGCAGATCAAGCTAATTGGAGAAATTTTTTGAGCAATTGCCTGCTCAACTTCTTTTTGTTTTGTTTTATTTTCTTTTTGTTATGTTTTGGTTTGTTTTCTCCGGCAATTCCCGTAGCCTATTCATTCTTCTTGCCAGACCTTTTCCCTAGGCCTAGGGTTTTGAAAAGCTATCCAGTATTTTTAATTACTAATTTGTCTAAAGGTGATCAGAGCTCAGGATTCTTTCAGAGATTGCAAGAAGTCGCTTGGTCCAAAAAGGTGCAAAAATGGATTTTATGAAAATAAGAAAAATATTGCCATCAATGCGTAGAGCTCGAGAAAATATGCACTTTTAGAGAAAACGACACCTAAAACGGAGCCACGGAGTGAAAGTTATGGCACTTGCAAGTTTTTTGCTGCTACATCTTCCGGACCCTTTCCAAAAATGGAAAATTTTATTCTGTTCTTGTTTTCTTCACCGAAAATCAAAAATGGAAATAAAATGTTGTTGCTGATGAGTTTTCACGCAACTTTAAAAGCAGAAGTCATGCAAGTCGCACTTTTTGGGAAGAAGCTTTCTTCCATGCAAGTCGCATTTTTTGGAAAGAAGCTTTCTTCCATGCAAGTCACATTTTTTTGGAAGGATGGTTTTTAAGTGCCGAAGGAAAAAAAATGGAATTTTGGAGTCAAATCACTTAAGGTGCAAAAATGGGAATTTTCCCATGAAGGTGGAATTTGGAGCCTTCACTTAAGTTGTTTTTTCCCATTAAAAATGAATTTTGGTAGTCAATAAAAAGGTGGGAATTGGAGCCTCCCCTGAAGGTTGTTTTTTCCCATCATTAAAGTCAAATCACTTAAGCTGCCAATGGGAATTTTGGTAGTGGAAGGAAGGTGGGAATTTTATGCCTGCCTGGAAGGTTGTTTTTTTCCATCATTAAAGTCAAATCACTTAAGTGCCAATGGGAATTTTGGTAGTGGAAGGAAGGTGGGAATTTTGGAGCCTTCCTGGAAGGTTGTTTTTTCCCATTTTAAATACAAATCACTTAAGTGAAAGATGGGATTTTTGGAGCTTCCTGGAAGGGTAAAAATTCCCATTGCTTTGACTTCTTATTTTTAACATGACTTCTAGCCAAAAAGTGTGACCCATTCTGGCATAGCTAAATGCCTAAAAGCTGATTTTTTTTTAATTAATTTTTGGGAAGCATCCAGTTTTGGCGCCTAGGGTTGGAAAGGCTTCCTTTTTATTATTCATAGCTATTTGCATGTTGATGTGAGTGCACAAGTGAATAAAATAATATTTTTAGCTTGCTTGGCATGCAAGCAAAGTCTAAAAATAGAGGGCAAGCAAGCTTTATAATCAGATCTTGGTGAAGAAATTAGATATTCATGCTATGAGCTTCATGTGTGTCTAAATTATTTGCAGGAATACTTCATTTATGCCCATATTGGTGAAGAAAGCAGAAGTCAATGTCTGATACATTGAATATATCTTCAGAATCAGAGGAAGAAATAGATCCAAGCTCTCATAATTGCAAAGGCTTCCGGCAAAAATTCATCCTCTTGTTTCTAACGCAGCCCATGTGGAAGTCATTGCATGGAAAATTCCTTTCAAGAGCTTGTGCATGTGCTCCCAATCTTCCAATTGAAGCCTTCATTGAATTTACTTGTATTTTCCTTCACCCGGAGTGCTTTCCAGAATTTAAAATTGCTCATATGCAATTAAAAATAAAAGGTGATGAGTTTTTTTTGAATTGTTTATAGCAAACATTTTATTAGTGCACGTACTGGAGAAGAACTGCAAAAGCTTCAAGGATAAGAGGGAAGACAGGTCAGAGGCAACACCCGCAAGCAAAATCTCAGTCAGCTGCTTCAGATCCAGTTTGGTGAGAATCAAAGGAAAGGATTCAACAACATATGGGAGAAAAAAGCATCTCAGATTCAAGGCAGAGATATCATTCAGATCATTCATTGCTAAAGTGAATGAAGTAGAAGTGCAATACAGGTTGGATCAACATGCAGAGTATGGAAGAAGAACAAGACTGAGAGTGTTGCAGCAACTTTCTTCTAATTTCTTCTCCTCTTTCTTTTTCTTTCTCTTATTTTCTCCGACAAAGTAATTGAGTAATCAATTAAATTGTAAAACTTAGGTGATTGGTTTAAAAGCCGTTACTTCAAGTTACTGGAAGAAGTCAATTACTTGGAAATAGGTGGCAGACATGCAAAATAGAAGGTTCTATTTTCAGTTATAAATCATGCATGTCATGCAAAAGAGGAATTCCAGGAGGAAGATTCGCTTGCTTCCTTTTTCATAGCTTCCACATGTGGCAATTCATTAAAAAGCTTCCTATTTGTAATTGCCCTCTATACACTATAAATAGAGGAAGAGCCTACGGGTTAAAGGATCACAATTTGTTAATCAACATTCTTGAGTTCCAGACTTTGTGTTATAACCCTTGATGTCATTTTTGTGAAAGCTGAGGAATTGAATAAAGAGCAAATTTTCGGAGAACTTTGTGTCCACGGTGCATTTGCTTCTTACTTTTGTGTGGATCTTTAGATAAACTTTGTGTTATCTGAGATTTAGATTAGAAGTTTTTCTTTTCCTTTACTTCTAAATATTGTGAGATCTACTTGTTTATTTAATCTATGTGTATGAAACCAACTCTGTAAACTATTGGTTGAATTACATATCTTCCTTTCTTCTTTCCCAAATTCCATTATTTCCCCCTTCTGAAAATACTTCATAAACAATTGCTTACTTGTTGCAGAATTGCTTAGCTATGGTTCATGAGCTTTGTAATTAAAGTAAAACCCCACAAATAGTTATTAGGATTCATACTTACCAAATTGATAAACATCTTACAAGAGCAGACCTATAGATCCACTTCATGGTCCAAAACCGGCACGGTTTTGAGGGTAAAACCTGCAGACAGCCCCTCTCCAGAAGACAACATTTTCAAGGGGCAAAAAATATTGGTTTTCGAGGGCAAACATGTCGTGAATAGAAATCGTGTTTTTGAGGAAAAATACAATACAATCACCAACATAGTCGTGGACTCTAGGGCATGAAATTTCTATGGACAGTGTGTGCCTAGGGCACAGATACTCTGTTGAGTCCTGATATATAGTCTCTGTTGTTCATTACATTTGCAACTTGCAACGTATTTAAGTAATAAACTCTTTCTATTGTTTAAGGGGCAAAACATTATTTATTATCTCCATTATTTTGGAATAATAAATGGAAAATATTTCCCACTTGGTTTTGTTAGACTCAACGAAGTTAACAAGCACAAATTTCAATGTATGGAGCCATAAGATTTAACGCTTGCAGAGTTTTTCAAGATTGTGATAAAATAATCAAAGTAGTGAAGGTAGATGCTGCGAACTTTGTTGATTATGACAAACGTCATAAGGAGGCTTCATTACTTCTCAAGTTGACGATGTCTGATGATATGATACCAGAAGTGTGAAACGCCATATGTGTGGAAAGCACGTTGTGGACCAGTCGAGGGATAAATATCAAACATCAAAAAAGAGTCGGGTTTTATACCTAAAGAATATGCTCTTTTCCGTAAAGTTACAAGAAGGTGGATCGTTGTCTGAGCACCTACTTTGGATGAAAGACCTTCGAGACCAGTTATCTTCCATCAACAAAAAGGTGGACGACGATGATATGGTGGCTCTGGTTCTGAACAACTTACCTTCTTCATATGAGTCATTTGTGGAGGCACTCCATTTAATGGTTGAAAGTCAAACTCTCACGTTTGACAAGGTGAGTTCCTACTGTTGCAAAAGGAGCGGAGACAAATTCAAGCAGAATCCAATTGTGACCAATCAGAGAGTGCTCTTGTCACATAGTCAAAAGGAAAGTGGAGACGTCATTTTGGTGAGTCCACTCGGTATCAGGTCACATGCTATTACTGTCACAAGGTTGGGCACCTTAAGAAGGATTGTCGGAAGCGGAAGTATGATCTTTCACAACAGAACAAAAAGCCATGTGATGAGGAACATGTGGCAGCAGTTGTAGAAGAATGGGATTCGGATGATGGGCATGCTCTTTATTGTCTTACGACATCATGCTCGCATGACAGTGGTACTAGTTGTTGGATCATTGACTTTGGTGCATCTGCACACTTTTCATGTCGCAGGGATTGGTATGTTTCATTTACTATATGCATATATATATATATGTTTTGAATTAGTAGTACTATTGATGGAGAATCACTTGCAGTAGAAGGGATAGGAGATATATGCATTGTATTGAATAATGCTCATAAATTGTTGGTATGGAATGTTAGATATGTACCTCTTTACAAAAGAATCTTCTATCTATTCATCAATTAACTTGAAAATCTTAATATTTTTGTGGGATTTATGTGGAAGAAATGTGAAAGTGTGTTGTTTCGATATCAAAATGAAGACGGATGATTCCCTTGGTATTGGGCAAGGTGGCCAATATCGGCTTGTTGATCTTGCTACGATCAACATGAATGCACGTGTGGAGGACAACTCCACCATACAAGATGTACAGGAGGTTGACATGCCTTGGGAGGATGGATTTCCTCATTCTAAAGAACAATTTGTTGTGGATGGAGACTCCACTATTCCAGATGCATTGAAGTGCATGGTGAGATGGCATGCCAAGCCACTCACTCAGAGGTACTTGCTCAAAGGATAGTAGAGCGTGAATAATTTGCTCATTGTGTTGTGAAAGACCTTTCCCAACAGAGGGGGATAAATGAGCAAATAGATGAGACAAAGGAGTTGGTTCTCACTCCTACCACTGTGAGAGATGGTTATTTCTCCCATTGTTGAGATGGAGATGTTTGTTTCTCCTACTATTTTGGAGTTGGTTCTAACTTCCACTGCACAGATGGTCACATTTCTCTCCTTAACAACTCAATTTGATTGGAAGGCACTTCACCATGCTTTCCTGAAAAGGTTGGATGAGAACTACATGGTGTTGCAAGGGCATGATCGAGGTGACTTAGATTGCAGGCTAATTGAGTCTTTGTATAGACTCTAGCAGCTACACAAGCCTAGAACAGATTTCTCAATCCACCTCTCCGAGTTTTTGATTCCAACACTCTAGAGATGGGGCTAACACTCTCAACCATTGATGATTCATCATTGGTCAATGAATCACATAACGAAGAATCAAGTGGACCACTTGCCATATCCTTTGTTCACACGACCAAATTCTTGTTTTGCGGTCTTCCATTCAACAACCGCAACACAACAATGGACTGTTGATTTTGAAGTACCACCTATGGCACAGTCTATAGATCTAATGACTAAACATATGGGCTTCAGAACATTTGTAAAATTTCGGGACAAACTTGGTATTGTTTCTGGTTTAGTCATTAAGAGGGGGTGTTAAAATATAAGAGCATTATATAGTGTTCCTGATCGGTTATGCAGTTATACCTGCCTCTAACTACCAATTGTTTGTAACCACCTCTCTCTAAATAAATATACCCTGCTGCGTCCATTCTGGATAGTGTGCAGATTTGCCTTCTCTGATTTCTTTCTTCTTGCATATGCCAACATATTTTATGAGCAACTTGACAATAACCTAATTTGCTTCTATGCACATTTTGAGCATGTTGACATATAGTTTGTCCACATAATCTAGTTCCTCTCTCTAACCCTAAAACCTTAATTGTACTTGATCGTATTCTAAATTGGCAAAACTATTGACAAAAGCAAGAGTAGCATGATTTGGGAGTCTATACTATAAGGATTATTTTTCTTGACTCTTAATTATCATTATTACACAAGATACTAAAATAGGATCAAACACCCTAATTTTGTATTACGCTTATCGTGTTCAAAAATATCACAAAAGTTAACTAGGAAAGGCTTACCAAAAGTACACAATTTTTGAAAAGTTCAAAAGCTTTGAAACAAATGCTTCAAAAAATAGGGAATATAATACATATATAAAAAATCTTAAATATAATCGAGAATAATCACAAAATTAAATATAAAACAAAAAGCTTTGGAAACAAATGCTTAAAAAATAGGCAAAATAATATATATATATATATATATATATATATAAAAGCTTGCATATAGCGAGAATATGTAATGTCCCCTTTTTAGACAAGTTAGGAAATGAAGAAATACTTGTCAAAATCAAGCAAAGAATGGATAAACCCTTTTGCATCAACCTAAAATATCCCAATGTCAGCTATTTCGAACCCAAATGGGGTTGGAACTAGCCAAGGTGGTGGGATAGATTGGAAGAAAACAATCGGAATTTAAACACATTCAAATCAGATTTTACAACTGGAAAATAATTTAAATTTGAAACCCTAACTGCTGCAATCTTCAAAATAGCATAACTTTCTCTACACAACTCCGATCTAGGCAAATGACATATGCCCGAACTCGGAAAAATACAAGGAACAAGATGATGTAAACCAATTTATAACAACTACCAAACATGCAGATCTGGCCCTCCTACTATTTCGCCCCACACATTTAGGGCTGATTAGGGCATCCAAACTTGCCCAACAATGATGAAATTAATCCTCAAAGCTGCCACTAATTTATGAAGCCCAAATAACCTCAGAAATTCTCCAAAAACCTTAGATCTGATTTTTATTCGAAAGGAAAACACAGCAGAGCTTGAAAAGGGCATAACTTCCTCAAAACTTAGTATTTTCGCATGAAACAAAGACCAAAAGAATCCTTGAATTTTTATCTTTCCAACAAGCCCAAAATCGCCAAATTCCAAGGGTGGGAAGACCCCCAAAAAGCTGTCACAAAACCCAGAACAGGTTGCTGCCCTAAAGTCAGTCAAAATTTGTAAATTCAATATCTCACAAAATACCCAACCAAATCACGCAAATGACATATCAAAATGTTCACAAAATTATGAGGAATCCAATGAGTATTTTTGCATATTTTTCTGGGCACGAAATGTGGAAAAACAGCCCCAAACCCTAGTCGCTAGGGTTAGAAAAAACAAGATTTGCACTAAAATATTCCACCAAGGAAATTCGCCACACTTAGGGCATAAACAATAATGATAATCCACCACAATAATGCAAATATAAGTCTTCAATCAGATCTTCAATAGCTCCAACTTGATTGTAAAAGAGAGCAACAACTAGGGCATACATCCCATTTCTCCAAGCATGGAGAGACATAAATGATTTAATCCAACATACCCAAAAGATGGCCATGCAACCTCCTTTTATAAGATAAGGGGTGCAACATTCAAATGGCCGACCTTTTCCCTTTTGGAGGGAAAACTAATAAAACTTAATTAAAATATTAAAAGACTAACTTTATGTGCACTTTATTATTTTCTAATAACAAAAAGTAACTAACCTATGTGCACATTTTTAAACTAACTAGAGACTCCCCCTTGTAGCGCAAGGCATGCCAAGGGGCTACAATGCAGACAACAAACACCTCAGAACAATCCCCAAGCTTTATCCTCGAACCCATGGGGAGAGAAAATGGGTTGAGGGTCTTCAGTTCTTCATTTTCAAAAATGTCCAGAAAAGGGGACATTACAAAATAATCACAAAATTAAATATAAAACATCAAATACAAGGCTTTCCCTAGCAATGTAAAACTCTTTTTTTTTTTTTTTTTTTATTATATATAACATGTGGGCAGCCCTTGGCCTTCCCATGCAACCATATTATCTTTCTATTACATTTTTATGTTTTTTAATTTATTTTTGCTTTTTTGTAAATTTAAAATATAAGATAAAATCTAACAAAAAAATTTAAAAGTTTAAAATTTGGACCCAACCAAATTGGTCAATCCGGAAAAGTTAGGTTTGGCCAAACCTCGGACCTAGGTCCAATGACACTGGAAATTATAATTTCTCTTGACACATACAACAAGAACCCAAGAACAAGTCAAAAGGATGTGCCTACCACATGGAAAGAAAATGTTGTAGTTTGTAGATGATTAAATAAGAACCCCTATAGAAATTATAATGCCTCTCTGGGATCAATTCCTAGAATGGAAGGTAAAAACATACCTAAAAATAGCTTTGGTTTAAGGGCTATAGAGAAATATGATCAGCTCTCTTGGAGGATATCTCTAGGAAACTTACGCTTCATAAGAATTCAAGCCCACTTATTTGGACCAAGGCGGTATGATACGATTGTGATGATTTCGGTGCAAAGTTGTCGCCTCTCACAAACTTGTCCTACACTAAGTTCCAAATCAAGATATTTTATGAGCTGACTTGACAACATACGGTTTTGTCTCGCATAATCTAGTTCCTTTCTCTAACCCTAAAACCTTAGTTGTACTTGATCAAATTCTAAATTGGCAAAAAAATATTGACAAAAGCAAGAGTGATGATTTGGGACTCTTAAGACTATTTTGCTCAACTCTAAACTATCATTATTGCACAATATACTCAATTAGGATCAAACCCGATTTCATATTACAGTTATCATGTTCAAAAAGTCACAATACTTAACTAGGGAAGGCTTACTAAAGTTCACAATTTTGAAAAAGTTCAAAAGCTTTGGAAAAAAACATACCCCATGTGCGCAAGACCATATATCTCTATAGGTCATCAATGAATCGATGGTCCCTGCCCAAATCTATGTCGGGTCGATTCGACCCCTACCCTATAGAGAGATATGGCACAACGCTTTTGAAAAAATGCTTCAAAAAATAGGCAAAATAAAACATATATAAAAGTTTACATATAATTGAGAATAATCACAAAATCAAATAAAATACATCAAATACAAGGCCTTAGTAATGTAAAACTCTTTTTTTTCTTTTTTTTCCTATTTTTCTTTTTCAATTATATATAAGATGTGGGCGATTGTACATACCCAAAATTGTAAAGTGCTGCGCTGCGTAACGATGTTACACATGCCCCAATGATGATACAGGTCTCCTCGCAAGGTGTTCGGGATCCAGAAAAGCTCTCCAAGTGTACGTTAACATCCCGCATGCCCGCTTAGCCTCCGTGTGCTTTGTTTTGCTCTTTTCCCCTCTTTTCCTTTGCATTTTTGTCTTAACCGCCGCCCAAGCAGGGCGGCGGTCCTGTAACCACCCCCTGCTCAAGGCGGTCCTTCATGCGTTTTCCAGCACATTCTTTTGATCACGACTCGCATAAATTTTCAACTTTTACCAACTTTTTCCACCGCCTTGGCTTGTATTAATGTTTTATGTCCCCTAGAATAGTGTTTCTTCATTGTTTAATGGTAAAAGAGTCCTAGTTGGAGTTACCTTTGGGTGAATGGGAATTCTATAAATAGCTGGTTTGATTACAAGCAAATGGCCCCTCATCCTCTCATTTCAATAGTTTAGTCTTTCAGTTCTTGCTTAGGAATTCAATAGTTTTCATTTGTTGCATGCATAGTTAGTCTTATTTTGCTGTTTAGAAGCCACATGATCTTCTTGTTCTAGTGTTATTACTGTTTCATACAATCAATTAAGGTAGGATAGTTTCATTTTTCAGTCTAAAGCCATTAGAGTTGCAGGTTTTGTTCGTCAAGAAGGATAGTTTCAGGTTCTGGATGTTTTGTGTTGTATGACTCATAATAAATCCCGCTAGGAATTGCATAAGCCAAGCTCTGTTCTCTTGCGCTATCCCTCTCCTACTCGCATTGTATTCAGTCTACATCCAAAGCTGCCATTGTTCCAATACCTTCTTGTTGATGCTAGCATTACACGCTTTTCTGGATTCACGTGAGCACGAAGGAACGAGGAGACCACACTGAGGGGACAAAGCCACACACAATCAGATTCGCCACTGTTCTGCAAAATCCAGTTCAAGCTTTCAAAGTTCTAGTTAAAATATACCAAATAGAGTAGTGAATTACTTCATTTCGGTTACGTTCATTTTCGATATTGCCGGGGAAGCCGTGGGGATCGATAGTTTCTGAGAAACTATGATTCGTTCCTCACTTCTAAGGTAGGATCGAAAATCTTTCAATTAAATTAGATCAGTTATTTAGTTATTTAGAATAGATTCACAACTGCACAGACAAGTAGCTATACTCGGCTACCTTGTTTGTTTTTAATTCTATTATTAGGTTAGTTGTCATTTTCTAGATATATTAAATAGTTGTTATCTTAATTCTGTTAAATATTCTATCAAAAATACAAAAATAGAGAATTTATATATGTTGTGGATATACTTTGCATAATTAGTTTACTTTGCTTTAGTTAGATTTATATTGTTTCTTTTGTATGACAATCAGGGGACCTAGGGAGCCCAGAGAATATGTATTTGAGCCAATCGTGCCTCAACCAAAATCTTGCATTGCAGCAATAAGCGACATAGACCAAAATCTTAGAATTCAGTCTTCCGAACAATGACTATAAGAAATTAGCTCACAGTTAAGAGGATTAAACATAGAAGACGACAAAGCACACACGTTCTGGTCAAATCAGACAAATTATAGATTGCCTTGATAGACATCCGTATGACTGTAGAAGGACCTGAAAGAGAGCAAACATTCGGTTGTGATCCACTAGTCCCATGACCTTGACACGGAAACCTCTCGTTGATATAGACACTAGCTTACGTATCCAAGTTGCCAGAACACCTGTTAGATACTCCGAGAAAATCGTGCAACTTCTAGTTCTAAACGTAGAGGCCGAAAAGGCATACGATTATTGGATACTCGGGATCAGAAGAAGGGATTGATTCTTCACATGACCATAGGAGGTCCACAACAACCACAAACTTACGGTTGTGATCCAAAGGTCCCACAACCCAACGAGCCTGCAAATCAATCCAACGTTGACGCTAGTTTGCGAACATTAGTGTTTAGATCCTCTCCACTCCCACTAGACATTATCACACAACTATCATTATTAAACATAGCAGCTAATCAAGCTAAAGGTTTCTGGACTAGACCAGAGAATCGTCCATAGAGCACCAAAAGGTCCATTACACATTTAGCCATCCATTTTCATGACCTTGTCGGGAGACATATACAAAGCACCCACAGGCTATCTTCCACGTATTCCACAACCCATAGATCGGATAACGGCAGAGCTTGATATTGATTGGAGCCTTCGAGCAGATATCCTCGCGAACGATCTATCAACACGCAATGGCGGGATCTGTGAATCTAAAGCAAAGAAGGCCCTCCTAGCTCATCTCGCATCCCGTGTATATTCCGGACCCTTTGGCTGTCTCGGCACGACCTCGAGAGGTCGGGTACGGGGAAATTCACTTGCCGATTATCATCCTCGCATGTCACTTTTCTGTCGTACAGCAGCCCCTGGCCTTCTCCGCATGATTATTATCTTTCTGTTATATTTTTATGTTTTTTTAATTTACTTCGTGCTTTTTAGTAAATTGAATATATAAGGAAAAATATAAACAAATAATAAAAAAGTTTGAAGTTTGGACCTGACCAGATTAGTCAATCCAGATAACTTAGGTTTGGCCGAACCTCAGCTAGGTCCACTCAGGCCTAGCAATTATAATTTCTACAGACATAAGCAACTAGAACTCAAGAACAAGTCAAAAGGATGTGCCTACCACACGGAAAGAAAATGTTGTAGGTTTTAGATGATTGAGTAGCAACCCCTATAGAAATTTTAATGCCTCTCTGGGATCAATTCCCAGAATGAAAGGTAAAAACATACCTAAAAATAACCTGGCTCACTGCCATGATTTAAGGGCTATAGAGAAGGATGATCAGCTTTCTTGGAGGATATCTCTAGGAAACTTACGCTTCATAAGAATTTGATCCCACTGATTTGGACCTAGGTAGTATAATAGATCCCAGAAATATATACTCAAAGCAATTGTCTGGAGAAACCTGGTATGTTTAAGGCACCATACAGTATGATACTCATACCATGTGTAATTGGATTAAGCCAAAAAAATGTGGATGACACATAATGCTCTTTTATGGATGACATGGTGCTGGGAAAGTAATGCAGGTGCTATGATCCATTGTCTTCAAAATTATATTATTTCTGACACCAAATGGCATCAATCAAAGATGCATGAACTCCTAGACTTGGTAGGAAAGGGAAGTAAAGCACTTTCTAGCCATTGTACTTTCATTTTCATGTATAACATATGACTAAATATTTTACAGAAAAAGTTTTTAAAAAATTTAAATATATGATTAAATGTTCATTACTTACATGTTGAGTCTTAACAAGAAGAGAAATCGTGTTTTTGTCCAGCCTTCCACTTATTGTTCTATCCATCAAAGCAAAATACACAGAAAAGACAATGTCACAAGAGAATTAAGATTCTTTGGAAAAAAACAACAAAGCATGAGAATTTATAACCACACTTTTGAACAAATTGCACCCTTCACACATTGCCTTTTAAACAGCAAAGTGACAACATGTTCTACCAGTCTTTGCCTACCATGAGAAATGTAAACAAAAAATAAACCATCAGCAAGAATGTGAACCTTAAAAAGAAATGTAGTAAACAATCATCTCCTCATTCTGGAAATCGAATGGATGCATTATAAGCTTATTGATGTACTCATTGCTGAATAAATAATCTGCACAAATAAACAGCATTAACATTCTCAAACCAATTTGACATGCTCTTTGAGTTTCACTCGGAATGTACAATCTTGAACACAATAAACAGAATGAAAAAGTGAAGAGCATCTAGCACCTAAATCGCATAGTTAGATAACTTACAGATTGCATGTTCGCTATGCAGGCTCTGGATCATAATGCTCAATGTCTGTAGCAACTGTAATGCAACATCTGAATTATTGCTCATCTTTAAAATATTGAGGAATTGTGCCATTACTTGCTTCTCCATAAAAACCTACAAAATGAAATCCACCATTGAATTTGCACTTGTTAATAGCTAACAAATTGTCGAGACTAATAAGTGGAAATTTTTGAATTAAAGGACAACATCTTACTCAAAAATTGAAGGATCATGCTGATCCCCGTAAGTCACTACCTCAGCTATTAATCTCAGCGTCTCCACAAAGCCCTGTCAGGGGAATTAAAGCAGGTATATTAAGTGGGTGCAGAAAATAAAAATATAGAAGATAAAAGAGTAGCCAAGCAAGAGACAGTACGAAGATTGTACTCTTCACCGTGCAAACAGTAAGGTTTTCTTACCCTGTCTGTAGCATTAACAGTTTGATACTCTTCCAGTTGATCATTTAGGTATCTGCATCAGCTACAATGTTCTAGTCAAATGTGGAAGTTCGAAAATGTGTTAAGCTGCATAGGGTTATTATTTGACAACTCTACAGATGTCATTTACAAATCAGCCTCGGAATATTCAACAAACAATCATTTACTTATTTCCTATGGATGATATGAAACAAGAAAGCATGTTCATTTTTTGTTTATCTCATATTAATTTCAACATTACATGCATAGATTTTCCATGTTTGTCTCATACGACTTTCATCATGGTCTGCATAGATTTTCCATGTTGGTCTCACACTGCTTTCATCATTGTCTGCATAGATTTTCCGTGTTTGTTTCATACTACTTGCATCATTGTCTGCGTAGAATTTCCATGTTTTCTTCGTACCACTTTAAAGTATCATCATGTGTATTGTGCACTGTCATATGATGTTCCTTGGTAAACCAAACAGATCCCCAAGGGTCTGAAGTTTATCTTGGGCAAACAATGCTAGCACATAGGTCTTCTCTCATGCTGTTACTGTCCATGATCGGACAACAAATATAACACAAAACTATTTTATACTTCTAACTGTAAACACGTAATTTGGATCCTAGACACTTAGCATTGTCAGTTTCAGCACTCTTTGACACACTTGGACTATTGACATACATATGACTCTTTTAACACACCTTCCCCCTTTTGATTACCCTAACATCATTTTGGTCCCCTCTATCTACCAGTTTTTCTTGCTGAAGATCACCCCCAGTCTATACAAGAACATCATAAAACCTCTACTGACATTTCTCCATTGCTGATCCCTGAATCCTAACCCCAGGACACAACTGACTACCCTGGTTAGTACCATCCACTAGTATTGTCTGCCTCTGCCGGTACTATCTTTGCGTGAGCAACATTTATTTTTCAAACATGGGCACTTTCATTAGGTCGCCAAGAACTGATTCACGGGTCAACTTGGATGAGAAATTAATGAAGAGTCACCTATATATATAAATGACCGTTAAGGTCATTATCACCTAACACACACCTCAGCACTACCTTGGATATCATTATTCAAAACGCTTATACACATGTCAAATCTTCCAAGAGCAGTCTGCAAAGCTAAATCTGAAGTACAGGAGTTCAAAGTTACATCGTGCCAAGTGTCAAAGGTCAAGAAATTGATCATTCTAAATTGCATATCAATTTCATAGTTGCATCTCATATAGGATCTTGGGGAACTATGTGTGCCTTGCTTCCCCTTCGGATATTTGGATATATAGTGCAGCACTCACATGCAATTGGGTGCATGTTGAGGTCAATTCAGGACTAGTGTAGGGCTACTAATCATTTTTCCAAGTCAGCATTGGGAAGGTGGAACAAAAGAGTCACTTCAGCTTTGTTGCATAGTATCACAAGATTCCAGTGCCAAAATCTTAGATACAGGAAGATGCAGTCCAAAAGTCGCAGACAATGCAGAACAGCCCAGGACACTACTGGCAAGCTCAGACGGTACTGTCTACAGCTATTGTCCTTACCCACTGGTACTGTCCAATCAGTTTTAGGCAACGAAACTTCCAGGATTGCTTGACGACACTCCTTTGAGCCAGATTCCAATCTGTGTCCAGTGTGCAATCATCCTTCAAACATTAGGTTAGATCTTTGAATTGTACATTATTTAGGATTATCTCTTTACTTACTCTCTCTGAGCTTATCAAAATAACCCTAATTCCGGTTCAGATTACTGTATTTTACAGTCTTTATTTCTATAATCTGAATTAGGTCAAGTTTGAATTATTTTATACTCTTGGATGTATAACAATTAAAACGTCAACTTTTGTCTATTGATCTTTCTTTCCTTTTGGGACATTTTCAAAGGGTTTCACGTCACAACTAGAATCCATTTATCAAAATTGCAAATAAAAGGCATAAAAAGCAAAGGAAAGCATTTGCCAATAAGCCCTTTTGACAAAATGTTTTTGTTGCAGGATTTGAAGACAATGTGTGCAGAGGATGAAAGAGGAAAATGATGATTGTACTGAAAGGAAGACCGTGTACGTAGCATCCAATGCTTATAAATGTGGACAGTGATAACTTATTGGACAAACTCCCTAGACAACCGCTTTAATTTAGATAACATGTTGACTTTTATTATATGTAAGTTGTAACACTCGCCCAGCCGTCAATTGACTATGGAGAATGTACAATCAAGCTCAGAAAACCTTTCAGCTTAGAATCCACATTTGAGGGGTTTCTATTCTAAGAAAAATTCTATGGGATTGGCACCTAGCCTCATCTGTGTGTGATCCACTTCAACATGAGAAGCATGGCCAATGGGGTTTGAACTTGGGTTATCATCATCACAATCACTCTTCCTTACCACTAGACCAAGGCCCGCTCGACATGTAATTTTCTATTTTATTAACGACTCTACTTATTTGTAATTATTATTGTGACTACAAACTATAGGTATCCTAATCATAAACTGCAAATATAACCTTCAATAAATCTAGCATCCTCCATTGAGGCTCATATATGAAAAGATATGAAGTTTGTATCTAGATATGATTAATTTAAATTACTAATTTTATTGGGATTTTACCCGTGCATGTTTCTTAGTCATCTCAAGATGACCTCCATGAGTATTCATTACCTTAACGAAAATTTTCTTCATGAGTATTTGTTATCACGAGGAAGAAATAGTGAATGTAATTCAAAAATTTGGGCTTCTCATCCTCTAGTCTCTTTCCCCAATGGTATTTTTGGCACATGTAATACCTTATAAGTCACCCTTGTGTCACAATTCTCACCAATGTGGGAATGACACAAATACAACCTATATACACCCTATTGTTCACTTAGTTATGATTTCTCTTTGCACAGTGTCGGCACATTAATCCTCCTTGAGTGCATGCTTTAAGAAATAGACCGGAATTGGGTTGGATCGGCTCATAGCACATCATGGGAGATCACTGTGGCACTTTCCCTTCCTAGCACAACTTTATGACTCCGCACTAACTCCTTATATCACCTTCTAATCATCTTTCCAATTTTTCCAAGTGTCTTCCATCACCCTTCCCTCATTTCCTCTTCCTTCACCTTTTTGTCGATTGTTTTTAGCCGACGTCATTGGCCATGGCTGAGGATGTCTAGTAAAAACCCTAACGAAAGCCAACCTCCTCAGGTCGGACAAAGGCATCGGCTAAGTTTAAGTAGTGAATTTAAGTTATGATCCCTTATATAGTCGTCATTATTGTCATTTCTCATATGCATCGTCAAAAACTCTTTCTCTACAAATTTTTCCTTAAAGGTCTAAGAGGTTACGGGGTTTAGTGGTGCTTACACTTGAAGATCATCGTTGGAGCATTGCATCTAGGAGAAGCAAGAATAAGAGTTGAGCCAACAAGGTCTACCTCGAGTCTTTGGAGTCCCCAACTTTGGTCTACTTAAGTCTTCTTCCTATCCTTCTTGACTCTCCCCCACAAGAATCACCCACAAGGTGTTACAAGCCAAAAGGGGGTTAATGCACCAATGGCACTTTCAAGGTAGGTATCTCTATCCCTATACTCTTTCTTTTATTTGGTTTGAGTGATTATTCTAATGTACCATATATTAGATAAGATAGTGTAGCATGTCCTTACCTCTTACATTATAGTTCATTTATAACTCTTGCTTACCGCCAAATGGCATTATAGGCATTAGATTAGTATTGCTCTTGCTTATTACCATTAGCTCTTGCTTAGGCCTAGAGGCCAACCTCTTAAGATCTAGTTAGACCCCACATCCCCATATCTTTGAAATTGAGCATGGATCACCCTCTTTTAGATCCACTTACAATCAGCATACTCATGCCCTTTGGCTATAACTTGTTTGTGTGTTGACTCTAATATGGTCTTATATTTATATCCTAATTTAGAGAGAGGATCGACATATTGACAATCTTAGCTAACATACATTCTAGTGAACCCAACTTGAATTTTACTCCACCATTGATTGAGTAATATTCATGTTTTTCATTCTTAGCATTATCAATTTACCAAGCATATCTTGTTTGTTAAATTTATCTCTTTCGCTTCTAAGATTTGTCATCACTTCTTATCAAGTCATCGCTTGGGGTTTTTCTAGTGAGCCTCAACCCATTTAGATTATATATGGATTGACCATGCCCACCGTTGAGGGAAACACCTCATGGTGTACTTTCTTTCAATCTCAACCACCCATCCAATGTTAACTAGTTCAAAGATCTACAAGAAGATCTTCCCATCTTTTACAAAGATCTGCATGATGACATTCCCATATTTGATGAAGATCCACAAGATGATCTTCCCACCTATGTCTATGATCCATTCCAATATGAACATGATGGTTCTCAACTTCATTCTAGCAATAATGAAACTGAATTCACATGTTATACAAGCACATCATAAAACCTACATAGACATTTATCCATGCTGCTGATCCTTGATTCTTGATCCTCGTGACACTAATGGTCACCCTAGATAGTACCATCCATCGGTATTGTCTTCCTCTGCCTGTACTGCCCCTATGTGGGTAATAGTCATTTTCAAACATGGGCACTTTCATTAGGCCGACATAGTCTTGATTCACCGGTCGACTTGCGGAAATTAATGAAGAGTCACCTATATATTAAAATGACTATCAAGGTCATTATGACCTAACACACACCTCAACACTACCTTGGAAATTATTATTCGAAAGGCTTATACACATCTCAAATCTTCCAAGAGTAGCCCTAGAGCAATCTGCAAAGCGAAATCTGAATTAGGTACGTTGAATTTTATGAAAAAAGTTTGAACTTTGCAAAACTTTATTCTCATCAATTGTGAACTCCAACTTTATCCAATATGTTTACACATGAAGTTTTTGACATGATTCTATATTATTTTATGAATATGTTTATATATGTGTGTGTGTGTGTCGAGTAAAGCAAAGGATGGAAAACTATCTCACTCAATCTCTTTGACATATTTATATTTTTTTATAAAATTGAAATGATTAAAAAAACTTTTGCTCAACTTTAAGACATTTTTTTCAAACATGAACCATACTTTATCTTGGTCGAACATGAACTCGAATCTGAACCTTGTGACGTAGGTTCCAAGTGTCAAAGGTCGAGAGAAAGATCATTCTAAATTGCATATTTATTTCATAGCTGCATTTCACATGGGATCTTGGGAGAACTATGTGTGCTTTGCCTACCCTTTAGATAATTGAATACATAGTGTAGTGCTCACACGCAATTGGGTGAATGTCAAGGTCAATCTAGTCATAGTCTAGTCTACTAATAATTTGTCCAAGTGAGCATTGGAAAGGTGGCACAAAGGAGAAGTGAAATCAGCTTTGTCGCATCATATCATGAGATTTTAATGCCAAAATCTTAAAGTGCAAAGACAAGAAAACACCTTCCAAAAGTCATAGATAGCATAGAACCACCTACGACACTACCGACAACCTTAGACAAGTACTGCCACCGCTATTTCCCTTTCTACCACAATCTAGACACAGTTTTGACTTTCAAACTTCTAGGATTGCTTGACAACACTCCTCTAAGCCAAATTCCAATCCCTATGTCCACTTTGCAATCAACCAAATTCTAGTCCCTGTGTCCACTATGCAATCATCCTTCAAGCCTAAGTCACAAGACTTGTGTTCGAGTTTGGCAAAGATAAAATTCGGATTAAGTTCGGCAAGAATAAAATTTAAAAAAAAAATCATGATAAAATTCGATTTCTTTATAAATTTGCAAAAAAAAATTGAATATAGAAATTTTTAATATATCAAATTTAAATACATTGTAATAAATTAAAAATATTGAAATATAGGAGTTGGCAAGGTGCAGAATTCGATGGTTGAGGCCCGAAAGCTTAATGGTGGCGCGAGACCAGTGAAATAGCGAAATCTTTTGAAAAGAACCCGAGTTGGCAAAGAAGGGGAGGGTGAATCTCGCGGACGGAAGGATAGATGTAGATGCGAAGCATCGACTTCCTTTCCTGAGCGAGGAGGATCATTTCGATTACATTAAGCTTTTGGTTTCCGGGATTTGTAGCTTACAATAAGGAATCCCGACAAAATAAATCGGGTCACCCCCTTTGAATGCAAACAAGATTGTTCCTTTGGCTTGAATGGAGGATAGAGAAACAGTTGGTGGGTTTGCGAGAGGATTAGTGGCCCGAGTGTAATATTAACAGAAAGCGGACCCCTCTAAGATTATCAGTTCTAATAATGCTTCCTTTAAGGAAGTTGTTCAACAAAAAATCCCTTCCGCTTCGCCTGCCTATATTGTTGACGGCAAATGAATCGCCTCTTCTTAACTGGAGAATCCGGAGATTTTGGTGCACCTTCAATCCTTGTCACGGACTTTTGCGGTCATAGGGAGATTCAACAGGATGTAGCCGTCCTCTTCCTCTCTTTCTCTATGGATATTCGAAAACTGGTCCAAAAACTGCAAAGTCTCCTTTTGCTCCAAGGGTTTCTTTGTGGTGCGGTTGGTGCGAAGAGTATCGAAATGTTTATCGGATGGCCCGTGGTTCTCGGGGGCAAGACAGGTTATTCCTCACACCATGGTTCCCCGAGTTCGATTTGAAAACCTTCTCTGTCACGAAAATTCCTATGTGGGTCTACCTTCCAAACCTTCTGCTACATTGCTGGTATGCCCTAGAGGATATCGGCAATGCCTTGGGGAAATTTATTAAGGCAGATTGAGACAGGAAGCAACAGGCATTTGAACCTTCGCGAGATTCTACGTCGAGATAGACTTGAGTAAGGGATTGCCTGATAAAAATTTCTAAAATTGGGAAATCTTCAACATACCCAAACCTTAGACTATGAGAATACAGCTTTTAGATGCCGCACATGCCATGAACCAGGTCATCTAATGGCTGATTGTTCGCAAGGTAAGAAGTTCCAATGGAGAAAGAGTCCAACGAATAAAGGAGGATGGAACAAATCCTCTGCAAACCAAGTTCATAACACGGATAATAAGGGGGAGAACGGAAAGAATCAACCCACCGTATCGGGAATGATGCTAAGAGACAGGTCAATATGGCTTCATCACTCAAGACAATAGAAAACAAGTCAGCAAAGTGGGCGGTGTGAAAAGAGGTCATGTATCCGATAATTCAGACAAATCAGATTCAGATCAGGAGTATCATCCTGACCCTTCCAATAACCTCATGATGGTGGTCTCTTCCGATCAAAACAATTGGCAAGAGGTAAAGAAAAAAAAGGGGAAAAAAGGGCGGTTTGCCAATCTACTAGAATACTACTCTTTGAATGAAGAACGGTAATTTTAAGAGGCCAATAGCTTAGTCTATTTAGCCATTTTGTTTTTAGTTTCAGGGTGGCTCTCTTTTATTGTTTCATCTGCAAAGCCACCATGCTTTTCTCGCCTATATCGAATTTGAAATGAGGGAACCCATGAACCACCCGGTTCATAGCTTTTAATAAAAAGTGTTTTTCTTATCAAAAAAAAAAAAATAGTGAAATATAAATAAGTTTTACAACAATAATTTAAATATTGTACATATTTAAATTATATACATAGTAATAATTAATAATCTAAATAAAAAGGTTTAAAATATCAATTATTTTTTAATTATTTTTACAAATGAAAATATTTCAAGTATTTTATATTTTAAATCCAAAATATTAATAAGTTATAAATTTAAATTTTTTATTTTTTATTTTATATAATTTATTTTAAAATATTTATCGACTTTATATTTTATAATACTTTAAACCTAATAAAACTAGGTAAAACTTAATAAACCTAAATAAAACTAAATATGACTCTTTTTATTTTAAACTTTATATTTTAAAACTAAATAAATCTTTATACAACTTAATAAACCTAATACAACTCCACTCTTTCATTTTCAATGATCTCGTAAACAGAGGCGACAACGGCGGTGGTGACTCCTCCTATGTAAGCGCCAACAAATATGCGACACTCAAGAGTGCCACACCACTCACAGCCCAACCACTCCACTCGTTCGCCCCCACTCATATAGTTGCACACATAAATCAGCCCTTATATAGAAAATAAAAGCGCTAACCCTAGCTGAATAGTAAAAACAAGTTTTTAAATAATTTTTCATTATTTTATTTGCTGAACATCCCACATTTTTAGGGTTTTTTCAAAATCATGAAAAAACTTAAATGGTACGAATTTTAGGGCAATTTTTAATGGATTTTGTGTTTTCTTTAAAATTGCCGAGTTTCAGATTTTTCTTTGGGATTCAACTAATGTTTTGACATAGCTTTAGGTAGAATCAAGTTAAATCTTTCCATTGTACATTGTTTAGCACTATCTCTCTACTTTCTCTCTCTAGACTTATCAAAATAACCCTATTTCAGATTTAGATTATTGCATTTTACTATCTTTATTTCTTTAATCTGAATTAGGTCAGGTTCTTATCATTTTTACTCTTAGGTGTAAAATATTTAAAATGCTAACTTTTATCAATTGATCTTTTTCCTTTTGGTCCATTTTTCATAGGGTTTCATGTCACGACTAGAATCCATTTATCAATATTGCAAATCAAAGGCATAAAAGCAAGAGAACATTTGTACATAAGCCCTTTTGACAAAAAAAAATTGGTTGAAGGATTTGAAGAGATGTGCAGAGGAAGAAATACGAAAATAGTGATTGAATTGAAAGGAATACCATGTACGTTACATATGATGCTCATAAATGTGGATGGTGATAACTTATAGGAAAACTACCTAGACAACTACTTTAATTTATATAACACATTGACTTTTATTATATGTAAGTTGTATAACTCTTATTATATGTAAGTTGTATAACTCGCTCAACTATCAATTGAATACGGAGAATGCACAATCAACCTCGAGAAAACCTTTTGTGTTAGAATCCACATTTGAGGAGTTTCTATTTTGAGAAAAATTGTATGGGACTTACACCACTTCAACATGAGGAGCAAGGCCAATGGGGTTTGACCTTGGGTCATCATCGTCACAATCACTCCGCTTTACCACTAGACCATGGCCCACTCGGCATGTAACCTTCCACTTTATTAAAAAAGTGCTTATTGATAATTATTTTTATGACTGTGTAAAGTATAGGTGTCCTAGCTATACATTATTAATATTAATCTTCAATAAATCTAGCACCCTCCCTTGAGTATCATTAATGGAAAGTTATGAAGTTGTTATCTAAATATGAATTAATTTAGATTACTTTTTTGTGGGATTTTACTCATGCATGTTTTTAAGTCATCTCAAGATGACCTCGGTGATTAGTCATTACTTTAATGACATTTTTCCTAATGCATTTTTGTAATAATCAAAAGGCAATGGGACCCACTTAGCACATAAGAAGCTCTAAGAATTTGCTACTACAAGGAGGAACAATGAATTTAATTCATAGATTTGGGCTTCTCACCCTCAAGCGTTCCCCAATGAAAAATATTTTGGAGTATGTAATTCCTTATAGGTCACCCTCGTCTCACAATTCTCACCAATGTGAGAATGACCCAAATACAACCTATATATATTTTTAGTTTCACTTACTAACAATTTCTCTTTGCACATTGTCAAAGCACATTAATCCTCCATGAATGCATGCCTTAAGGGTACACCAAATTGGGGTGGACGGGCTCATAAAGACATAATGGGAGATCGTTGTGGCACTTACCCTTCCTGCCACCACTGTACCACTAATTTTAACATTTTTACTACCTCCTTATATCAACTTCTAATCAGCTTTTCATTTGCTCCAAGTCTCTTATATCACCCTTCCCTTCTCCCCTCTTCCTTCACCTTTTTGTGGAGTGTTTTCTTCCAACTTCCTTGGCCATGTCTCGAGGAAATATTGTGAAAAACCCCTGCTCATCGATTTCGACATCCTTGGCCATGGCCAAGGACATCTTCTGCAAGAAACTCCATCCACCCAACCTCCTTGGCCCAGCCAAAGGCATCTGCTACGTTGGAGTTGTGGCCTTACGTTATGTTTCCCTAAATATACGCTTAGTTTTTTCATTTCTCATGTGCATCATTGAATAATTTGCTCAAGAAGTCTTCCCTTAAAGGTCTAATAGATTTCAGGGTTTAGTGGTGCTTACACTTTGAGATCATCATTGAAGCTTGGATCTAGGAGAAGTAAGAATAGGAGCTGAGCCAACAAGGTTTGACATTGTCTTTGGAGTCCCCAACTTTTGTCTACTTAGGTATTTTTCCTATCCTTCTTGAGTCTACTCCACAACAATCACCCACAAGGAGGTACAATCCAAGGAGGGGGATTAGTGCACTAATGACATTTCCCAAGGTAGGGATCGTTATCCCTATACTCTTTCCTTTATTTGGTTGAGTGATTATTCTAAAGTACCATGTATTGGATAAGATAGTGTAGCATGTCCTTACTTGTTACATTATAGATCCTTTATAGCTCTTGCTTACAACCATTGGATTAGGTTAGTTCTTACTTAGGCATAGAGGCCACCCTCACATGAATCTGGTTAGACCCCACATTCCATATTTTTGATATTGGGTGAGGATTACCCTCTTTTAGATCCACCTACAACCACTATATCCATCCCCTTTGGCTATAAAATACTTGTGTGTTGGCTCTATTATGGTCTTATATTTATATCTGTAATGAGCCTTTCAAGGGTTTAGACCAATAGCAAGGATTTTAGCCAAACACCAAAATTATTCAGATCTGATTTTTATTGCAGCAGACTGAAAATAAGAAATCAGCGAACTGTACCCTTCACAAATAAATACCAAACACCATGAAATACTTCAAATTAACTTGCCACAATTTATATATATATATTATGCATCCATAAGAGCCACAAACAATGAAAATTCTGAAGAAACACACTACTGGAAATTAATTAATGTCCAACCAATAGCAGCCACAAGAAAAATATAGATCTTGGGTCTAGAAACCCCCAAAAATCATGAAACTTGAGATTCCGGCCTTAAAAATTATGATAAATCAGATTATCAACTGAAAATGCATATATAAATTCACCAAACCCTCAAAACCCTACTCAAGGTAGGTCGCTCCACTAGAAAGAAGCCAATAACAATCGAAAAAGATAGATATCTCCTTAAATCTGCCTTATACATCAATTCCAAGCCAAGATGAAGGGTTTTCGTCCTTCACTCAACCTCTAGAAGGGTTTTCGTCCTTCTAGGCAAGCACACATGAGGGTTTTCGTCCCCAAGTGTAAGAACAAGGAGCCACTAGCTCACAATGCCCAAGTAAAATAAAATGCGCCAAGTCTAGAGTTGAAATGATGCCTTAGTTCTCCTTTTATAACCTTCCATTGGCGCCAAAGTACTAAAAGATAAGGCCGACCCCTTAAAGAGGTTCTTTTCCTTCATTAGCTTCCATTAATTCATTAAAACCCAGCCGACCTGACATAAGAGACAAAACACTAAAAGAAAATATTAAAAATTAGTAAAAAACATATCATAAAGAAGCTCAGAGTTCTCCTCAATCTTCTTCACTTCTTTGCCATGGAGAAGGAATGGCAAGCAGTCCAAAAAGTGGCACTCAAGTGGGGAAAAGGGGACATTACAATATCCTAATTTAGAGAGGGAATCATTAAATTGACCATCTTAGTTGATGAGACATTCCAATGAACCCAACATGAATCTTATTCCACCATTGATTGATTCGTATTCACGTTTTCATTTCCTACATTCTTAGCATTATCAACTCGCCAAGCATATCTTGTGTGTAAAATTTCTCTCTTTAACTTCTAAGATTTTTCATCACTTCTTATCATGTCGCCTTTTAGGTTTTTTCTAGCATGCCTCAACCCATTTAGATTCTACATGGGTTGATCCTTTATCCTTCCCTTACGGACCATTAAGGGAAACGCCTCATGGTGTTCTTTTTCTCTATCTCAACCACCCATCCAATATAACATGGTCAAAGATCCATAAGATGATCTTCCCATCTTTGACAAAGATCCATATGATGATCTTCCCATCTTTGAGGAAGATCCACAAGATGGTCTTCCCACCTATGTCTACAATCCATTCCTGTATGAACATAATTATTTTCAATTTCATTCTAGTGATGATGAAACTGAATTTACATATTATAACCCTCCCTTCACTCTCTCTTGCAAAACACCAACAAGGTAATTCAACAAATCTCAAATTTTACCTCACAAAAACAAGTTACAATTGACATCCTCGGCAATTTGACTCTACCAAACTCCTTGCAGGGGCCAATGAGGTTACGTAAAATTTGTCCCTGCTTCCACAACCTCACATCACTTTGGATACTAAAGTAACAGATTTCAGACATATTCACGAAGTAAATCACCATACTACTAAAAATATATGGATCTCGAACTCAACTTAACCTACAATGGCCCTTTACCTTTTCTTAGATCATACTTTAGGGCATCTTTTGATGCCTACCCTTTCCTTAGTCCATACTTAGGGGCCTCTTTGGATGCTTATCCTTTCCTTCTTCACACTTTGGGGCATCTTCTAATGCCCATCCTTCTCCTAGTTCAAACTTTAAGGCATCTTCCAATGCCTATCCTTACCTCACTTCACTCTTTTAGGATCTTTCAATGCCTATATTTTCTTTATTTTAATCTTAATAGCATCTTATTTACACTATCCTCGTGTCACATCAACCTTTGGGGCATCTTAAGATGCCTATTCTCATTCTTCAAACTTGAGGACGTCTTGTGATGCCTTCCATTTCCCTACATCTCACATTCAAACAACAATCATAACCAAAAAACTTGTAGCCATTAAATCCAAACAAATCCAACTTCAAGAAATCTTCGAGGAATAATTCCTAGTCTCTAAGAAAATACCATACCAAAGCTATGATCTCAGTTTACATTTAGTTATGCATGTCATTTTCATTTCATAGCTACTAACATTTTCATTTCAGCATAATATTACTCATCCTATATAGTCTTTATTTTTCATTTCCTATAGTTAGTTTGATATATATATATATATATAGCAAAATTTACAATTTCATGTTTTATTATGATTATTATGTACTAACATTCTCTTGTCGTTTTTATCCTCTCGATCGTATACACTTCTTATCTTATAACATTTCTTTACAACTTCAACTCTACGTTTTATACACTTAGTAGCTTCTTGCATCCTATTTTTCACCTTTCAATGCTATGTCCTTATTAGCTTTTACATCCTACCCTCACTCTTGGTTTTATACGCTTCTTAGCTTTCGCCTCTTATCTTACCCAACCAGTTAGTTTTATACACTTAATAACTTTTTAAATATTGTCTTTACCTCTTCATTCTTATTCTTCTCAAATTTTTACAAATTACATTATCCTTACACTTCTTGGTTTTCTACGTCTTTTGGCTTTTATCTAATTTTATCTCATCTTTATACCTCTCGAGTTTTGTACGCATATTAGATTTTATATCACCTTGACACCTCTTGGTTATTACCTCTTACGATACACCTCTAGTTCCCAAGTATGTGGTTTGCAACATAAGACTATAGGGAATCAAGCAGCCCTTCATCTTAAGTACCCACCTCCTATGATTACTAGTTTGTTACCTTAGGCTCCCAAACATAGCTAGGTATCTTCGAGAAAGGTGAAGTAATGGTCAAGAGTGTCATTTTGTTTCCTAGAATCAGTTGTGCTTCTTGTAGCTCAACTTCTATAGTCTATCTACATGTCTTTCATCCATATTTACCCTCTCTTATGAAAAAGTCTCAAGCATATCCATCATTGTATCACTTCTCCTACATCTTGACTAATGCAACCCAAGCAAAATTCATTTTCTACCCTTTATTTTGCACTCCCAATTGAGCACACCAAGGTCAAATTCAATATAGTATTCTTCTCTAAAGTACATGTCTATGAGTATCTAAGTGTCTTGCTTTGTAGGTCCTCCCTATAGCATTTAGGTGTAAGCTCTTCAATGTTAGTCATCTTTCATATCCATTGATTAGCCTTCCTAATCCATTTGGAGGAAATAAAGAAGTACAAAATATTAATTGCAAAAAATCAAAATGAAAATAAATTCAAAATTCAATCACAATAAAAAAAATGTGATCATATCATTGGCATGCCCCTTATCCCGGTTGAAAGCTCAAATTCTATATTTGGCCTCGTGGTAGAGCTCGAGGTCTTTGGAGTTCAATAGGCCATTAGACTTGAAAAGGGGACTACATCTCCATCATTTATGTCGACCTTTCACTAAAGTACCTAATCCCAAAAGTTGGTCGATGGTTCATTTGGGTCATGAGAAATGGGAATATACTATGGGAAGGTGGTCTCTTTTTACTTTTCTTGCATGTCATGGATGACATAGAATAACCTCATACTTCACTATCCGGCCTAAGTCAAACCTTGTAGAATTGGGGGTCCCTCACATCTTGATGTCGAAAACTCTTAGTCTTGCCAATCTAATAAGAGTATCTTGATTCCAATAAAGAATGTTTTTCACCCCGGTGGTAGTCATTTCTCCCACCCTTCCCACTATCTCCCTTCCAGGACATAATGGTTTCTCAATCTTCCCCTCTTCATTATCTCCACTTCTCCATCCCTTTCCAAACATGTTAGCATCGCAACATGCATTAGGGTTTATGGACTTTCCAATGATCCATCCCTACTTAAGTATCAGCTACATCTTTGGACTTTCAAGATGCTCTCTCTTGACCATTGTTCTTTCTTTCTTGAATTCCTCTTACACATTATTGAGACTATGAGTGTTACATTCTAGTGATTCACTTTTTTAGGCTTCTGACCAGACCATCTATTTTTCATGTCTATGCATCTTATACCATTCTAGGTTACCCGAACCTAATTAAGTCTCTCCTTGTAGGCTATCAAACCCTGAACTAGAATATTTTATCTACTCCATTCCTAGCTTACCTGACCTAATTTAGTCTCTCCTTATAGGCTATCCACACCTGATCTAGAATATTTTATCTACTGATTTTACTCTTTTTGAGGCCTCGCTTTAGACTAGATACGTTTCCCATCAATATACCTTATACCATTCCTAGGTTCCCAGGACCTAATTTAGTGTCTCCTTATAGGCTATTCGAACCTAACCTAGAACCTTATATCTACTTATTTTACATTTTTTCAGGCCTTCTAGATTGGTTTATTTTCTATGTGTACCTTATACCATTTCTTAGGTTTCCGGTGTCATGTCCCTTTTTGAAGGCTGATTTTTGAAGACCTTAACCCATTCTTCTCCTCGTGGGTCTAAGGAAGAAAGCAAGGGGAATATCTAGATTATATATTTATTGTTGTTTAGGTAGCTATTTTATTTATTATCATGTATCCTATTGGGAAGTCTAGCGCTCCAATAGAATGACTTAAGTAGTTAGGAAATAAAAGTATTTTGAGCATGTAGGCTCCAAATACCAATTAAATATTTAAAAGCACTTTATCTTAAGGGTCGGCCATCATATTTGCATTTCAGAAGGCAATCGCCTAGGTTATAAAAGGAGGTCGTTTGGCCATTATTGAATTATGTTTTGGTGAATTTTCATATCTTGGTTAAGGTTTTCTTGTGAAACACCTTTCCTACCTTTCTCAAGGACGAAACCCCTTGATTGAGGACCTTTCTCAAGGACGAAAACCCTTGATTGAGGGCTTGTGGAGGACGAAAACCCTTCCATAAGGATTTATGTATGCAAGTTGGTTTGGAAAGCAATAAATTATCATTTCCTTGCATGATTTATCTCTTTGGATCAATAATCTATTTATTTGAAGTGGAGCGACCTACTTGGGAGTATTATTTGGTATGTGTGATGATAATTTGGTCAATCTGAATTTATTATCTTGTTCCCCATATTTTTAAAAGCCAAGATCTTGAGTTTTGTGAATTTTGGAGGTGTTTTACTATTTTTCCAAGCTTGTTGAAGTTTGTTGGTTGAGGGTTCCAAAATTAACTATTTTCAAGCTCAATTCTGATTTCTAACAGCTGATTGTGTTTGCTAAGGGTTTCTTAATAATTTTGGCATAAGATTTGAAAGGTGTTAACAACTTTTAACCCACCTTTGAGGGGTTTGACGTCTCTAGGGAATTCGTTGCCCTAGGAGGGGCCTAATTTGCAGATTGCATGTTGATATCAGCCATCTACAGCGGCTCCCTAATCTGATTTTCAAGTTTACATCTCATCTTTTGGTTATTTCCTGAGTCCCCCTAAAAAGGGACATTACACCTGCACCTAGTTGAGTCTCTTCTTATAGGCTATCTCGTGCCTAACATAAAACCTTGTTCATCACTATTTTTAATACCTAATTTAGCCTCCCTTTATAGGTTGTCCAGACCATCCTAAAACCTTCCATTTGTTAGGATTTGTAAGTAAGGTATAAATAACTAATTATAAATCCATAATATAAATTTCCGAAGATTATAGATTACGATGTGCAGATTACAGAATGTAATAACAAGAGCTGAAAGTAAATAACAAACAAGTAAGGAGACGGTAACACTAGATTTATAGTGGGGAAACCGAAGAAAAACCCCACTGTAATAAAGCATTGCCTATATTAAGAATCTCGAATACAAGTTTTACCTAGCACTTCCACTTCACTCCTTGGTCTCACAGTATAATTGCAGAGCTATTTCTCACAGTCATTAGATGTTCAATGCTATGCAATACAATACCATTCTATGATCATGAATGATCTTTCCAATCTGATATCTCTCTTGATATTTGTCTGGTACAAATGTAAACGTTGCTCATAGCCAATCCTAAGAGGGATCACCCTAATCAATATAGGGTGGGTGAATCACTTCACTCTTAAATGTGGAAGACCATCATAATAAAGTTTGATGAACAAACTTTAAAATAATATGGGGTGTAAACAAAGTGGTAGATATCCCACTTGACATTATTACCCCAACACTCCCCCTTAATGTTAAGTGGGAACAAAAACAGAACATGCCAAATTACCTTTTTCTACAAAAGGATTTACAGATCCATAAATCATCAATGATGATTCAAGCTAGCATGTAAACAAGGGAAATCATACAGATCTTCCCATACATAAATTCTTAGGACCAATGCTTTATATATGAAGACTTATATCAAATTATGGAGCCTTTTATAAACCAAGGCATACCCATAACTAATGCTTTGCTGGGATTTACAAGTAAATTCACATATTGTGACACATTTACTTATTACAAAATGGAGGAAGTATTGAAAGTTTACAATAGGCCATTAAGAGGTGGCATTGTCATGCACACTCCCCTCAATGACAACTCTGATAAGCCCCGAAGGCATGAAATTTGCAAAATTTTATAGAACACGACGGTTTTGTGAAGATATCGCAACTTGATCCTCAGTCGAATAGAACTTGAGATCAATATCGCCATTCAAGACTTTTTATCAAATAAAGTGCATATGAACCTCTATATGTTTTGTCATTTGATGTTGAATTGGATTCTTAGCAAGAGCAATGCAACTCTGGTTGTCACATAGAAGAGTAGTGCTCCCTTTTACGCCGATATGCAGTTCATCCAATGTCTTTTCAGCCACATAGCTTCTTTTGCAACTTTCATAGCACTTCTATACTCTGCTTCAGTAGAAGAGATAGACATTGTTGGTTGCTTCTTGCTACTCCAAGTGATGGCACTTGCACCCAACTTGAAAACATATCCATAAGTAGACTTTCTATCTGCAACATCACTAGCATGGTCATAATCACAATAGCCAAATAATTGTGCATCATTAGAAGAAGAATAAAATAGACCATAATTAACTGTTCCTTTAATATATTTCAAAATTCTTTTTGCCATTTTCCAATTATCCTCATAAGGATCCTGCATAAATCTTGAAACAACTACTGCATATGAGATATCAAGTCTAGTAATAGTCAAATAAATTAGACTACCAACTAGTTTATACGAGTAGGATCAAATTTAGCACAAGCAGGTTTAGGATCTAATTTGACACCAACTTCAATAGGAATGACAACATGCTTACAATCAATCATGTTAAATCTTCTAAGAAAATTCATAGCATATTAAGATTGAGATGCAATAATGGACTTATGATCTTGAAATATAACCATGCCTAGAAAATGATTTAGCAAGCCTAAATCAGTCATATCAAAACGTTGTTTTAGCCTTTCTTTAATTCTAGCAATTAATTTTTTATCATTGTTAGTAATTAAAAGATCATCAACATACAAGACAATAATGATAATATGATTATTTTCAAACTTAACAAATAAATCATTATCATAACAGCAGTTAGAGAAACCAAGATCTTGAAAGAAACTATTAATTTTAGCATACCAAGCTCTAGGAGCTTGTTTAAGACCATACAAAGACTTTTTTAGCTTAAAAACATAAAGTTCCTTACCAGGTTCTTCAAAACATTTAGGTTGACACATAGATTTCTTCTTTTAAGTCACCATTTAAAAAAACATTTTTGACATCCATTTGGTGAATAGGTAAGGTATAACAAACTAATTATAAATCCATAATATAAGTAAGGTATATTTTTAAGAGCTCTTTCCATTGATTATATTTACTTTTTTATTCACTTGTATACACTTGGATTGTTGTCTTCTTTTTGGTCTTGTATCATTAGGGTTAGCAAAGTTTGCGCCCTTCACGATCAAAACAAGAGGTTCGATGATGCGTCCATTTTCACGGAAAGTTAAGTTGAGGTATGTATATCTTATTTTGTTTAGTTCTCATTTATTACTTGATTTTATAGTAATGTACTTTGATTTTCGTATACTATGTTATTTTCCTAAAGACCATCCCACATAACACTATTGCGATGTGCGATGATCTTGATCGAAGCATATGCGCATACACCTTGTTTTTTACTTGCTAACGTTTTTCTTTCATGAGTTGTCGTTGCATTAGTTCCTTGAACACATGCCTTAATGGGTACATCGTGATTGGGATGGGCCAACTCGTAGCACATTGTGGGAAATCATTGTAGAACTTACCCCGCCTACCACCACTTTATACATCTAGAGTACCTCCAAATATCACCTTCATATCAGCTTTCCATTTGTTCCAACTGCCTATCCTCAACCTTCCTTCACCTTTTTGTGGATTGTTTGTAGCTAGTCTTACGTAAAACACCGACCAACCAACTACCTCACCCGACAAGGTGTCAACTAAGTTTGAGTTGTGACTTAAGTTATGTTCCCCTATATATATGCATCATTATTGTCACTTCTCATATGCATCATCAAATAGTCTTCTCCGCCTTCACTGGAAAACATTGATGTATAAATGTGTCCCACTTGGTGGCCAAAAATATTTTAAAATTTGACTAGTAAATAAATATTTAAAAATAGTATCAAATCTTTAAAAATCAGGTAAATTCTAGATGCCTTGCACCTTGGTATTTATAAGCTCTTAAAAATACATATTTGGTCATTTAATATATGTTTGGTCATGTTTTGGTTGTCGGACATATTTTGTTTGAAAGTACAAAAACTGCAAAAAGTGGGACACAGTTATATGCTTTGAGGTTTTAGGGTTTAGTGGAGTTTATACTTGGAGATAATATTGGAGCATTGAGTCTAGTGGAAGCAAGAATAGGACTTAAGCCAACAAGGTCTACTTAGTCTTTGGAGTCCCCAACATTGGTCTACTTAGGTCTTATTCCTATCCTTCTTGAATCTTTCCCATAACAATCTCTCACAAGGTGCTACAAACTAAGGAGGGGGATTAATGCGCTATGGCATTACCAAGGTAAGTATCTTTATCCCTATACTCTTCCTTTATTTGGTTTGATGGATTATTCTAATGTATAATGTATTAGATAGGATAAGGTAGCATATCCTTATCTCTTATATTATAGTTCCTTTATAGCTCTTGCTTACCACCAAATGGCATTATAACCATTAAATAAGATTACTCTTGCTTACTACCATTAGCACTTTCCTAGGCCTAAAAGCCACCCCCTTAGGAACTAGTTAGACCCCACATCCCATATTTTTGATATCGAGTGTGGATTGCCCTCTTTTAGATCCACCTACAACCACCATACTCATGTCCCATTGACTATATCTTACTTGTGTTGGCTATAGTATGGTCTTCTACTTAGATCCTAATTTAGAGAGAGGATCCTCATATAGACCATATTAGCTAGCATACACAACCCACTCATGTATTTATGTTAAGTAATTGAAGGCTTCCATAAGTGATTTAATAAGATTACTAACTAATGTGGGATTTTGCCTTTGTGTTTTTAAGTCATCTCAATATGACCTCCATGAGTAGTCGGTACCCTAATGACATTTCTCATCTATTTTTGGTAATAATCATAAGGCAAGGAGACCCACTTAGCACACAAGCACCTATAAGCAATCGTTAGTGAGGGACGGAATAATGAATATAATCCAACTCTTTGGGCTTCTCACCCTCTAGCTTCTTTCCGCATTTGAAAAGTTGTTGGAGCATGTAATGCCTTATATGTCACCCTTGTCTCACAATTTTCAACAATGTGTAGTTAGCCCAATAATTGTATTTTATTAAGTACTTAGAATTATTTTCCCTTCGGAAAAGCTTTTGTAGCATCTATGTCTCACAATTTTCAGTAATGCAGAATTGACCCAATAATGTATTTTATTAAGTAATAGAAGGCATCCACGGGTAATTTAATTAGATTACTAACTTTTGTGGGATTTTACCCATGTTTGTTTTTGTCATCTGAAGTTGACCTCCACGAGTAGTTATCATCCCTACTGAGCACATAAAAATATTTAAGCATTTGTTAGTACGGAAGATAACAGTGAATATAATCCCCTACTTAGGGCTTCTCACCCTCTAGATTTTTTTTCCATTGGCAAAGCTTTTGGATCATGCAATGCCTTACAAGTCACCCTTGTCTCGCAGTTCCCAGCAATCTGGGATTAACCCAATTTCAACTCAATTAGAATGATGATGATCGCCAAAATGCAGAAGAAAATTGTGAACCAAACACAAGTCAATCACCAACCAGGATCTACTCAAACCACACCAATAATAGGTACCCAGTTTCCCAATCCTTGAACCGCCCATTCATCTCAAAGAGATTAATGATTGTTGCTAAAATATTGAAACTAACCGGGTACCCACCAGTGAGTCAATCACCACAAGCTACCAGCCATCTCTATGAGCTCCCAAATCGACACAATCCTAAGATACATGTCCAAAACCTGAAGGAAAGCATTGAAAACACACCATCCACAGAATTGGTGATGATAATGGCCAAGATGTTGAAGTCATTCGTGAACCAAACGCCAAATGATCATCACAAGCTACTAGCTATGTGCATGAGCTTCCAAAACCTGAGATACAGAGAAGACATGAAGCAATGGACCAAAGACTCCTATCCGGAATATTTTCCACAAATATCCCAAACAGCATCAAAAGATGGAAAGAAAAATTTGCGAGTTGGATTTGCTTGGCCATGGGGATTTTTAACATAGACGATGATTGAAATACTATTGTTGTCTATGATTACATGTCAGTGCAAGAATTGCTTTTGATAGCACAGATACGAGAGAGTGATGTAATTATTGAGTGAGACAATGCCCAGCCGAGAGTATATGATCTTGGATAATCCAGCAAATATTAGCATATGAAACTCTTCTTCAATTCAGGAACTAAAGAATCCTCATTAATCAAGGCTTGTCTGCTGGTAAAGCTACTAATGTTTTCTTAAAACAAAAGAAGAAAGACAGGTAATTCTTTACTTACTTAAATCCTGCTAAGGAGTAAAGATCCGAGGAACGCCAAAAGAAAGGCCACATTGCAACCACCCTCTACTTCGTCTTCGTCTCCGTCTTCGTTTTTTCGCACCCTCCCCTCTGTAATTTTGTAATGAAATGTGTAATTCCCTTAAAAGACCCGACATTGCCTTTCCATTCCTCCTAACATTCAACCATGTCCATGTCACGTGTCACCGCTTTGAACGTGATCAGTGATCAAATTTGAAGCGCTGGTCTGAATTTCACTCTAAGGGTAAATATTGGACTGACCCTTTGATGATGAGAAGTAGTATAAATATTTCGCACTTGCATGACAAGAGTAGATCAAGTAACCAAGTCACAAAAATAAAGAACATTTTTTAATTGAAAGATTTTTTAAAAAAATGAATGTTTATTAAAACTAAGAACATTTTTTAATCGAGAGATTCATTTTTTTAAATGAATGTTTTATAAAAACTAAGAACATTAATTATGTGTTGAATATAATATTTTACATCAATCACATCTAAAAACAATATTTATACCCCTTACATAGGGTCTATTTTATTATAACGTTATTTTAAAACTCAACCTAAAACAAGTCATCTATTAATTAACTCATTTACTTTGAAAAGTTGCTTAATAGTTTGTTTCTTACAACATTAAGCACACAAATAATGAATAAGATCAATTATACTGGTCTAAATGTGTTAGAGTGTGTTAATGCACCTCTAGACACTTGAGTATTTAGACAACAAAAATAAAAGCAAATTATCCAAAACTATTAACTCAAACTCAAATTTGATTTTCTATATGCCACCTCTATGAATGTCATTATTACGCACCTTCCACTATCTTTTCAAACTCACTTTGCTTAATGTGCATGTTAAACGAGAAGAACATCCCTTTGATTCACATTAGGCTCAAGCCAATAGGTTCCAATGTAGTGATCCTCTGACTCGACATTGATATGATCCTTGGCTTACATAATTTATACTTCGAGCCTTCACGGTTAATTGATATTGTCCACTATTTCCATCTCATAGGTTGTGGGTTTCACTTAGGGAAAAATTTAGTGGCGAATCTTCATTAATTCATGAATATTCTGGTTTTTAAAATTTTGTGAAATTTTAGGTATATGGATATGACTAATTTGCCTAAATTTTAAAGGTTCAAGTTACTTTTAGGGGTCAATTCGCCCAACATTTAAGCCAATAACCAAATTTTTTAATTCAAATTGTCATTAGCGAGAAATTAATATTTGTAAAATTCACCTTCATATATATAACATTACTAAATATCACTATGGTTGTAGGGTAACGGCCGCTAAGCTATGCAAAGAGTTGTTTACAATGAAAAAATCTAATGGAATTTGCTTTATCTTAAAATTCACCATGGTCTAGCCAAAGTTACCTAGCGACCACTAAGCTCTAAAATTTACCATGGTCATGTTGATGTACTACCAATTTATCTAACGACTACTAAGCTATAAATATCTCCATTTTTCACTTTGAAAAATCACATTTTTAGAAATTTTTGTTTAGTGAAATTGAATTATTAATCCTTTTGATTAATCCAAGAGAAATATGGCCAAATATCACTATGGTTAGAACCAGAAACCGTTAAGCTACGCAAATAGTTGTTTCAATGATGAAATCTAATGGACTTTACTCGTGTTTTAAATATCTACATCATCACTTCTCACGTGATTTGATATACGCAGGGTTCATTTTAAGACACCCCTATAAAATGAAGGTGGAAAATACGCGAATATCCCAGTAACTGAGTTGGGCCAAATAAAGGCGAATTTGACAGTATTAAAAAATAAAATTTTCGCCTGGTTTTTCAAGGCTCCATCAGTGACGTCCGACAACACTAGTTCGTAATGACGCACGTCACTGGCACGACATTTGTTTCGTAATGACGCGCGACACTGGAGCGACACTAGATAGTAATGACGCGCGACACAGGCGCGACACTAGCTCGAAATGACGCACGACAACGGCTCGTAACGACGCGTCACTAGCCCACGATAACGTCATTTGCTTCTATTGACGCGTGACACCATCTTCTATTGACGCGCGACACCATCTTCTATTGACGCGCGACACCATCTTCTATTGACGCGCGACACCATCTTCTATTGACGCGACACTATCTTGTATTGACGCGCGACATTGTAATCAAATGACGACGTGTCATCAGAACATGTAACTTTGTTGACGGCGTCAATAGGGACGATGACGCCTATTTAGGTTATAAATACCCTTGTGCCGCTCATTTTCTCATCTTCGTTTTCCCGTTCTTGAATTTTTGCAGGTCTAAATCTTTGACAAAGACGCAATAACAGCTATAATGTCGACTTCACATGCTTCCCAATTGCAAGTTCAGCAAGAAAATCAAGAGAATCCAACTCAATCGATTTCAAGATCAACTACTGGGAATCCCTTATGCCCTCACATCCATACGGCTTTAAAGATGTCTTGAATATCAAGCTATAATGGAAGAGTGTGAATTTGAGGGCTCGTTAATATGCCCCATTTCGAAACAGATCCGGATATTTTGAATTACCTTCTGTCATGCTACAATTCAGAGGACGGTATATTTTATGTGACTCTGAACGATGGCCAAATGTTCCAATTCACTATTGAAGCAAATGACATACATCGGTTTACTGGCCTTCTATCAGAAATTTACCAATTGTTACAACCAAGGCAACACTAGTGGAAGAAGACAAGAAATTTTCGAATCAACGTCACGGTTTCCATGTTGATTGTAAGTATAATTCCTTTTAATTCATATTTTTTAATCTGTTTTTAATTCTGATACAATTTGTTGTTATAGATTTAAAGTAACTTTCACTGTTTCGCATTTGTAGCCCATGTCAATAAATCCAGGCGTGGTGTATACAAAATCAATTGCACACCACTTTCTTGCTGCACTTATTTCGTTTTTTCAAGCCAGAATTGTTTTGCAAGGTCGCCAAATGGATATAACAAATTGGGCCATTGCATATATTTGTGCCACTATCTCAAAACATAAATTCGATTGGTGCACATATCTATCCAAAAAAATAAGAACTGAAATAACAAATTCAAAACTCTCAGATAAACCTTTCATTTATTCAACAAACTATCTCCTCGGCTTCTACTATGAGGCACTTTTAAATTTAAAACATAAAGAAATTCCTACTTGCTCTGATGAGGCTTTGAAGAAATTCTCAATTCCATTTGATGAACAACAGGTATAAACTATTTAGTTTGTAATTGTATTACAATTTTCGTCATTACAGTGCACAATTATTAAAACTTAAATTTTAATGTTTTGCAGAGAAGATATCTTGAAGCCATTCCAAGAAAAAAAAAGATGTCGAGAGGAAGAGGCCAACAACACGCGGAGGCTTCGGGGGACTCCCAATCTGAAATGGAAGCTCACTCTCCAAACCCTCAAGCGTTTGAACTCGTTAAACGCCAGAGAAGTAATACATTCTCATATATTATTTACAAATTCCAAAGTTGCATATTTATTTTTCAATTTAAATTTTAACCAAATGAATTGACAACATTTAATATTGATGAATTGCAGGGAATATGGAACCTTCTTCCCCAACTCACTCCATACAGTCGCATGCATTCATATCTTCTGAACAACCACTGAGTTCAACTCCTACAAGGCCACCCGTGGCACCAGAAAAAAACAACCCTCGACAACAAGGTACAACTTTTCTATAGTACGTTTAATTTCGTAGTTTTCACTTTATGAATTGTTTTAATATTTTTCATTTTTTTCTTGTACTTTTCAGCACATGTTAGTCATGATCAAACCACGGCACCGACACCCACTCAACCATTAATTTTTAAAATGCCAACCAGAGGAACAGTGAAAAAGAACATTGGTAAACACATGCCTTTTGCTCCGGCCCCTAGTGGGACACTAAACCTTGACACCTCGTTTGAATTCCAACTCTCTCACTTGGTGGCTTGCCCGTCTGCAACGGGCATATCATTTTAAACAATATAAATTTAGATGAAGATTATTTGGGCATTGATAGCAATGACCCAACTGGTTTTTTCGATACCCGCGAGATGATTCAAGGCCAGAAGGTATACTTCAAATTTCAATTTTAATATGCTTTACAATTTTGAATTACATTCGATTTAAATTTATTTATCTAAATCTTGATTTATTTTTTCAAAAACAGGATCAGCCTACCCAAAGGCAGAAACAAGGAGCAGTTGATCTTTGTGAAAGCCCCCATTCTTCTCCAGCAAGATCGTCTGCATCAGATTCAGATAGTGAAGAGTTCCCACCTTTTCCTTTGGAGAACTTAATAGGTAATGATTGTCAATCCCATGTCAGTGAGTTTATTAATCCTCATATCCAACAACTGATAGAATGGGAGAGAAGGGCTAAAGTTCTTATCAATGAGATTATTAGTCGTTATGAAAATTATTGGCAACGGGATAGTTTATACGCTGCAGTCCAGAATCAACCTGCAAAGATGGATTCCTTATTTACCCAAGTAAAATGTGGGACTGTCACGTTTAACAACAACTATAAAGACGACATTTTAGATAAGGCACTAAACAAATTGGAAAATATTAGTGCCGAGGCCCAGGCATATTTTAACAAATGGTCCAAGGACAAGGATTTGGTATCAATCGCAAATGCCGAAAGAGATAGAGCGGTTGTAAGTACTATTACATTCAAACAATCATTTTTGTTAATTTGAAATTTTGAATTTACATTAATATTTTGAATTGACATTACTCTTTTTGTGCAGTTGAAATATGAAAATTTGAAGAGTCAGGCGAAGGTTTTGCAAGTTCACTTGGAAACAACAAAGAAACGAACAGCTTTATCCATAAAAAAAATTTGAAGCAAAATATTGTTTTGGTTAACAAACAAAACAATACACTAAAGCGGATAATTAAAGAGCATGGTCTCGACCCTGACATATTGTTCAAAGCCAAAGCAGTTGCTGATCCAAATTTGTTGTCGCATGGAGATGCAACAAATCAAGAAGAAAGAATTTTAAAAAATCTGGACAGAAATGGTCAGCCAAGATCTTGTAAGTTGGGGGTTATTTTGTGTTGGGGAAAGAGGTACAGCCACAATGGAAGAAGCCGTTGGGGAAGAGAGCAGAATAGAATTGTCTAAAGAAAAAGAGGGTTTTGAAAATTAGAAACTTTTATTATTGAGGAAACTTTAAATATTGAATTTGAAAACTTCTACTATTGAGTATGTACTATGGTATTTGAATTATATGTATGTTTCTTGTTTACTTGCATTGTCATGTATTGTATGTGGACGTAGATGATGAATGATGACAATTGATAATCAATGATAGATGATGATGAAAGACGATGATAAATTTAATGTGTATAATGTCAAATTTAGTGCCTAAATATCTTGTGGGACTTTAATTATCTTGAAAATTGTCTTTGGGGAAAAAATAGAAACTAAGATTTGAAACAGATCTTTACTATTTAGGATTTCTCCTTAATAGACTTATGGTGTCGGAAAATTCTATTTTAAAGAGATTCACCTCTATATTAGTGCATAATCTCTCATTACAGTGCTTGTTTGACATCCAAAATAGTCAAGACCATTTGTCGAGAAAATAACGTTTCTTTGAAACAATCATTGATGTAGAGGCTAGATTAGCCAATTATGAAATAGTTAAATTCCAGGCCATAAGAATTAGAGCTTGGGAAATAATCAAGACCATGGTTTAAAAGATATGGTTTTTTTATCATGGATATTGTTTTGTGTAGAGTAGATTATGGAGGCTATGGAGGCTAGATTAACCAAAGTTGGAATAACCATGTGATTAAAAGATAGGTCAAGCTCGATATAGAACTTTGAAGTTTAATGTAAAACATACAAGGTTTTTATCATGAAGATTAGTCTGTATAGATCATTTTTTTATATTTGATAAGGGTGAAGAATAATTGTGGATTAGAACTGGGAGGCTATAAGTTGGAATAATTTTGAGTGTATAAGAAAATATTGAATTTTGCAAACATGATCATAGTAAAATATGTTGTATAGGATTCACATATTGAGATTCTCTCTTTGGGACTGATTCTTGGAGTGGTTGAATTAAAAAATCTCTTTTTTTTCAAATTTTTAAGGTGGTGCATATGATCATAGCTCAATAAGGTTGTTTACATATCGTATTAGTTACAAGAAGGTTTGAAAGATACAATAAGGGTAAGGTTTTTACGGAAAGTTGTTTTTACTTTCTTCTAATTATCATTGTTGAGCTAATGAAATACTTGGTTGACCAATCTGCAATGAGTATCAAAGTATAAAATTCCTGCTACCACCTTGTTTTGTTTTCCTTTGCTGAAGATACAATGTTCAAGTGTATGTTTGAAGACAATTTTCTTGAAGCTCCACCATTTCTATGCCTTGAATTGATTAATCATGATCTTCTTGAAGTACAATCTATAAAATCAAGTGTCTAAAATATTGAAAAAAATTACAGCTCAACATAAAGTTCTCTGTGCAAGGTTGGATCATCTTAAAAAGGTAACATTGTGTAAATTTTGTCAAGAGTGCCTTACTGGTACCTCATCTCAAACTCAGTCTTAGACACCAATCACTGTTTGTTTCTTTGGTCTGGGGATAAATTTGAAGTCTTCATCTCAATTGGCTGCATTGCAAACATGAAGGGAATTTCCTCTAGTGCAAAAGAGGTGACGCACGTCACTTGCATCTATATCGACGCGCGTCGCCATGGCACCTAGTGACGCGTCGGCACTCGCACCTATTGACGCACGCGTGTCATGGCATCTATTGGACGCGTGCGTCATTTGGCTGGCACCTATCGACGCGAGTCAATAGATGCGATCGCTGGCGCTGACGCAGCGTCACTGGCATCTATTGACGCGCGTCACTGGCACCTATTGACGCGCGTCAAGTGAAGCCATTGACGCCCGATTTAGCCTATAAATACCCTTCAACTAGTCATTTTCTCGTTTTCATCTTCCGGCTCTTGAATTTTTGCAGGTCTCAATGCTTCCCAACTGCAAGTTCAGTAACAAAAATCAAGAGAATCCAATTCAATCGATGTCCCTTATGCCCTCACATCCATATCGTTAATATGCCCCATTTCGAAACAGATCCGGATATTTTGAATTACTTTCTGTCATCCTACAATTCAGAGGACGGCATTTTTTATGTGACTCTGAACGATTGCCGAATTTTTCAATTCAGTATCGAAGCAAATGACATCCATCGTTTTACGGGCCTTCCGTTCAAAAATTTACCAATTGTTACAACCAAGGCAACACTCGTGGAAGAAAAGAATTTTCTCGAATCAACGTTTGGTTTCCATGTTGATTGTAAGTATAACTCGTTTTAATTCATATTTTTTATTCTGTTTCGCATTTTTAGCCCATGTCCATATATCCAGGCGTGGTGTCTAATATGTAGCATTTCTGAGTACATGTAATTTTTGCAATGCTAGTGTCTAAGATGAGCTTTGTAACTTTGTTTTACCTGATGAGTGCAGTGGAAAAGTTTAAACAAAAAAAAGATCTTAAGAAAACTGATGGAACCAAGAAGGGGAAATTAATTGATGTTCCCAAACTTGATGATGCAAATCAAGAAGGGGGGAAGAATTCTAATCAATGTACTTTAATATTAACGGAGGGTGACTCAGCCAAGGCTCTTGCAGTCGTTGTAAGTGTTTGTGCCTTGAATCAGGGAAATGTGAATACTGAATTTGGTAGTATTGTGACATGTTTCGACATCACTTTCCAATTTAATTTTTTGTTATTTTAGTTATCTTTATCCTATCTAAGGTGGCAGGAATATCTATTTTTGGGAAGTTACCACTCACCAACAAATGGAGAATAAAGAGATAGTAAATAGAAAAAAATCATTGGTCTAGGAAGATAAAATATATGACAAAGACATTAAATCTTTAAGATATGGCCATCGATGATAATGGTAGACCGTGTACATGATCTTTGTATAGCATTGTTTAGTTTCTGTAAATGTTCCCCTGTATATTTGGTTGTGTTTGAGACTTTTTATATTTTTTTTCTAAGCCTCTAGATGTTATGTATCTCCATGTCTAATGTCGGACACATGTTGATGTAGGCAACTCACAAAAATGGAAATGTGTTATCTTTCTACACAATTCCGAGTATGAAGCTTGGAGAGAATCATTGAGTGGATCGATAACCTGAATTTGGACCATATAGTGCAACAAAGTAATGCTAGTTTGTTTTCTCTTTATATGTTTTCAAGTTGGTTTTGTTCACTTCACGATTAGGTATCACTTGTTGCTTAGACCATACAGGTTCTAGGTTTGGGCACAAGTACTTCTAAAGAGGGCAAGGAGTATTTCATAGATATGGACAAGCACAAAAAAGATTTTGTGTGGGTTGATGAGAAAGATGGAGATGCTTCCTCATATCAATCAGCTTATAGAATGGGACAGAAGGGCTAAGGTTCTTATCAATGAGATTATTAGTCGTTACGAAAATTATTGGCAACGGGATAGTTTATACGCTGCAGCTGATCCAAATTTGCTGTCGCATGGAGATTTCTAGTGTTTGGGAAAGAGGTACAACCACACTGGAAGAAGCCGTTGGGGAATAGTGCAGAGGAGTAGAATTGGATAAAGAAAAAGAGGGTTTTGAAAACTAGAAACTTTTATTATTGTGGAAACATTAAATAATGAATTTGAAAACTTCTACTATTGTCTATTGTGTATGTACTATGGTATTTGAATTTAATTATATGGATTTACATACAATCTTTAATTTTAATTGCATTAGATGTTGATTATCATGAATTATATGTATGTTTCTTGTTTACTTGCAATGTCATGAATTGTATGTGGACGTAGATGATGAATGATGATAATTGATAATTAATGATAGATGATGATAATGAGGATATGATAATGATATGGTGATGATATGATATATATGGATGATGAGGAATTTTATGTGGACTTATATTTAAAATCGTATAATGTATTGTTTATCCCGAATTTTATGTGAATTTTATTAGGAATTTTATGTGGACTTGTATTTAAAAATAAATTAAATATAATTCTAAGAAATCAAGAAAGAATCATCACTGGTAAGAAATTAAACATAATTACAAATATGCTAGGGTTTAGCTTACCTCTTGCGTATTGCAATCATCAAGGGTAACATGACATTGTAGATGGAGGGGTGAGTTGCCTGACATTGTCAGTCCTGAGAAGTGCCAGCAACATCTTTAAATATATAGACCAACAATATCTTTAAATAAATGTAAATATAAAGAATTAGACCTCGTAACGTCTTTAATGATAACAAGAGCTGAAAAAAATGTAAAGTAACAAACAATAAGATTATGTTGAAGAAGATACCTATTTAAAATTGAAATCATCACTTGGTAATGTGCTATATCTTTGTCTTAAAAATTTCAACACAAAAATTGATTATTAGATAGATGGGTGAGTTGCACGACACATTGTCATCCCAGAAAGATTGACTTCCTCGGACGGATGTCAACCACGTTTTCAAAAAATAAAAAGATTGTATTTAACTAAATGTAAATACATACATACACCGTAACATCTTTAATTATAACCATAGCTGAAAAAATGAATAGTAATAGAAACAATAAGATTAAGGGGAAAAAGATACCGCTTTAAAGTTGAAATCATCACGCAATAACTTAAAGCTAATGAGCTAGATCTTTGTTTTAAAAAAATCCAACACGAGAAATGGATTAGTAGATAGATGGGTTAATTGCCTAACATTTTTAGTATATAGACTGTAACATCTTTAATGATAAAGATAAAAGATAGATAAAGAAGATACCTACTTAAAGTTGAAACAATCCATTATCAAAAAGGTGTTAGGATTTTTAAGATCTAATAAATCTCTCCAATTTTCAAAAACAGTGCATCAAAACTATCCTAGAACAAGACAATATATCAAGACTTTGACATACCATTTTCCTCATCCGTATAAAATCCACAATATAGATTAATCTGCCCTGTGCATGCTTCATCAGTGTATTGATCTCCTTTAACATTGGAAGAATACCAACCAATGTAAGCAATGTCTCCAAATTAGTTAAGCGGAACAACAGGTCCCTTGCCCTATCAACTTCATGACGGTATTTGTGCATGAAACCAACCAATGAAGGATACTCCTCACGAACTCTGCATGCAGGTTCATACAAAGATATCCATCTAGTCTCCACATCCTTCAGAAGTTTTTTGCCATCTGTAATTCCAATTGCAAATTTTTGGAACTCGAGAAAACGCTTTGGGCTGCTTGACATATAGGCATGAAGTTCTCTTATGATGTCTTCTAATTTAGCAACATTTTCGTGGTTGCTTACCATTTTATATGCTAAATTCATTCTGTGAGCCATACAGTGAATTGGTAGCATATATGGGGCCACTGTTGTTTGTAATCTAACACATGCCCTGCTTTCGGTGACCCCGCATGAGAGATGCACCATCTCGCTCCAATGCATACCAACTTCGTAGCAATTTCATAATCAGTCATACCAAGCAACATCTTTCAAATGAGAAACAACTATTTTATATAGGTTTTCAAAGCATTGCGATTTTCAACCATTTTCATAACACCCAACATGATGAGGTGTCCTTATATGATTTTCTAATGTATAGATGTGGATACATACCCATGCGGTGTTGTCGACTGCTGTCACTTCATCAATTGAAAGAGAGATAAAGTTTTCTTTTTTTACATTCTCTTTCAAATCTTCCTTCTCTATCATCGAGAGGCATTTTGCCATTTCCCATCCACTACTCTCAGACCAATGAGACTGAGGTACATTCAGCATTCCATTAAATTGATACAAAACTTTGAAATCGAGGAAATCTGACATCGCTCTTCCTTTTTTAAGTATTTGAAAAAGAGTAGAGAATTGTATGAATTTTGCATGTAGATTTGTTTCTTTCATCTTACCAATATGCGATGTGATCGTTCCTCCCTTTTCCAACAGATGTCTGTGTTTTTTCTGCTCTGCCTCATATTCCACTGCGTATCTAACATGCATGCACTCCTTTTCGATTTTCCACCTATGTGTTTTGATTTTCGGCCATCTCGCCCAATTACTGCTTAAATATTGTTTTCCACAATGTTTTTCTATAGTGTCCAGCTTCAGTTGCATTTTTTGTTGCTTTCCCAATTTCCACGTACATATTGTACATGTACATTCACATGGGATTTCTTCATAATTAGATGATTGTACAGGTTCAATAAATGGAAATTTAGCTGCCCAATCAAACTTGTATGTCCTGCCAATGGTCCACATATTCTTGTTCATTTTCAATGCTTTACTTTTTTGAGTAGAATTTTGAGCAATATCGCAATCACCTGGTTTCCTCTTTCTTGAGACCGAGTTTGATTTTGATTTTGTCTTCCATTTTCTTTGAGTGTTTATATCTCGTGATATCTAGGTAATGCATTCTGGTTGCACCCAACCGGAACAATATCTTCAAGATCGGCATATTATCGTAGGTTTCATTTGTTTGATTTGTGATACTGTGTGAATGCATGTCCACCTCAATAATACCTTCCACACAGTCAGTATTTTGATTCTTTTTGGTGGCATCTATATGATTGGTATTTACAATATTTGTATCCGTAGAGTTTCCAAAATACTTGAAGAGTGATTTCGAGATTTCTTCGTATTCTTTGAGTGGCACCTTCCATTATTCTCGAAAAGAGTCCCGCATCAAAGAAAAGAACCAAGAAGCGACTCTGTCCGGCCTCCGAGGTGTTATCGCGTGTGCTCTCGAGGTCACGCGTCAACTCGCCAAGTCGCGCGTCAACACTTCTTTCTCGTCGCGCATCAACCCTTTCTCTGCCACACGCGTCACTTCCTAGCCCAAGTCGCGCATCGTAAAGCTCTTCGCCGCGTCAATACTGACTCTTTGTCACGCGTCAAGATAGCTCTTGTCGCTGACTCTTGTCTTGCGTCGATCTGACTCTTATCGCGCACGTCAATAATGCCCTTGTCATGCGTCAACACTGCATTTGTCGCGTGTCAACAATCACAGGCTAACAGTAATATGAATCTCTGGTGCTCAAGGGTATGCGAGTTCAAATTTCACAGTATTGGTAATTTGGTAAGCTACTTGAGGTATACTACCTGGTGAATCACATAGGTTTTTATAGGAGATGTTTTCAAATGAAGGCGAAGCCGACCCCCCAAAAAAAATATACTATATATTTTAGGCGAACAGGACACCGACCCACTCCGAATAATTCGCCTTTTCAAATTTTCCTAAAATGAAATTTTCGCCATATTACGAATATTCGCCGCTAAAATTATCCCCTGGATATATGGGATGGAAATTTGGAAAAATGATATACTTATGTTTGTATTATATTTAATCCGATATTCCCAGTGCCCAACATCCAAATTTTGTGTTTGCAACTAAATATTTTATCGGGATTTACAAATTAAAATGACAATGGTTGACAACCATTTTTCCACACAACCCTTCTTTTGACAATTTGAATAAAATATTACACTTACAATTTGTCAAATGATTTATAGGTTTTGAATTTTTTTTTACAGGCAAATTTTGACCTGCCCTTCTCTGACAGGTTGGAAGCCCTCTAAGCGTTATGACAGTGCAATTTTGAACTCGAACATGATATTTTAGATATCACATTTGCATTAATCTATTACTTGTTTTCCGTATCCGACATATTATACGGTGAAGAGGTTTTCACATCAATGATAAACGTTGCATTCGGTTTATATAGATTCAAACCTTAAAGTAAAGTATTATGTACTCATAAAATATGTTCCCTTTTCTAATATTAAAATTTTAATTGATTTTAATTTAACATTTTTAAAATAAAATGTTGATTATTCTTTATTGGATGGACAATTTTTTAGTTTTATTTTAGTTTAAAAAAAAATTGTGAATTTTTAATCCAAAAAACAAAAATTAATTTTCAAAGATAAAAATTAGCAAACAATGTATCAGTAAACACTTTGTTATTAGTTGCATCCATTTGGCTTAAGGCAATGGAGAGCTCTCAAAAAAAAAAAAATAGACATTTGATTTGTATTTTACAATTGCCTTAAATCGAAACATGGATAATTTTAGTGGCTAATATTTGTCATTCGGCTAAAAATAGATTTTGGTTGATTTGAAAATGGTTAAATGTGTTTTAAAAAATGTTAATTGATTAGTGCAAAATTTATACAATTTCTTATATTTGTGCTTGTAATTGTCCTTGTAAGATATATTCTAACTTATTTTGAAACACAATTTCATCCGAATTACTACATATATATGGATTTTATTCACCTAAAAATTATAAGCCATATTAATTATTCTAAATCACCAATTATATATGTGTGTAAATGTTTATGTATGTATGAATATGCATGTACATATGAATATGCATATGTGTGTGTTAAGTAATTATGTATACATACATATATATGTTGTAAGTATACATGTATATGTTAAGTAATTGTGTATAATTATGTATATGTACATAATTACTTAACATGTGTGTACATATATAAATAAAGTAATTATATATACACGTATATGTATATGTATACATATATATACATGCATATATATATGTATAAAACATATTCATATATATACACACATATGTGCGTGTGTGTGTGTGTAGTAATTATATGTATAAAACATATTTATATATATACACACATATGCGTGTGTGTTTGTATGTGTAGTAATTATATATACATGTATATGTAATACATATACATGCATGCATATATATATGTATAAAACATATTCATATATACACACATGCATGTGTGTGTGTGTATAATATATATGTATGTACATATCTATATGTGTGTGTGTGTGTGTGCATATATGTATATATACGGACACACACACACACACACATAACACATGTATGTATGTATATGTATATGTATGTACTTATACACATGCGTATGCATGCGTGCGCACGTATAATATAATATACGTATACATTAATATATTATACATATAATACATACGTATACATACATATATATGTAGATATGTATCTACAAATATATGTATCTATGTATCTATGTATTTGTATCCATATATATACATATACATATGTATACATATATACATGTGTATATGTACATATATATCTCGCATACATATGTATATAATATATATATATATGCATATGTATGTTTATATATCTAACATACATACATACATACATACATACATACATACATACATACATACATATATATATATATATATGTATGTATGTATGTATGTATGTATGTATGTATATGTGTGTATACATGTATACATACATACATGTGTGTGTGTGTACATATGTCTACATATATATGTATGTATATGTATGTATATGTATATATATATATACGTATATGTATACATATACATACATATATAAGTAGATACATATGTATGCACGTATATGTGTGTGTGTATGTATATACATGTACATACATATATATGTATATATATATGTATGTAGATACATATGTATGTGTGTGTGTGTGTGTAAGTATACATATAGATATACATATATGCACACATGTATATATATATATATGTATGTATGTATGTATGTAGACATATGTATACATATACATACATATATGTGTAGATACATATACATACATACATATATGTATATATGTATACATACATATGTAGATACACATATATGTGTGTGTGTACATATATATACATATGTATATGTATACATATATATGTTTATGGATATATATATATACACATATATATATACACATATACATGTGTGTGTGTGTGTGTGTGTGTGTGTGTATATACATGTATGTCTATAGTACATGTATACACACACATGTATATATATATATATATATATATATATATACATATACATACATATACATATGTGTATGAATATGTATATGTATATAAATATACACATATGCATACACATACATATACATATATGTATATATGTACGTATGTATACATACATACATGTATGTATGTACACATACATATATATACATGCATGTTTATGTGTGTGTGTGTGTGTGTGTGTGTGTGTGTGTGTGTGTGTGTGTGTGTGTGTGTACACAAATATGATTTTGAATATACTAAGTGGGTTATTATTTTCTATATATACTAAAAACTATTTTGAGTGGATTAAATCCACATAAACATATTTGTGGAAAGTACTTATGTGATCAATGCATATTATCAATTTCTGTAATATTCCCTTTAGGGACAAATAGAAATTTGCAATACCCTCAACACCAATCGAACCAAGAATGATTGGATCCTTTTCAATCAACCTAAAATAGCCCAATGTCAACCGATTACAACCCAAATGGGGTGGAAGTGGTCAAGGTGGTGAGCTAGATTGGTGGAAACAATTAGATTTTATTCTTCTCAATTCTAATTTTTATTACAACAATGAATTAATTTGAAACAATTGCCAACAACTGAAAACTTCAAAAATTCATAACTCAATCACTACTCCATAATTTTTCATGAAACCAAGTGCATAATAAACTAGAATTTTAGAGCTTTCCAATGAATTAAAGATCATATTTTCTAAGCACTTAAACCCCTTCAAAATAACATCTAAACTTCCAGATCTAGGTGCTAGGGTTAGCAGAAATTAATAAATTAATAACCAACACTTCCCTCAAGTGTTTTCACCCTCCAAAAGCTTGTTTTGATGCACAAAAATGTCAAGAACATATTTGAACCGAAACCACAATTTTTAAGCATCAAAATGTCACAAATAGTTAATAATCCAACACTAGATTATTGCAACTTCTAAAATTATTTCCGCTTAACCAATCAAGAAAAAACCTTCACACTTTGGATTTTGGGCCACAAAATTATGAATAATAATATTCCAAAAATAGTTTTCGCACAATGACACGAAACCTTAATTTTTCCCTAAAAAGTAGGTCACACAACACATTTAAGGCATCAAAACATCTCCAAAAATTATGAAATTAATTGCAAAACATAGTTGATCTAAAAACCAACAATATATGCTCCAAATCATGCAATAATAATCATATTTGCACCATAAATAAATTCACTAGGGCAAGGAATTCTTTCCAAGAAATTCTCTACACACTAGATACAACACACACACAAATGGATCCTTATCAAAATCAGATTTGCTTCAATTCCAAGTCGAATGAGAGAGAGCACAATGAGAGTTAGGCATACATCTCATTTCTCCAAGCATGGAGAGACATAAATGATCAAATCAACATACCAAAAATGGCCATGCAACCTCCTTTTATAAAATAAGGGTGCAACATTCAAATGGCTGACCTTTTCCCTTTTGGAGGGACAACAAATAAAACTTAATTAAAATATTAAAAGACTCACTTAATGTGCACTTTATTATTTTCTAATCAAATAATAGAGAGTAACTAACATATGTGCACATTTAAAGACTAAATAAGACTCCCACTTGTAGCGCTAGGCATTCCAAGGGGTTATAATGTAAATGAAAGAGATGAACTGATATATTAGTAATGCCTCAGAAAAGGGGACATTACAATTTCTTAACATAAAAAATTAGCATTGTTATCTTTGAGGAACATGAAAAAATCTTCGAAGGAAAAATCCAATAGGGGAACGAAGTTAGGGTTAAAAATTTTCATGAACATTACACTCGATTGTTGTCTTGAACAATTTACAACCAATTGTTGTCTACTTTGTTGCTTTAATTTTTAGATCTACTTAATTTCTATGTGTCATTATTGGTTCCCAATCAAAGTGTATCGATCCTTCATGCATCATAGAATATATATGGGAGGTTGTAGGGTGGCATGACAATGAATATTGAAGGAAAGCAAGTACTATGTAATATATGTAAAAATATTTGTATGGGCTTTCTTTTATGAGAGAAAATTTTAATGAATGTTTTGTTAAAGGTTTTGGAATTTATCGGGGGTTAATGTTGCATGGGGGTTTTCAACAGAAAACAAATCGGGATAATTTTAGTGGCGAATATTCATAATATGGCGAATATTTCATTTTTGAAAAATTTGAAAAGGTGAATTTTTTGGCGCGGGTTAGTGACCTGTTTGCCTAAAAATTACAGTTTATTTTTTAAGAGGTCGGCTTCTCCTACCCTTGAAACTATCCCCTATATAATCCTAGATTATTCGCCGAGTAGAACACTACTAGCTCACTTATACCACCTAGGGGCATATGTATTATCAAGTATAGTAAACACTCGACGGGAGGGTGGAGGTTACAGGACGTGTGACGGGGGCGGAGATTGCAGATGTGCGACAAAGAGTTTGTTGACGCGTGATAGGGAGAGTTTGTTGACGCGCGACATAGAGATTTTGTTGTCACGCGACCGAGGGGGAGTCTCGCAAATGTGTGACAAGAGATTTGTTGTCGCGTGTCATCAAAGTTGTTGCCGCACATCAACGAACCTCGATGGCGTGCATCAACAACCTTGTTAATGTACGTCAATGAGGAGGTTGTTGACACACGTCAATAAGGTTCATTGACACACGACAACAACCTTGTTGACGTGCAACATGAATTTTTTTGTCACGTGACCCGGAGGGCTAAGGCATGCTCGCAAACGCGCGATAGAAGATTTGTTGTCACACGTCAACAAGGTTCTTGTCACGCGACAACAAACCTCACTGACACACATCAACAACCTTATTGACGTGCAACAACCAACTTATTGTCGCGCATCAACAACCTTGTTGAAGCGCCAAGCGAGGGTGTTGTCAACAACCTTGTTAAGCGCGTAACAACAAATCTCTTGTCGCGTGTCTACAGCCTTTTGTCACCCCACTTAAAAATCAAGTGAAAATTTTGTTGTCGGACCCCCAAAAAATTTTCCTTCCCACGAAACCGGTTCCGAGGATATTCGCCATGTATTTTCCACCTCCGATTTCCAAGAGGTCTCTTAAAATGAACCCTTAAGAAAATTATTTGGTACCAAGTAGTTCCTTTATTTTTGAAATGTTTTCTAAGGTTTTAAAGTGAAATATTTAGCATTTTTAGGCATTTCTAATTCACATCAAATCTCCTTATAAAATTTATAGGGTTTGTAACTACAGAAAACCCAAATTCAACTTCTAGTGGATATAATACTACTAATCTCCTTTAACATTGGATCTAACATTGAGAACAAAGCAAAAGTGTGATGCCCATATTTATATCCATTAATTTTTACCACATGGGTATTTTTTCTCCAAATATAACTATCCAATTTGAGATTTTAATGAGCATGTCTCTTACAAATATTGAAAAAACATCAAAGTGAGTAGCATGGATTACAATACAATGCACCTATCAAAATTTTATAAGAAATCCTATGTATAAAATATTAGATAGAGTAAAATAACATGTAGTGTAATTCATACTCATTATATGTCGTAGGCACCATTTGTAAATGGAAATGGTAATCGTCTTCATTTCACATGCCTCTATTGTCGATGATGAACAAAAATGTCAAATCCTTCATACCTTTGTTATGTCCTTCATGAAGAATTGTCACCATCCACAAGATCTTGTTAAGAAAGAGAGATGAGTTCATTGGGAGAATCTAATTAATTCATTCAATTGTCAGTAATTACATAGAATGCCCACGAATGTCTTATTAAACAAAAACTTACATAACTCTACTATTAAAGAGGCAAAAATTGAAAGTGATAATCAAAGAGGATGAATAGTAAAATTAATAATCATATTACCACATCAACCTTGGTATTTAACAGCGTGATAACACCTTTCTTCCTCCAATCCATGATTTGGGTAAAGGGTGCTCATGGGGGAAGGTTGATTTTCAATCTCTAGATTTATAGCTTCAATGGATTCTCTATATAACACAAAGTAATAACTGGTCTAACATCTATTTGGACAATGGTGAAGAGAGAGATGGAGACATCCCATGAGTTGATATTTTCTTAATTTTCTTAAATAAAATGTATTTCAAATTTTAGTATTTGGACATACAATGGTCCAAGGCTTAAACTTTTCAAACTTATAGTTATTCTCTTCCACTAAATGTATTGTATATTGGGCTTTTGGAACTAAGAAGAGTTCTTTTCCTCTTAAGGTATATTATATTGGATGTACAAAGGTTTTCATGGAATATATTTTTAGTCTATTGGATCCCTTTGATAATTTCTTGGGAATTTTGGTTTAAATCAAATTATATCTTAATTATATTGTTGTAAATATTACTAAAATACAAAACCACATCCACTATAATAACTAAAATAATGAATTGTGGTAGTGTTGAATTGCATTATATCCATAATTTTCATCTCCAAAGTTTTTAATCAGTCTATCTAGACAATTAAGAACATTTTACCTCTAAATATGTTCACTTGCAACATTCTATCCATCCCCATTTTTATTCTTGTTGTATTTCCCACTCTCTTATTGGGATCCAATACTTATGTGGCTCTATATGAGTCAAAATAAACTTTGACAAAAATCTTGTGTAATTTTTAAGAAAATAGTAGTAATTTGACATAAAATAAACAAATCTTTTAGTCAACTTCTTAAGCATAAAACAATCTAAATAGTTTTTTTGATGTCTAGGATGTGCATCCATGTAAGATCACCAATCCAAAGAACTTGGTTATCTCAACATAAATAATGAGAATGTCCCCAAGGTGTGGGACCTGGGGCAACCCTTCGAAGAATGCCAACTTCATTTCCTAACTACTCTAATGTTATCACTAATGTACAACAAGCTAACAACAATAGGGGAAAGGGGGAAGAAGGAAAATTGAAAGTAAATATGAATGGTGATGTACGAATAAAATGTATCACTCTCCCGAGGGAAGAACAAGAGGAAAAATATAGTGACAAAAGGGAATATACAAGCCACAATCAACTTTACTTTGAATCGACTCTCACTCTATTGATTAGTGACACAATGAAATGAAAACATGCAAATATAACCCCACACATCATGCAATAACATAACAGAAAGGTAAGAATACAATAACACAAGCCAAAGGGTAGAAAAGAGCCACAATCAACATGATATTATTACTTATAAGTATGTACAATCTGCTACATTAATTAGAAAGGCATTGGACACATTGTACAAGTTCAAAACAAAGGTCTACAAATTAGAATCCTCGAAACCCAATCGAGCAGAGTAACTCTACATTCGGGATAGGATTCTTTTACAATAGAGCTTGGTTATATTTATAAAAGAGGGAAGAGAGAAAAAGAGGATAAAAAGATGTTGAAGAATATATCTTTGTAAGCTTATCCCACTTACCATGATCAAAAGACTTTAGAAGATGATAAACTAAGAATGCCTACCAAAAACCACCTCTTCGACAAATTTTAGGATCTATGTAGGTGCAATAATGACTCACTAACCATGAATTATATCTAGGAAAATTTTGCAATTGTCATGACCCTTATGATGCAAGTTCAAAACTAGCCAACAACTACCAAAGGAAACACGTAAACTAATAATATAATAATCAAATAACCCATGATAAAAAATCCTTTATAATATAATTAGAGTCACGGTTATGAAAATTTTAATGACGAAAAACGACACTAGGCCACTTAAGCGAACCAATAAAATATTTTAATTACGTCAATAAAAATGTGATAAGCCAAATTAATTAAGTTGATTTAAATAAAAGTAATTTAAATACGGGAATAATATGAAGGACTATAAAAAGGCCCAAAAGGGTATAAAAGTTGGGCATGGTCCAATTTGGTCACCCAAATGGACCCATGCCCCTTTAATTTATTTCTAAGTTAAGATTAAAATTATTTCCTAACAAATAAAAACACAATGGGTGAAATTTAAACAATTCGAAAAGCAAGTAACTAGGATTAAAGAAGAGCCCTTAGATCAAAAGGTCCCTTCATAGTAGGATCTTAGGGCAACTAAGGAAGCCCTGATTTCCTTATGACTTCCTCACAAAAGCTAAAATGTTTTCATTTTATTCTCATTTTGTAGATTTTCTTTTGGTTACAAGTCTGAGAAGGAGAAGGAGGAATTTCATGGAGGTAAAAGTTGTTTGGATGTTAATTCATTCATTACTTCCTCGCCAATTTAATGGGATAACCGTTTAGGATTTGAAATTAATTTTTATGGATTGTAGCTTTACAATCTTCATCCATATTATCATCTTATTTGAAATATTTGTTTGGAGGGAGTTGAAAAATGAATTTAGGAGAATATTTTTCATGCCTAGGGTCGTCATGGGAGTTGTTATTGTTTCCTTTTTGTTATGAAAACTTTACAGGCTTAAATCTCTTACTTGATAAAGAGTTATATTTTTTTAATTGTTTTTATGTATGTTTATACACACATGTGTGTGTGTATATTTATTTAAATAAAATAATTCCCAAATTGGCATGTAGGGGGTTTAATGGCCATACGACCAAGCCCTTAATGGGTTGTTGCGTTTGACAAAGGGGGCGAAGGGGTTTTGGCCAACTTGCCAAAGTCATGGCAATGTGGGTAAGGGTAGTCATGACAGCCAATTGTGGTGTGGTGTATAAAAAGGACAAGGGGTTGGGATAGTCGGTCATCCAACCCTCCCTAGTATTGTTGTTTTATTAATTTAAAATAATGAATATATGTATATACATATATGTATGTATATATATTTACTTATATGAGGATTTTCATGTTTAATTTACCATCAGCAAACCTATTAAAAAATTCGGTTGTAAAATCAACAAGATTTCAAAATAAAAACAGAGATAAAATAAATCCATTTTCAGAGATGGTAAAATATAGAACTAGATGGAGCAATCTGCTTTTTTTTTTATTTCTTCATGAGAAAGAGAAGCAAATAAAACAATTCCATATTTAATAAAAAGAAGGGTCTTGAATTTTACTTGCACATTTCAGTTTAATATAATACAAAAACTATTTAACTCTTCCTTTCCTAATATTTGAAGAACATTTAAAAAAAAAGAAAAATATAGGAGTTTAGAGAGATATTTAACAACAATTTAATTTCCTTTCTAAAGTGAAAACACACTTTTTATAATTTAATTTTGTAACTTAAACAAAATAGCATCCAAGTTTTTCAACAAAAAAATAAACATCCTTTTGACATCAACCCAAAACTGCAATTTTTAAAGGCATCATTTCTTACATTCATCTATATTCGCATGAGGGAAAATTTATACTTAAAATGCAAGTACAAAATCCCTCCACAAAGTGGAGACAACATGCCAATATTTTAAACATTTCCAACTTCAAAACAACTTCAAAATTGTAATTTTCTCCGAGATCAACTCCAAGCTTCCAACTTCATTCCATATCCTAAATCTAGCAAACAAAAGATTCCAAAAAGCCACAAGAGATGGCTTGGTTGTCCACCCAACCAATTGGCATCATCACATGCCTCAATAAGAAAATGAGAACATGCTAGCCTCCCTCCAAGCCCATGGGAGAGAGGAAAGACATGTCTCTAACCAACACAAGAAAAGGAAAAACAACAAGGATGCAAAGGGATTTCAATACACAAAATATCCAAAACAAAAATAATTTCTATAACACTTGAGAATATCCATGCTTCTACTAATGGGGAAAAGGGGATAAGGATATCCCTATGTTTTTTAAGCCATAGTAACCAAGAATCCCAAAAACCTCCAAACCTCCTTATCTCTCCATTTCTCCTTATCTCTTCATGCCCCTCTTCACCAAGGTTTTTCAAACCTTTTAGGTATCCTTAGGCAAATATAGGAGATGATTTTCAAACCAAATGGAAATGATCTCCTACAACAAACCAAATGTAGGGGGAAATAAAAGAACCCAACAAGCTTGTCCATCAAGCAATGAGGGTGAAAATAAAAGGGATTCCTCCCTCTTCCCATCACATTCTCAAATCCACTCCCCTCAAGGGTGGATGGATAAAAATAAAACCAAACACAAGTATAAAAATTTCAAATCACAAAACAATTCAACCATGAAAGTAAGACAATTCCATTACCAAAGAAATAAGAAAATGAGAATGAGATCCTACCTCATAAAGCAATAGCACAATCCAATTCCAATATTTTCCACAATTCCTTCTCCTTTCTCCAAAGCTCCCAAAACAATGACCAAAAGAACCACAATCCCTTCAAAATGAGGGATCATATAGAAGAAGTCCCAAAACAAAATAAAATGGGGGTGACAAGTGTCACCCTCCACCCAAGACTCAACCAATCAACCTTCCCAAAAATTGCACCACAAATTCATTAAAAAAAAAAATAATAATCCAAAGCAATCATGGCAATCTCCACATGGAGAAACATGCATCCCATATCTCAAATCAATCCCCAAAACCAAGAACATAATTAAAAGTGGTTGAAGGAGAGGCAAAAGAGGAAAATGAGCTCAATTTTCCTTGAAAAGAGCTCACCCACCCATAGGTATATAGCCTAGGGCTCTTTTCAAGGTAAATTTAGCCCTTTGCTTTCTTTTTTTTACTCCTCCAAAATGTCACCTCTTTCCCAAATCCGAGTTTTGGGAGAGAGATGAAATTTAGGAGGGGTATTTGGGTTTACCTAATCCATGATTAGGTTCCCCTAATCCCCTTTTAACCCAAACAAACAATCAACAAACCAATCCCACAAAATGGGATGAAGTTAGCACTAAACAACTCAATCAATCACTAAGAGAAATGGGTTAAAGTTAATAAATTAGAAAAAATATCAAAGGGGGTGCACAACCATAGAAGTAAATAAATAAGATAATACATGCTCAAGGGGGTAGAATTCCACATTTAAACCATAGTCCAAACAAAGTGGAAAAAATACCAAATAAACAAGGGAGGGAAATTTGGCCCATCATGGCCTATTGTGCTAGTTAGAGATGCCCTTCATGAGTCCCACGTTCTCACATGGCAAGACATGTCACCTGCACACTCGATTCAAACATCATACATGTCCAATACCAATAATTAAATGATATGATATCATACATGAACTATGACGATAATCCAAACAAATTCAAAAGATAGCTAAACAAATCAATCATACTATGATCATCCATCCAGTGTAGCAATGAAAGGTTATGATAATGTATCCATAATGTATCAATAAGAAAACCATGAGATCACAATCCAAACTATCCATGACATCATATCAATACCCATAAAAATGATCAATATACATCGACATCGCATGCCCTAGCAATAACTTGTCAAAACAAGTTAACATCCTAATGTTAATATAATCCACATAATATAACAACATACACAATAATAATGATAGTAAAAAAGTATAAAAAGTCTCCATCAAAATAATAAAATGGTACAATGAGTCAACATAGTCCAAAATGGAATGAAAAATTGGTGGGCACTACAACAAAATACCTTATCTAGAAAAACCCTCACGAGTTTGTAAATTAATCTAATTTTTATGTGATTAGGCGTCTTCATTCACAAGGAACAAGTAGATTTTTTTTTCTCAATTTGATTTCTTAGAAATCATCAATGCACACCCATGAAATTAGGAGGATGAGGGTAGATCAAGATGTAATTTTCTCAAAACTCGTTATTTCAATTTTGGGACTACTATAACAACTCATATCTTTGATATCCATTTTTTTACTTCTCAATTTGTTTTTAACAGATATGTGAAGAGAATATCTAGATAAAAATCATATTTAACAACTCAAGAGCATTTGAATGTGATTTAAGGAACATTTTATTTGTTTATTCATCTAGATACACTAGGTAACACCATCACAAATTTCTCTCCAATCCTTTAACCATTTTCCTTGAAACTAGAACCAACATTTATTTCTCTCGAAATACCTTCTAATGGTACCGTTTAAGTCATTTTTAGGTATTTGTGAAAAGATATGAGTGAAAATTTAGATCTCTTTTATGTCCTCTATGATGTCACATGCCCTCATTTTGCACTAGGAAAGACCATAAAATTTAAGTGAGTGAATATGCATTATAGTGAATCTCACGACTTACCAATTTTTACTACGTGTTACCTTCAAAGCATGTCCTTGATCGATGCTTCGCTATTGATTGGATGGGAGACTAAGGCTTGAGAGATTATAGAGTTTTGATGGTTACCACATGTCCATAATCTTTGTGTGTCACTCTTGGTGCCTTATAGAGTCTGAAATGAGTAACCTTAATCTTAAGATAAATATATGAAAAAATTGAATTCCAATGGTCATCGCATGTATCCTCTACCACTTATCATCAATCGTGGTATTGCAAGGTGGAAAAATTCAAGGCGAGGGTTAAAATTTTTTAAGTCTGTGGGAGTTATGAATGTTGATTATCACAACTTGGCATGCATCCATCAATGTTGCTAAAATTTATGTGAAAGCAATTAAGTTTCAAACATTTTTTGAAATGCAGAAGAATGATGACTTCCAATTGTTAACTTATGCCACTTGTCGAACATCCATAACTAAAGTGGTTAACAACATGAAAAGTTATTAAGTCCAAAGGTTTTGAGATGTTGTTGAATGATACATGCCCTGGTTTATTCAATTTAACTTTATAACCTTGATCCAATGTAAAACCAATGTCATTGGAACATTTTGAGGGATAAACTCCATTAAAAACTCTAAGTTATTCCTTAATTAGTATGTATGCACTCATATCGAAGAGGGAAATAAATTTTGAAGAGTTCTAACACAAAGGGTCCCCAAAAATATGTGTATAACACCATTGAAATCCTCATAGTCTTAATATTATAATCAATTTCCCAAATGAAGCATGAAGATCATTTTGGAAACTTTATCAAATTAGAGAGGAATTTTTTTACTATATGTGAGGACCAATTGCTCGTACATCCATTGGGCATGGAGTCTGGTGTAAAACTTTGAAAACTCTGTATTTGGAGATAAAAACCCTTTAAAAACTAAAGCTTACCTCCTCTTAAAACTTTTAACTCAAACATTGCATGAATCAAGAGGTGTTAACTCTGAAAATATATCAAGATATCCTCCTCTTTCAAATTGCCATGAGAAACTTAGAATTTTTTTATCTTCCATGGAAATCAAAAGATACCAACTATGAACAATATCAAGAGTGATCCATAAAAGCTATTTACAAAAGAGAAATCATACACACTTCAACTGAATTATGCAGAGTGTGCAAAATGCTTATTTTGTAAAAATAAAAGACCTAAACTACTCCTAATATAACAATGTACAAAGTAAATTCACACAAAGCCAAATATAGGTTGGGAGAAGTAGATTCCCTTTCTGATGAACTTAGGCTATGAGATCAACTTTGAAACACACATGGCAAGTGATAAGAATGAAACAAGGTCTACATATTCTCCTCCAAAATTCCAACTTGAATGGAAAAATACACCTCTTTTTAACTTGTAATTTGTTTTTAGAGGTGTACCAACTAGCTCTTGGAACTTTGAATATCTTCATTAGGGTCTCAAATAAGTATGAATAGTGGTGAATATGACCTAGGATATGATCTAGATAAGTATTTGATAGGATGCCCAACTTTTAAAACCAAACAACTTCCTTCTCTAATTTTCCCATTTTATTTATGTTCAAATATTTAGACAAATCTATTAGACACATCTTCCATTTACTTCTCCAAGGCCCATGGATGAATCACTTTGTCTTCCTTAACTTTAAACTTTGATAATCTAGTGATCTCTTCCCATGTAGATTCTACAAGTGAGGATAAAGTTTGATCATCAAATTCATCACCAATAGAAAGCATGAAACTCTTAAAGTCTTCAAGTATGATGCACGATTCATATCTCTATCTTTTACATGCAAAATTTACAAGATCAATTTGTTTCTCATCCACTTGTGTCTTCATCTGAACGTCATTATCTAGGAACATAACACTTATTGCTCTTCATTAAGTTCGTGTGATGTTTTGATAACAAGAACAAATGTTCTAGGTGTATATGGATGACTTATGAGCTCCATTGATTTCTCTTCCTTCCTCATAGCTTCAAGATTAGAATACACTTCTTCTCCCTTAATTTATAGTTCCAAATGTATCTCCAAATTATCAAGAAAATATTGTTTAAGAACATTCTCTCCGACTTTTCCCTCAATGGAAGCCATGAAGTTCTCCATTACGCTTTCTTACCTCTCGCAACTCAAGAGAATTTAAGAAATCATGTTTGGTCTTCTGTTTCTCATGGTAATTCTCCAAGGTGACTAAATGGTTGGGCATTAAGGGTTTCTTGGAGTGTTGTATTGAGTTTTGTGGATTATCGTATTCATTGTCCCGTGAGGGATGGTATGAAATTTCTCTTATCTCATCGAGTTAATTATCACCTCAAAGACTCTATTTGCATTTTAACTTGCTAATATTTTATAGTTAGGATTCCTCATTATTCTTACAATAACTTTCTTCTCAAATGTTGTTCTTTGTAAAATTTCCTTTTGAGTTCAAAATATGAAAACAAAGGACCCATCACGTAGATGTATTGGAAATTTAAGGTGACTTTGGGTAGAGGATGGTATGAAAGTACATGAATTCAATCTTTTAAATGACTAAAATAGGAAATATAAATTAAAAAAATTATAGATAGAAGAATCACCATATATCATCTAAAAATTAAAGATTAGTAAACACATTGGGTTCTACCACCAACTTTTCAATGACTTCATGATAGCGATTGATGATTGAAGACAAGACTAAATTTTATTTACATCCATAACACTTCAACATCCATAAATATGAATCTTGATACATGCTTTATATACCAATTGAACTCAATGTTTCAACCCCTAGAAAGTAATTTGTACTTTAGCACTAGGTTATAAGCCATATTATTATACAAAAAGAATCAATTAATGTTCATGTTACTATTACAAATAAAGATGCCAAATTAGCATAACAAGGCACCCATCTTGGCTGATAAACTATTATACAATTGAAAACATGTGTCATTAGTTGGCTAGCCACATGATTTACTATCTAATGTTTAAGTCAAAAGGAATACTCTCCCAGGAGGTAGGCCTAGAGAGGGGTTATATGGATCCACCCCATAATAATTAGTTAGGCGGGGCTAGAGAGGGGTCATATGGATCCGCCCCATAATAATTATTTATGGGTTCTCACCAGAACTTTTCATATATGATCACTTTTAAATCAAATGAGCTCTCTTCTGTATCTTATTAAAGTAGATTTCTAAACCGAGGAAGAGAACAACTTACATTTCTTTGACTATATGACTAAGTTGGTACATTTGTAGTGTTCTATTTACATTTAGAATTCAATGTTCCCAATCTAAAACTCTACCTGACATTGTTCCCTAACCAAGATATGATGTCCTTTTACATCCATGAGACTTGATATGGGTTAGGGTGCATATTAGTTTTCAGTCCTAGATTCTCTACCATCTCAAATGAAACCAAATTCTCTGTACTCCCACTATCAATGACAACATTACAACACTTTCCTTTAGCTTTACATACAATTTTGAATAAAAATATTCTCTGAGTTACCTCATTCATCAATTTTATTGGTTTTAAAATTACTCTTTTGCATGAGAAGGACTTACCTCTATCTTGAAGTACCTGGTCATCAGCTCTATCATCCTCTCTCACCTTTGTATCCGTCTTTATACACCCATATGCCTTGTGTCCTACATATTTATGACACCTATAATACTTACATGTAAACTATACCCTATCACTTGTCTCTCTCCTCTACATAAGACTAATCTCCATCCTCATAACTCTTTGATTTTCCTCTATATCACCAACCTTCTCATTAAAACATCCATCTTTCCTTCCAAATATGGTCTTCCTCCTACTCGCACTCGCACCATCTTATCTTTTATTTCCTTCTCCTGAAATCACCGCTAAAACAATATTTCTTATTTTGAATAACCATTTACATGATCTGATACCAAATGATGTAGAGCTAAAGGTATTTCATCAAATTTCAATCAATAAGAAGAACCAACCATTGACTTACCCACAACTCTGCAAGGGAGGATCTCTCTCAGGATGCCTATAATGGCTCAATTCATGCAATAATTGTCATAATACCACCTTCAAGTGGTTTATTTATCCTCATTACCCTATTTATACCTTGCATCCAATGTTGATTCAACCCTCATTATGATCATACTTCAAGAAACTTCATTTTCTCTTACCTTGTTCAACCTCCTCTTCTTGCTTCTCCACTAGCTCTTCATCCAAGACAAGTAACTTTTGGCTCTTAGCCTCCACTGAAATCTTTCATACATGTACCCTATTTATTATTAAAAATAAGGTTAGGTTAAACATTAAACTTGAATCAATAAGATCAAATACCAAACTTTGTCTTTCTTGTCACAATTGCCATTCTAGTGCTATTAAGACAAGTACAATGCTTTGCTTTGTTCATGGATAGACCCATCTAGGGTGACCCACAACAAGTTGAGCACATTTTTAAGAACCCTTTATCAACCTCCTAGTGTGCCTAAATTTTCATGAGCTAACTCACTATAAATTTCTCCCAATAACTCATCTTCCTTTTTTGCCTACTTGGCCTCAACTAGCCCTACCCCCGAGCCTTCTTTGTGCATAAATTTCCTTTAAGGAGGTTTCAAATCAATTTATGGTCATTTTAGGACACAATTTTTCACCTTCCTTCTATCCACAAAGCTATAAGTTCAAATTCCACATATTACTCCTACTTTCTTAACAAATGCACTTGACAAATCAGGCCTACAAGTGGGTTAGACTATATTTTCCTGAACTGTCATCAATATCTTGACTTGCACCCAATGAAAGTCAAAATTTTCTTCAAAATATATTAGGGTACCTTTTCTTAATTATTTCTTTAAAAATTCAAGGAAATTTTTGATCCAGAGGATTTTTCGGGTGTTAGAAGTTTCCTAAACCTCCCTAAACCATGACCATGTTGTAGTCTAGTGTTTTGAGACCTTTCCAATCAGATGCAGAACTACAGAACGAAGTCCGGATGTATAAGTTATCATAGGTCAAAGTTTTGGTTTGAAAACGGTCCAAGTTGGTCAATAGGCGAATCACACGTTGACACGTGGCATTTGGAAAAAAGGTGAAAAAGGTTCAAATTTGTGTTTTCGAGCCTCTAGTTTTGACACATGAAAATTTGGTGGGCCTCGCTTTTTTTTGGCTGGGGACCCTCAACTAGGTTCAACACACTCTTTTATAGGAGGGGTGCCTTTTCCACCTATTTCATATTGCCATTATTGTCTTTTCAATTATATATGCCATATATCTCTCTAACATTGTCAATGTGGGACTATGTTTGTATTGAGAGTTAATTTTGTATTATGGGTATATATATATATATATATTGCCTTGTATTATGCAGAGCTCAGTGAGCTATTTTATTAGCTCGGTGGGGTGATCAACTCCCCATCAAGTTGATCACATTAATTTCCATATTGTTCGAGATTACCTTATTCCTTATTATTGGAGAAATCAAAGTGGATAGTGTTCAATGCACTATTACCATGGTGATATCATATTGGGGAGACACACCTTATCTTTTATATACTCACAAACGCATTGGGTGATCTATACACATTTGGCACCACATAATAGGTGATGATTCATTCACATAGCTTGACCCTATCAACGAGGGTAGGTTAATAGTTACGTTGAGATAGCCAACTTTCCACAACGTGACATTGCACATCCGGGGCCCTTATTTGGGCGTATCAACAACAAACCTAAAACACATGTATCGCCACAATGAAGGGGTCAAACACATTGTGCAGATAGCTCAAGCACCACACGATGCAAAGAAAAAAATGCATAACACACAAGGAGCTCGGCCAACCATTGTGAGGCCCAAAAAAGGGGCAAGCATGGCATGTGCCATGAGTTAAAATTGGACCTTGCCAATTAAACCACTCATTGATCACCCACTGATGAATGTGGGATTTGCCCACTCCAATGCAAAAATATTTGGTGAAAATGGTGTAGGCGGGAGACTCGAACACCCGACCTATCACATTCAACCCAACACACCAACCGACTCGGCTAGATCTCGGTTGGGTTATTTATTGAGCTCACAGGGGTTTTATTAAAGCACAGAGAGTAGACTGTGTGCAGACTAGCTAAGGGAAGATTGTCAAAATACTTAATTTTGGGGCACTCAAGGGCCGAACCATGCCTTGGAGTAAAAATGAAAAGCGCTTAGAATTTCATGAGTATTCCATAAATGTAATTTGTTTTCATGTAATGTTTAAAAATTTCCATTTGTAGGTGTTTTTCAGGCATAGATGCAAGGAGATCACATTGTGAAGACACTGTAGGGGCCAAAAATCGGCTTGGAAATAGTTTCTGGTAAATTGTAGAGTTCATAAAGTCTTTGATTAGCCCATTTACAGGTTTGAAAGGTCTATTTGTCATTATTGAAGGGTAATTTTACTTCATTGGACTTCAATGGATTGATTCTCTTTTCGAAAATCCATGATGTAGCCTTTGGGTGAACTCGTTATTAAAATCATGTTGCGGATGTTTATTTTTGTTTTTGATGAATCTTTTGATAAGATAAAATTAGTAAATGGGTTCTATTAATTTGGCTAAGCAATTCATCAATTAAAATGGGAAAAATATACTTATGATTTCATTTCAGTATCCATAATCCACAAAGTTTAAATGAATGCACATTTCAATGTTATGATTAGAAATCAGATTGAGGTGCATCTATAATAAGGAATTAATCAGTTTGGAGTAATTGAGCCATAAAATTGATGTTGAGTTCCTAGATCCTTGGAAATGATTAAAAGTGAAGAAAACACCCATTTTCATATCAAGATTCCTTGATTTGAGCCTTCAAACCGTAAGCTCATGCCAACTTATCTTGTAAATACTATATGCTACAATGATCCCTTAGAGACTATCATGCACAACAGGTCCTTGGAGATTGATCATAACTTAATACTTCAAAACTATGTAAGAGGAAGGTGTTTAGAATTTTTTACAAAGTTTCATGTCTCCTCGCAACATTTAAATCCTTCAACACACATTGAATTATCCAAACCTTGCCTAGGGTTTCTAAACGAGCCCAAGATCGAGTATTTTCTATAAAATCTATTTCCAACAATTAAAAAACTCTCCTCTCTTTTAAAGGTATGTAACCATGAGTCTAAGAGTATGGACTGTACAGTAGGGTTAAATATCTCTAAGACTTCTCATTCACTCTAAGAATTCTGCGTTTTATATTTCGAGAAAAACATAGTACAATCACAACTAAGGGTTTTTAACCTAATAATGGTCAAATCTAATTCATGCAGAGACCTATGAAAGGTTTATACCTTCCTATTTTACTGTCCTTGAAAATATTTTCTCTTCCTTGATCAAAATTCACCACTCAAGTATTATTATTACATGAGTATGATTGTTACACAATTTACTTCACAAAATCTTTGCTTTCACAACTCTCTCATTAATAGATCGAAGACTCACCCCTAATCTCTTAAACCATGAATGAAATAACTTACCAATACAAGTAATTTCTTCCTCAAATGATTACAAAGGAATTGGTTTCTTGCTCAATATCATACACAATGGCATGCAAATGCATAGTCAAGAGTTATGAAAATTGTCACAATCAAGGTTTTCTTGCAAATTTCTTATAGCTCCAACTTTTGTTACTCTGACCATTCGAATGATAAAATAAAAATTAATTAGAAGAAGGATTTTATACCTTTTGATTTGGTTTCCACCAAATGGGAGTCTTTACACCCTTAATACATACAAATTTCTCTTTTGTTACATCATTATATACTTAGCCTTAACTAGAACTCCAAGGTCTAAACTTTTGAACACACATTTATGACTGTAATACCTCTATAGAACCTATCACATGCTTGATACTTTATAGGTGACCCCAAAACTTCTTGTAATTGTAACTCCTTATATTTAAGTGTAAAATTTGAAAATGGCTTCACAATTCAAATTTGCATATTTTGGAGGGAAATGCAAAATTTGAAATTGTGAAGGACTAATTACACCTTAACACACCTAAATGACTAAAAATGGCCTAAATAAATCTTCAAACCAAAATTTAGTGATTACAAACCAAAATTGCATGTTTCTAACCATATGTACGTGTTGGGATTAGATGGTCCCACATCAATTGCATATATGCTTTTTACATTATATATGAGCCTTATATGAAATATTCTTGAATTTTTAATACATAAAACTTGGAAACACGTATAGAAAATATTATGGGAAATTATACTCCTTTTCATGTGATGGAAAACGGGGCTCAATATTCCCACAATAATAATTCTCTTTAGTGGTACGGAACATCCAAGATATTTTTTATTGCTCATGTCATATTCATAGTTTGTTTTGAATTATTTAGGGAGCACAAACTACGATTAGGTTAATGAAATAAATAATGTTAATGGGAGGTATGGTATATTTGTTAAGGTTATTTCTATTTGTGTCTTATTTCTAGTTTTCATGAGTTACTAGTGTATAGAGTTAGAGATGTATTATTGTGAATTGCTAGTGGGGAAAGGGGATGTTTTGAGATATATGTACATGGACTAAGAGCGGCCTATATGGATGGGTAAGATAGCCTAATATATTTTTCCACAAATGACAAATGCTACAATTAGGGATGGAATTTGGATAGACTCAAAGTATTCCCTCATGATTAGTCGATAAGATTATTTCATGCCCCAAAGATGTTCTCGATTTAATTAGGTACCTATTATTATCTTAAGTATTTTGGAAAAAGCATATTCATTACCTCTATTATATATATGATGTTATATTTTTGCCATGTTCATATGTCTATCACTTTTTTGGTGATTTCACTACACATGGTATTTTCTCTTACCTTATTGGTTTCTCGCATCTTAGTTATCATTAAGGGTAGGTCCACTCTCGGTTCATGAGAGGTGTGTGGGGATCCGTAAGGTTCATGGTGGGGTTAAAACACTCCAATGATACTCTTTCTCTCATGGCACAATTCAACATTAAGATGGATCTCTGGAAAAAGTGGTGATTGTATTATAGAAATGGATTGTTGTATTTGTATTTGGTGAATATATTTTATTGTATATTGAAAGAATAAATCATAAACATTTTATAATGGATGATGTTAACTTTTATGTATCAGAAATTATGTAAAGGGAACTAATATTTCATGTATAATAAAAGGTGATTCAATATTTGAAATGTAAAATTTAGTAATGTTGTAATACTTATGAGTAAATGGAATCATACACTTTCATACATTTGACACATATTTTTAATATGATTTAACTTGTAAAGTAAACTAGATGGATGTTTTATGATTAGGTAATTGGATGAACCTAACTAAATGTAATTGTTACTTAGATTGTTCTTGTTCACATAAATGTAATGAATGAAATATATGCACATGTTTAATGAATTAAATACAATTCATTATTTTAATTAGATAAAAATAATGTAAGTACATGTACTTAATTTTTATGCAAGTTTAATTCAATAACATTGTAATAGAAGCAAAATATACAAGTAAAAATGAAGGACAAATAAATCTACTATGATGAAGAACTCAGTATTACTAGTATTATCATATTATACTTCTTGTATGTGTTTTATTATTATGCATAGTACTAGGAAATTGAGAGGCATTGAATTTTCATCCCCTGGTTGTCTAAGGGTGATTGAAAATTGCAGTCTAAAAAAATCTAGTATGTTTATTGGTCACCCACCATGGGGATGTTATAGAAAAAAATATCAATATGTCTATAAGGGTCAATTATCACATCATTATAAGTATATCTAAGAGAAAATAACTTAAAAGTGCATATATTATGGGGGTAGTCCTATGAACCACAAAATTGTGTATAGGAAACTCATTAACCGAGGAAGGAATATAAAGTGTATTACAAATAAGTTCATGTTACATATCACTATGATCAAAAGTAATAATGGGAGAGGGAGTCATAGTAGTAATGCTACCAATCATAACATTAAACATGTTATCGCAAGATGGTGTAGATGGTACAACATGGTATGAATTTTACACCTATGAGAAATATTTAGCAGTATCATGTTTTAGAAGTGGGTCACTAAATATTTTGAGCTTTACATTATCATTAGCAGTATTAGTTTGAGGTGTGGTATCATATTCCATTGTATCAGCATCAAGGAGGCCTTTTATAACATTATTAAGCTTAAAAAAACTATTAGTGGAGTTACCAACACATCAATGATAATCAATATGTGCATTAGCATCAAATACCTTACTTGTGAGGTGAATTAGTATTGACCTCAAGTGTTGGAGGGAGAGATAAAATATTACAATCAAGTAATTTTGGAGAAATTTTTACCATGCATAAGGTAAATTTGTAAGCTATTATTGAGAGGGTTATAACTATAACTTTATAAGTTGATATAATGCATTGATAATGGTTTTAGCTTCCGGTTTTTTACTAGTGTCCTTGTTCTTGAAGGTGGTCGTGATTCAAAACTAATGAATAGAAGTACTAAGAGTGGTAACATACTTGAGTTTATTATTATTGAGGAGCTCATCTTCATGTTATTTCATAGTATGGCATATATTATTGAAATAATTGAACTTGTCACAAATAAGCAAATCTTAGAAATATATAAGAAGACTTTGTGTAAAAATATCTTGTAGTTCAATATTGGATACGATGTTGTTCATATTAGTAAGCATGATCTTATAGTGTATTACATAGTCACCAAAGTGGGTTCACCTGGAACCTTGTCACCTTTTAGCCATTTGAGTGTGAGACACTTTATTGTGAATATTGAAAGAAAATTGGGTGAGGAGTTAATTAGTAAGAGGAATAAATGTGTGGAGTATTATGTTCTAATTAAATACCAACATTAATAATTCATAATAAAAATAATGCATTCATACATGTAACAACCGATAAATGATAAGTACTTTCTTGAATATATGAGTGGAGAGAGAAATTTATATATATTTGGTAGAACATGGAGGATATAAATATGTAAGATGATGGAATAAGTAGATTGAAATCTTGAAATGCTTCACCGTAAGTTTTGAAGCTGAATACTAAATAGAGGCAGGATCATACAACTATTATACAACACAAACTTGATTTGTACAATCATGGCCTAGAACTATAAGTTCTTAGACACTTTGATAGTATAGATCTAAAATTTATTATGTGATCCATTTTTATATAAATTTCATTCATTGCATTTCACTCTTTATCACACAACTTTGACATGACTTTTAATCACATGCAACAAAGTGGGCTCCCTAGAAACATACAAAAGCATTCATCAATAGAATTAGGAAATCAAAATTAGAAAACATGTGTGTGTGTGTGTGTGTGTGTGTGTGTGTGTGTGTGTGTGTGTGTGTGTGTGTGTGTGTGTGTGTGTGTGTGTGTGTGTTTGATGTTAAACTACCCATAGTGGTCATACTCCCATCTACTTGAACCAATCCAAGTGGTGAACAACATGTCATCATTATAAGATCAAGCCTAATGTATCTCTCTTAGGTTCTTATGCGCAAGTATAAATAGCTAAACAACCCATTAGGGATTATATAGTTTCCACTTAAACCAATATATTGGGATAATTTTATAGTGTAGAATGTATTCAAAGTGTGTGGTAATATTGTGATGTGGTGTGTGTGTGCCTCAATTTTGTGACATAGCCATTTGTTTCTTGAAACCATTGAACAATTTTGGAATTTCCTCACTCTCGTCAAATGGATCTATGCCATTTTCATGCTTGAAACAGAGAGGAGCTAGAAACTTTGACATAGTTTAGTGCTTTAGACTTATATTAGGGACTATTATAATTGATGTGTAGTTTATTTTGGAAGATTTAGGAAATCTTTAACTTATTTTTAATGATATTTGTAATAGGAGCTTATAAGAGTACTGAGTGAGTTATAAAGTGGTATTGAATTGCTTATATAACCTTTTTAGGTGAAATATTATAATAAAAATGACCCTAGGAAGATGAAATTACCGAATAATATATTTAAATTGAAAATAGAGTTATGAACTTAAAGATCTAAGACAATATGATTGTCTAAGATCGGACAACACATCTGACATAGTTGTATGCTTTTGGGGAGATGAGAAGAACACCAAAATACAAAGTTTTGAAATGAATAACATGTGTTGTTTACTACTTTTATCACATAATATTTTTAGAATTGATGATAGAGTAGGGTGTAATGATAAACAAGTCACAAGAGATATAAAAAGATAAGCTAATTAGATTATGGATGCAAACATTTGTCCTAACAATGGAACATGATCAAAGAAGACATTATACAAGGGAAAGTTACTAAATTCGGTGTAAAATTTTATTGATGAGTTCACATCGTGGTTCATTTTAAGACACCCCTATAAAATTGAAGGTGGAAAATACCTGGCGAATATCCCTGTAACCAGTTTTAGCGAAAGGCGAATTTGACAGTATTAAAAAACAAAATTTTCGCCTGGTTGTTCAAGGCTCCATCAGTGACGTCCGACAACACTAGTTCGTAATGACGCACGTCACTGGCGTGACATTTGTTTCATAATGACGCGCGACACTGGAGCGACACTAGATAGTAATGATGCGCGACACAGGCGCGACACTAGCTCGAAATGACGCACGACAATGGCTCGTAACGACGTCACTAGCCCCTGATGACGCACGTCATTTGCTTCTATTGATGCGCGACACCATCTTCTATTGACGCATGAAACCATCTTCTATTCGACGCGAGACACAATCTTCTTCTATCGACGCGCGTTAAATGACACCATCTTCTATTGACGCGCGACACTATCTTCTATTGACGCGCGACACTATCTCCTATTGACGCGCGACACTATCTTCTATTGCGACACCATCTTTTATTGATCGCGACACTATCTTGTATTGACGCGCGACATTGTAATCAAATGACGCGCGTCACTGTAACCTGTTGACGCGTCAATAGGGGCCAGTGACGCCCTATTTAGGTTATAAATACCCTTGTGCCGCTCATTTTCTCGTCTTCGTTTTCCCGTTCTTGAATTTTTGCAGGTCTAAATCTTTGACAAAGACACAATAACAGCTATAATGTCGACTTCACATGCTTCCCAATTGCAAGTTCAGCAAGAAAATCAAGAGAATCCAACTCAATCGATTTCCAAGATCAACTACAGGAATCCCTTATGCCCTCACATCCATACGGCTTTAAAGATGTCTTCAGAATATCAAGCTATAATGGAAGAGTGTGAATTTACAGGGCTCGTTAATATGCCCCATTTCGAAACAGATCCGGATATTTTGAATTACCTTCTGTCATGCTACAATTCAGAGGACGGTATATTTTATGTGACTCTGAACGATGGCCAAATGTTCCAATTCACTATTGAAGCAAATGACATACATCGGTTTACTGGCCTTCCTATCAGAAATTTACCAATTGTTACAACCAAGGCAACACTAGTGGAAGAAGACAAGAAATTTCTCGAATCAACGTACGGTTTCCATGTTGATTGTAAGTATAATTCCTTTTAATTCATATTTTTTAATCTGTTTTTAATTCTGATACAATTTGCTGTTATAGATTTAAAGTAATTTTCACTATTTCGCATTTGCAGCCCATGTCAATAAATCCAGGCGTGGTGTAGATACACAATCAATTGCACACCACTTTCTTGCTGCACTTATTTCATTTTTTCAAGCCAGAATTGTTTTGCAGGGTCACCAAACGGATATACCAAATTGGGCCATTGCATATATTTGTGCCACTATCTCAAAACATAAATTCGATTGGTGCACATATCTATCCAAAAAAATAAGAACTGAAATAACAAATTCAAAACTCTCAGATAAACCTTTCATTTATTCAACAAACTATCTCCAAACTTCTACTATGAGGCACTTTTAAATTTAAAACATAAAGAAATTCCTACTTGCTCTGATGAGGCTTTGAAGAAATTCTCAATTCCATTTGATGAACAATAGGTATAAACTATTTAGTTTGTAATTGTATTACAATTTTCGTCATTACGATTACGATTATTAAAACTTAAATTTTAATGTTTTGCAGAGAAGATATTGAAGCCATTCCAAGAAAAAAAAAGATGTCGAGAGGAAGAGGCCAACAACACGCGGAGGCTTCGGGGGACTCCCAATCTGAAATGGAAGCTCACTCTCCAAACCCTCAAGCGTTTGAACTCGTTAAACGCCAGAGAAGTAATACATTCTCATATATTATTTACAAATTCCAAAGTTGCATATTTATTTTTCAATTTAAATTTTAACCAAATGAATTAACAACATTTAATATTGATGAATTGCAGGGAATATGGAACCTTCTTCCCCAACTCACTCCATACAGTCGCATGCATTCATATCTTCTGAACAGCCACTGAGTTCAACTCCTACAAGGCCACCCGTGGCACCGAAAAAAACAACCCCTCGACAACAAGGTACAACTTTTCTATAGTACGTTTAATTTCGTAGTTTTCACTTTATGAATTGTTTTAATATTTTTCATTTTTTTCTTGTACTTTTCAGCACATGTCAGTCATGATCAAACCACGGCACCGACACCCACTCAACAATTAATTTTTAAAATGCCAACCCAGAGAACGGTGAAAAACAACATTGGTAAACACACGCCTTTTGCTTCGGCCCCTAGTGGGACACTAAACCTTGACACCTCGTTTCAATTCCAACTCTCTCACTTGGTGGCTTGCCCAAAGTGCAATGGCATATCTGCTTTAAACAATATAAATTTAGATGAAGATTATTTGGGCATTGATAGCAATGACCAACTCGGTTTTTTTCGATACCGCGAGATGATTCAAGGCCGAGAAGGTATACTTCAAATTTTAATTTTAATATGCTTTACAATTTTGAATTACATTTTGATTTAAATTTATTTATCTAAATCTTGATTTATTTTTTCAAAAACAGGATCAGCCTACCCAAAGGCAGAAACAAGGAGCAGTTGATCTTTGTGAAAGCCCCCATTCTTCTCCAGCAAGATCGTCTGCATCAGATTCAGATAGTGAAGAGTTCCCACCTTTTCCTTTGGAGAACTTAATAGGTAATGATTGTCAATCCCATGTCAGTGAGTTTATTATTCCTCATATCCAACAGCTGATAGAATGGGAGAGAAGGGCTAAAGTTCTTATCAATGAGATTATTAGTCGTTATGAAAATTATTGGCAACGGGATAGTTTATACGCTGCAGTCCAGAATCAACCTGCGAAGATGGATTCCTTACTTACCCAAGTAAAATGTGGGACTGTCACGTTTAACAACAACTATAAAGACGGCATTTTAGATAAGGCACTAAACAAATTGGAAAATATTAGTGCCGAGGCCCAGGCATATTTTAACAAATGGTCCAAGGACAAGGATTTGGTATCAATCGCAAATGCCGAAAGAGACAGAAAGAGCGGTTGTAAGTACTATTACATTCAAACAATCATTTTTGTTAATTTAAAATTTTGAATTTTCATTAATATTTTGAATTGACATTACTCTTTTTGTGCAGTTGAAATATGAAAATTTGAAGAGTCAGGCGAAGGTTTTGCAAGTTCACTTGGAAACAACAAAGAACAGCTTATCCGCAGCAAAAAATTTGAAGCAAAATATTGTTTTGGTTAACAAACAAAACAATACACTAAAGCGGATAATTAAAGAGCATGGTCTCGACCCTGACATATTGTTCAAAGCCAAAGCAGCTGCTGATCCAAATTTGCTGTCGCATGGAGATGCAACAAATCAAGAAGAAAGAATTTTAAAAAATCTGGACAGGGCTGCTGAAGATCTTGTAAGTTCGGGGGTTATTTCTGGTGTTGGGGAAAGAGGTACAGCCACAATGGAAGAAGCCGTTGGGGAAGAGAGCAGAATAGAATTGTCTAAAGAAAAAGAGGGTTTTGAAAATTAGAAACTTTTATTATTGAGGAAACTTTAAATATTGAATTTGAAAACTTCTACTATTGAGTATGTACTATGGTATTTGAATTATATGTATGTTTCTTGTTTACTTGCATTGTCATGTATTGTATGTGGACGTAGATGATGAATGATGACAATTGATAATCAATGATAGATGATGATGAAAGACGATGATAAATTTAATGTGTATAATGTCAAATTTAGTGCCTAAATATCTTGTGGGACTTTAATTATCTTGAAAATTGTCTTTGGGGAAAAAATAGAAACTAAGATTTGAAACAGATCTTTACTATTTAGGATTTCTCCTTAATAGACTTATGGTGTCAAAAATTCTATTTTAAAGAGATTCACCTCTATATTAGTGCATAATCTCTCATTACAGTGCTTGTTTGACATCCAAAATAGTCAAGACCATTTGTCAGAAAATAACGTTTTGCTGGAAACAATCATTGATGTAGAGGCTAGATTAGCCAATTATGAAATAGTTAAATTCCAGGCCATAAGAATTAGAGCTTGGGAAATAATCAAGACCATGGTTTAAAAGATATGGTTTTTTTATCATGGATATTGTTTTGTGTAGAGTAGATTATGGAGGCTATGGAGGCTAGATTAACCAAAGTTGGAATAACCATGTGATTAAAAGATAGGTCAAGCTCGATATAGAACTTTGAAGTTTAATGTAAAACATACAAGGTTTTTATCATGAAGATTAGTCTGTATAGATCATTTTTTATATTTGATAAGGGTGAAGAATAATTGTGGATTAGAACTGGGAGGCTATAAGTTGGAATAATTTTGAGTGTATAAGAAAATATTGAATTTTGCAAACATGATCATAGTAAAATATGTTGTATAGGATTCACATATTGAGATTCTCTCTTTGGGACTGATTCTTGGAGTGGTTGAATTAAAAAATCTCTTTTTTTTTCAAATTTTAAGGTGGTGCATATGATCATAGCTCAATAAGGTTGTTTACATATCGTATTAGTTACAAGAAGGTTTGAAAGATACAATAAGGGTAAGGTTTTTACGGAAAGTTGTTTTTACTTTCTTCTAATTATCATTGTTGAGCTAATGAAATACTTGGTTGACCCGTGCAATGAGTATCAAAGTATAAAATTCCTGCTACCACCTTGTTTTGTTTTCCTTTGCTGAAGATACAATGTTCAAGTGTATGTTTGAAGACAATTTTCTTGAAGCTCCACCATTTCTATGCCTTGAATTGATTAATCATGATCTTCTTGAAGTACAATCTATAAAATCAAGTGTCTAAAATATTGAAAAAAATTTACAGCTCAACATAAAGTTCTCTGTGCAAGGTTGGATCATCTTAAAAAGGTAACATTGTGTAAATTTTGTCAAGAGTGCCTTACTGGTACCTCATCTCAAACTCAGTCTTAGACACCAATCACTGTTTGTTTCTTTGGTCTTGGGATAAATTTGAAGTCTTCATCTCAATTGGCTGCATTGCAAACATGAAGGGAATTTCCTCTAGTGCAAAAGAGGTGACGCTGCGCCACCCTGCACCTATTGGCGCCATTTGACGCACCTATGTGGCGCACGTCGCACCTATTGACGCCTGGTGGCGTGCATCTATCGACGCGCTCGCATCTGACCACAAGCGTGTCGGCTCACCTATTGACCTGTCACTAGACGCGTAGCTATAAATGGCACCTTTATCGACGCCGCATCATCGGCATGCATCTATTGACCGCAGCGTGTCATGCACCTATTGGCCGCTGTCAGTAATACCATTGACGCCGATTTAGCTTTATAAATACCCTTCAACCGGTCATTTTCTCATTTTCATCTTCCGGCTCTTGAATTTTTGCAGGTCTCAATGCTTCCCAACTGCAAGTTCAGTAACAAAAATCAAGAGAATCCAATTCAATCGATGTCCCTTATGCCCTCACATCCATATCGTTAATATGCCCCATTTCGAAACAGATCCAGATATTTTGAATTACTTTCTGTCATCCTACAATTCAGAGGACGGCATTTTTTATGTGACTCTGAACGATTGCCAAATTTTTCAATTCAGTATCGAAGCAAATGACATCCATCGTTTTACGGGCCTTCCGTTCAAAAATTTACCAATTGTTACAACCAAGGCAACACTCGTGGAAGAAAAGAATTTTCTCGAATCAACATTTGGTTTCCATGTTCATTGTAAGTATAACTCGTTTTAATTCATATTTTTTATTCTGTTTCACATTTTTAGCCCATGTCCATATATCCAGGCGTGGTGTCTAATATGTAGCATTTCTGAGTACATGTAATTTTTGCAATGCTAGTGTCTAAGATGAGCTTTGTAACTTTGTTTTACCTGATGAGTGCAGTGGAAAAGTTTAAACAAAAAAAAGATCTTAAGAAAACTGATGGAACCAAGAAGGGGAAATTAATTGATGTTCCCAAACCCGATGATGCAAATCAAGAGTGGGGGGAAGAATGCTTCCTCATATCAATCAGCTTATAGAATGGGACGTAAGGGCTAAGGTTCTTATCAATGAGATTATTAGTCGTTACTAAAATTATTGGCAATGGGATAGTTTATACGCTGCAGCAAACTGATCCAAATTTGTTGTCGCATGGAGATTTCTAGTGTTTAGGAAAGAGGTACAGCCACACTTTGGAAGAAGTCGTTGGGGAATAGTGCGAGAGGAGTAGAATTGGATAAAGAAAAAGAGGGTTTTGAAAACTAGAAACTTTTATTATTGTGGAAACATTAAATAATGAATTTGAAAATTTCTACTATTGTCTATTTTGTATGTACTATGGTATTTGAATTTAATTATATGGATTTACATACAATCTTTAATTTTAATTGCATTAGATGTTGATTATCATGAATTATATGTATGTTTCTTGTTTACTTGCAATGTCATGAATTGTATGTGGACGTAGATGATGAATGATGATAATTGATAATTAATGATAGTTGATGATAATGAGGATATGATAATGATATGGTGATGATATGATATATATGGATGAGGAGGAATTTTATGTGGACTTATATTTAAAATTGTATAATGTATTGTTTATCCCGAATTTTATGTGAATTTTATTAGAATTTTATGTGGACTTGTATTTAAAAATAAATTAAATATAATTCTAAGAAATCAAGAAAGAATCATCACCGGTAAGAAATTACACATAATTGCAAATATGCTAGGTTTAGCTTACCTCTTGCGTATTCGCAATCATCAAGGGTAACATGACATTGTAGATGGAGGGTGAGTTGCCCGACATTTCATCATCTGAGAAGTGCCAGCAACATCTTTAAATATATAGACCAACAATATCTTTAAATAAATGTAAATATAAAGAATTAGACCTGTAACGTCTTTAATGATAACAAGAGCTGAAAAAATGTAAAGTAACAAACAATAAGATTATGTTGAAGAAGATACCTATTTAAAATTGAAATCATCACCGGTAATGTGCTATATCTTTGTCTTAAAAAATTCAACACAAAAATTGATTATTAGATAGATGGGTGAGTTGCTCGACATTGTCATCCAGAAATAATGACTTCCTCGGACGGATGTCAACCCACATTTTCAAAAAATAAAAAGATTGTATTTAACTAAATGTAAATACATACACCTGTAACATCTTTAATTATAACCATAGCTGAAAAAATGAATAGTAACAAACAATAAGATTAAGGGGAAAAAGATACCTGCTTAAAGTTGAAATCATCACTGCCACTGCTAATGAGCTAGATCTTTGTTTTAAAAAAATCCAACACAAGAAATGGATTAGTAGATAGATGGGTTAATTGCCGAATTTTTAGTATATAGACCTGTAACATCTTTAATGATAAAGATAAAAGATAGATAAAGAAGATACCTACTTAAAGTTGAAACAATCCATTATCAATAGCTTCATCAAAGTCGATGTTGTCTTCTGTAGAATGTGACGAAGAGCCAATTACACTCTCAAGGTTGGGAATATTTGTACTTGTAGCTGTATTATTTACACCTCTTCTTTCGCAAAGGGAATTCCAGTGAGCAATTGCTCTGTCAAAAAATGAATAGAAACAAACAATAAGATTAAGGGGAAAAAGATACCTGCTTAAAGTTGAAATCATCACTGCCACTGGTAATGAGCTAGATCTGTGTTTTAAAAAATTCCAACACGAGAAATGGATTAGTAGATAGATGGGTGAATTGCCTGACATTTTTAGTATATAGACCTGTAACATCTTTAATGATAAAAATAAAAGATAGATAAAGAAGATACCTACTTAAAGTTGAAACAATCCATTATCAATAGCTTCATCAAAGTCGATGTTGTCTTCTGTAGAATGTGACGAAGAGCCAATTACACTCTCAAGGTTGGGAATATTTGTACTTGTAGCTGTATTATTTACACCTCTTCTTTCGCAAAGGGAATTCCAGTGCGCAATTGCTCTGTCAAACGGAAAGGTTTCGAGGGAGTATCGAGAAACGTAACACCTCATGCAACTTTCCAGATTTTTATCCAACCTGTTTCTCAGTTTTGATTTTATAAATGACAATGCACTGAAAACCCTTTCATCCTCCACAGACCCCAAAATCATTGTTTGGCATAACTCATATAATCTGAAATATTCACTGATATCTTCTTGTAAGATAGAACTTTGATAGATTCCTCGCCACAGCCTTGTAATAGCACCACTTTCAGAAGGTTGATCTAAATTCCTATATTGGTTCCTCATTGTTGTTGCAAAATTTGTTGACTGAAACTTTAATAAATCGGCATTCAGTATACCTTTGATTTCCATACCCTTGAGCTCTGACATCTTTGTAAATTGTTCCATTATTGTACCCATTGATTTATGGAAATGCTTACTGACAAAGTCTGCACGGCCACCTTTCGTATTCCAAAATTCGGATTCATCACACCCATGGCTTTAATTTTATCTTTACGTAAACGTTCCTAATTTTCGATGACAAGGTTTTGAAATTTTTTAAGCTTTATTCTTGTTTCAACTATCAATAGACTCAAACAAATTACGTGTCACGGGAACATCTTCTCGTTCCGATCCTGTAATATCTTGACGTTTTTGCAAAATGTGCATTGGTATTTCCCTCCCATTAACAGAGATGCATAGGTGATCGTGGATATTAAATCTCAAAAAGGTGTTAGGATTTTTAAGATCTAATAAATCTCTCCAATTTTCAAAAACAGGTGCATCAAAACTATCCTGGGAACAGTACAATATATCAAGACTTTGACATACCATTTTCCTCATCCGTATAAAATCCACAATATAGATTAATCTACCCTGTGCATGCTTCATCAGTGTATTGATCTCCTTTAACATTGGAAGAATACCAACCAATGTAAGCAATGTCTCCAAATCAGTTAAGCGGAACAACAAGTCCTCGCCTCTATCAACTTCATGATGGTATTTGTGCATGAAACCAACCAATGAAGGATACTCCTCACGAACTCTGCATGCAGGTTCATACAAAGATATCCATCTAGTCTCCACATCCTTCAGAAGTTTTTTGCCATCTGTAATTCCAATTGCAAATTTTTGGAACTCGAGAAAACGCTTTGGGCTGCTTGACATATAGGCATGAAGTTCTCTTATGATGTCTTCTAATTTAGCAACATTTTCGTGGTTGCTTACCATTTTATATGCTAAATTCATTCGTCAGGAGCCATACGGTGAATTGGTAGCATATATGGGGCCATTGTTGTTTGTAATCTAACACAGCCCTGTTCGGTGACCCTGCATGACAGATGCACCATCTGCTCCAACGCATACCAACTTCGTAGCAATTTCATAATCAGTCATACCAGCAACATCTTTCAAATGAGAAACAACTATTTTATATAGGTTTTCAGCATTGCAGTTTTCAACCATTTTCATAACACCCAACAGATGAGGTGTCCTTATATGATTTTCTAATGTATAGATGTGGATACATACCCATGCGGTGTTGTCGACTATTGTCACTTCATCAATTGAAAGAGAGATAAAGTTTTCTTTTTTTACATTCTCTTTCAAATCTTCCTTCTCTATCATCGAGAGGCATTTTGCCATTTCCCATCCACTACTCTCAGACCAATGAGACTGAGGTACATTCAACATTCCATTAAATTGATACAAAACTTTGAAATCGAGGAAATCGACATCGCTTCTTCCTTTTTAAGTATTTGAAAAAGAGTAGAGAATTGTATGAATTTTGCATGTAGATTTGTTTCTTTCATCTTACCAATATGCGATGTGATCGTTCCTCCCTTTTCCAACAGATGTCTGTGTTTTTTCTGCTCTGCCTCATATTCCGCTGCGTATCTAACATGCATGCACTCCTTTTCAGTTTTCCACCTATGTGTTTTGATTTTCTGGCCATCCGCCCGTTACAGTTAAATATTGTTTTCCACAATGTTTTTCTATAGTGTCCAGCTTCAGTTGCATTTTTTGTTGCTTTCCCAATTTCCACGTACATATTGTACATGTACATTCACATGGGATTTCTTCAGAATTAGATGATTGTACAGGTTCAATAAATGGAAATTTAGCTGCCCAATCAAACTTGTATGTCCTGCCAATGGTCCACATATTCTTGTTTGTTTTCAATGCTTTACTTTTTTGAGTAGAATTTTGAGCAATATCACAATCACCTGGTTTCCTCTTTCTTGGACCAGAGTTTGATTTTGATTTCTGTCTTCCATTTTGCTGAGTGTTTATATCTGTGATATCTAGCTGCACTTCTGGTTGCACCCCAACAGGAACAATATCTTCAAGATCTGGCATATTATCGTAGGTTTCATTTGTTTGACTGTGATACTGTGTAGAATGCATGTCCACCTCAATAATACCTTCCACACAGTCAGTATTCTGATTCTTTTTGGTGGCATCTATATGATTGGTATTTACAATATCTTGTATCCGTAGAGTTTCCAAAATACTTGAAGAGTGATTTCGAGATTTCTTCGTATTCTTTTAGGTTATTCGTATTCTTTGAGTGGCACCTTCCATTATTCTCAAAAGAGTCTCGTCACAAGAAAAGAACCAAGAAGCGACTCGTCTCGGCCTCTCGAGGTGTTTGCGCGCATGAACTATCCGAGGTCGCGGCGTCAACTCTACCCAAGTCACGCAGCCAACACTTCTTTCATCGCGCGTCAACCCTTTCTCTCGCCAGCGTCAATCGTCAATACAACTTCTTTGCGCGTCGCGTCGTCTGACAACTCTTGTGCGCGCGTTACATACACTTTGTCGTGCGCGCCAATAGCTCTTGTAGCGCGCGTCAATAATGCCCTTGTCATGTGTCAACACTGCATTTGTCGCACGTGTCAACAATCACAAAGCTAACAGTAATATGAATCTCTGGTGCTCAAGGGTATGCGAGTTCAAATTTCACGGTATTGGTAATTTGGTAAGCTACTTGAGGTATACTACTTGGCGAATCACATAGGTTTTTATAGGAGATGTTTTCAAATGAAGGCGAAGCCGACCCCCAAAAAAATATACTATATATTTTAGGTGAACAGGACACCGACCCACTCTGAATAATTCACCTTTTCAAATTTTCCTAAAATGAAATTTTCGCCATATTACGAATATTCACCACTAAAATTATCCCTGCTTTCACATCCATAAATTAGCTTATGAATTCCCATAAATTCGTCGATGTGTTCCTATTTATGGATTGGTTAATGAGTTCTCATTTATCAGTGTGTTTCAATTTAAAGTGATTTTCTTCTTTTAATATGGTATTAAATTTTTTTTGTTCATCCTAAGGTGGAGAATGTTAGGAGTATCCCTAAATGTGTGTTAGTACATCTTATAGTACTATGTAATTAGAAATATAATTATTATTAAATAATCATTTCACTAAATCTTGACATATTCAATTCTAAGTGATTAACAAATATGATTATGATAATAAAGAATCCAACATTTGTAGATATTGGAATGCATTACTTTATTTTGGAATATAAGTAAGGAATATTATAACCCATTTAGGATGATCTAGAATCCACTTTTGGGAAAAAATGACCCCATCTTATGATATATTATATTCAATACAAGATAACTATAATACATCGGTTAAATGGAAATTTCAAAAACTATTTACACATAACAACCGATAGCTCTAAAAATTATTAAATTTGGAAGAGATGGTGGCATAAAAATGAATCACTCATATATATATATATATATATATATATATATATATGAACAACATAATAAAATAATTGCTTTCAATTGAAATAAAAATAATAGAATTGTTTTTGTAGAAACATTGTTAAGTATAATTACTTCAAATCAAAATAAACTCAATATAATGAGCTCTCACCATAACGAGTTCTTCAACAAAAAGTATCTAGTGTTTGTTATGTGTAGTGTGAAATGTTAAGTAAATAATTACTTGAAATTCAAATTAAATTTATTGAAACTCCAAAGTTTGCAAACATATTGACAATATTGGAATCAAATATGGTAAATATTGGAATCTAATTCAAGAAATACTTAAGGATTCATTTTCGAGGTTTATAAACTTTCATTTTTGAAATCTTGGACTCCACATTTTGATATGGAATCCAACAAAATAAGATATATAATGTAAATTTATTTCCTCGTAGAACAAGAAAGAATTACATCATAATTCATAGAGTAAATATCTAAACCCATAAAATTAAAATACTAAACATCTACATGGTGCTTCAAGTGTAACTAGTATTACATATGATGTCACTCCATGAGGACACATTCCTTCACTATATTCCTATTATCAAGCTAAATGTCCATCATGAAAAATTCAAATTTTTTGCCATGACAACCAAGCCCCCACTTGAAAATTCCTCTCTCATCACTATAAACCCTTCCTCTAGCTAGCTTGCCCACAGTATCATCCTAATTTTAGATAAGAGGAACATGCTAATATTATTTTAAATTATGTTTCATGTGTATGGATGTATTCCTAAGGTTAAAATAATTATAGAGGCCTAGAAAGAGATTCGATGCGGAAAACTATCCTCGAGGCTTAGAAAGGGCCATTTTTGGCCATTTTTCAAATTTTGTGTATACCATCATCTAAAATCTAATAGGGAAGGCTCAATCCATATGGGAGTTTTACAAGAGATAAATGAAGTTATATAAGAAATTTTAGAGAAAATATGTAAAATAAATCGATGTCAGAATCAAGCAAATAAAATAGGGTCATTTTGGTAGTATGGAATGCCATACTCTAATGGAAAAATATGACTTTTCTAGATAATTTTGCAAGTTTAGAGAGGATTTGGGAAGAAAACAAGTAGTAAATTGAAATATCTTGGAACCCTTCACATGATGGACACATTACTTTTGTTCAAGGCTTCAAAATTTCAAGTGATAATCCAAGACACTGTAGTAGGCGCCCTTTGATCTAAAAGTGGAACATACCCTAAAAATCAAATTTTTAGGAATAATTATCTCCTAATAATTTTTGGTATGATCTCAACAGATGATTTGGAGTTAAAATCCTATATATTTTGGCCCTAAAACACCATTCCATAGTCCCGAGGTAGAAAAGACACTCTCGATGTCTTAAAATGAAGTTAGTGAATTACATCAACAAATGGAAAAGGATTGAGCACACTTTTTCACCCCTGGTTTCCCATCACATTTTCCCAAAGGATCAAATGGGACATGGGGACATCAAAGTGTGCTCCCGTATATTTCCATGATGTTTCATCACTTAAAACACAACTTGAGGTGTTAGGTGGAGTATATGAGTTGTGTAAGTGCTCATGTCCCATCTCCATGATGAGCATACCTCTTGGCACATTTATAAGCATGTGATTTCCCCTTTTACTATCCCCAAGTGTAAGGGGGACACAAAAATTTTCTCCCCCATCCCGACTTCCTATTTATAACTTATAACTTACAAATTTTGCACGTAGGGATTTTCTAACTTGCACTCACTCAACTCATTCCCCTTTCTCATGTTCCCAGACCCGTTATACATTTTAGGAGGTTGAATGTCCCTTGCACTTATCCCTAATTTTCAAAGGTACATGGGGGACATAATATTTTTCTCCCCATGAATCCCTTCTTCTCACAACTTTCCCAAATCACCACTTTTAAACCTAATGAGATTCAAACTTGTAAAACAACTTAACCCCTTGTCCCCTCATCATGAGTTGATTCCCCATGGTGCAATTTTTGAGCTATTTGGGGTGTGTCCCCTTGGATTTAAATAGTTATAAAAACATATAGAGTGTACATAAAAAAGTGCTCCACATCCTTCCACTCATCTTGTGGTCATATCAAAAACCAATTTTTAGCCCCTAAATCTCTCTCTCACTTGCACTAAGCTCACATTTGTCATCACAAGGTAAAAAAGTGCACTTATTTTCCCATTTTCCCCTTATACCTCATTTACCCTATTTTTATGTTGTAAGCACATGTCAACCCTCCTCCAACCATGGTTTAGCTTGTTGGGTTTGATCTGAGTTAAAAGTTGCAAAGAAAATGTGACTAACTCCCTCCTCATGAACACTTAACAATTTTTTGAACTTCAATGTGTTGTGTTTTTTCTTTCAAAAATCCATTTTTGCACAAAGTTGATGCTACTGGAATTATTTAGAACCATCAAGCTTGGAAAAGGATTTTTCTCATATCTCCAAAATGGTGCACCTAATTTCTACCAAAATTTACCAGTGCACTCCTCCCAAAAATGCCTTCATATTGAATGTAATAACACTACCATTGATGTTATGCATAATTTATATCATCCAAAATAATTTTTCAGCGCCTGGAGTTTCCTTTTTAAATCTATGGAGTTCTGGAAAATAAAAATCCTCAAAAAACTAGAGTAGAAGGTCTTGAGACAAAACCTAATATTTTGAGACTAGTTTCATTCCAATTTGACATCTAGAATACCTCCATCTAAAAATATTAAGTTGTGTAAGGTATCATATGTATAAATATAACACTTTTCCAAAACTATAAACTCTCACATTTTTGTTATTCCAAACTTTTAAAACCATCAAAAAGTGAAATTTGTGAAAACTTACTAAAAATAGCTATCCTAGACAAGACTTGCTAAAAATAGAAAGTATTGAAATCAGACTCAAATCACTTGTATCAACTCACATTCCACATATCTCATTTTTTTCCATAATTGTAAGGCTAGGAAATTGTCTTATGGTTCAAACAAGAAAGAAAGCCCTCATAGACTCTCAAAAACTTAGTCTCGAGGTGAATTCCAAGACTGTGTGTTTCAATCCATCCTAAAAGCACTCACAAAATGGGGTCATCATGTTTAAATGATACGAACCATGAAAGGAAAGTGATATCAAATAGGGTCTATAAATGTAAACCCCAATTCTCAATCATCTTCTCAAGATGGCATGGGAATGTGTTTGATGAGTATGATGGTGAATGTGGAGTTTCTTCTTTCCTCGTTTGTAGTAGAAGAAATTTTCAATAAGGAACAAATGAATAAGAAGTTACTTTCATATCCTAAGGTTTATTCCATCTAATAAAGGAGATATATTTGTCACTAAGGTTAATTTTGAAGCTCCAGAAGTCACGAGGAGGAAGGTGATGATCTCCACATTCCAACTTGACCTCGTGTTGAAATATCTTTTTAAAGAGGAGGGACATTATGAATCACACCATGGAAAGGCATGGGTTAGAATGAACTATGTGTGTAAAATATTGTCACTTGAACCATAGACTACCAAGGCACCCATGAGTATCATGTTTATAGGATCAAGAAGTCATCACAAGTCCACTCAATGTAAGTCTCACAACAATGTTTTTGAACACTTATTTAATGCTTTAGAGTGTGCCCACATCTCATAAAAGAAGGAGATTGTAACCACAATGTCTCATTCCTAACAAGAGGTCAAAGGTAAAGAATTTAATTCAAGGAGCAATCCTTCTATTTGGAGGAGAACTATTTCATTGAGGATAAGATGAGCAATAAGGTTTTTGGGCATCTTGAAGTTATTAAAAAAGGTGACATATTTGTAACAAAGATGAATTTTAAAGCCAAGGGGAGTAAGGTGATGATCTCCATGTTTTGACTTGACCTTATGTTAAAAAAGGATCATCATGTTTCCATGATTGGGAAACCATCTCGAGTTCACATGGTGCAATTCACTTAGTAGTGTTTTTGAACACTCATTCAATACCTTGGAATGTGTCTCCTATCTCACAATAGGAAGCATTTGCAATCATAGTATTTCAATTCAACGGGTGGTCAGAGGCCAAAAATATCATTCATGAAGCATTTCCTCAAAGGTCCATTTGAAGTAGATTCTTTTCAAGTAGGATCTTTCCCGTCTCCGGATTTCCACTTCTCTCTCCCCTTCCCTCTCTCTCTCTAACATTCTATTTATTCATTGGGAATGTACCTTTTCACTCTTTTGTCTTATTCACTTAAGTGACTTAATGTTTCATTGTAAAATTCCATGTTCAAAAATAAGAAAAGAACTTAATTCTATTCCCAAGGGAGTTTGAAAAGTCACAAGTTTTGGTGAGATGAAAATTCACATGGGTGGAGAGGAACATAAATTTGTAAGCTATAATCACAATGGCCTCTCCATTCCAAACGATTCACATTTGTTGATTGTTGATATTTGTTGGGCTTTGTATCACTACTATTGCAAGCAATAAAACTACATTTATTCTATCTCTTTGTCTATGTTCCTACATCATCTCTACTTTCCAACTTTGCAAGCATTGTAATATTGTAAAACCAAGAAAGAAATTTGTGTCTTTGATTGATGAATTCATAGAAAATTTTGTCTCTAATTTATTAGTCTTGTTATTGCTTACATGGTTGATTTCTTCCTATTGAATGTGGACCTACTCTAGCTAATGTATGTGAAATATGTAATTTTACTCATAGCATTAACCCCCTCTCTCTATTTCCCCATTTCCTCTTTACCTCTCTTCAAAGTAAATTCCTCCCTTGTACATTGTACAAACACTTTGACACATGTTTAGTAGAGTATTCCTATGTGATACCCATCCTAATGGCCACCCGAAATTCTAATTAGTTTACATTCAATAACTAAGAGCCTCCCAATACCAAATAAGGAGGGTCTTAACCCCGTGACTATTGGTGAAAACCAATCATCTTCATTGTAATAAATTATTTCCTCAACAATTTCATCAAAAATCTACATTTAATAATTTTCATTCTATTTTTACATATATATCTATGAATACCTATTTAAGTAGAACATTTGGAAAAAAATACATTTACATGGAACATGTTAGAAATAGTGAGGTAATTTAATGTGAAATAGGTTTACATTGGGGAAATGAATAAAAATTGAAGGAGTCTACAAACTAGGAGGATTTTAAATGAATTTTATTTTCTATCTACTGAGATAACATTATTACACAAGGGATTCTAAAAATATTCAAAATTTAACTTGAATGTTTTCAAGTTGAAACATAGGTTTTAATTTAAGCTCAATGATGGAGAATGAATTTGATAAATCAAAGGTGTGAAAATGGGAATTGGTATATCATTCATAACAAATTGAAGTATCGATCTACCTTTTTATCAAGAAGATCTAAGTAACTACAATTATTTTCACTAATTTATGTAAGACTATTATGGGAACACATAAATTAACTATTTTTTCAATTTACAAGTTTAATGCAATTCTTACATTCATTAGGAATTTCAATTCAAAATTATTTATGCTTATAAAAGGAAATATATTTTAGAAAAATTTGTTATAGAATACCATCATGTAAGCAATGATGTTGTCTTCAACAATATTTTCATGAATGTGAAGATGCTTTGAATACCATCATTTATTGATAGAATTATTTTTTTAAAGACATAAATGTGTTTTTTTATATTAATTAATTCATAAAATGTTTTATTAAGATGAAATGTCTCTTTATACATCATGGATTTTAGCCATGAATATTTGTCTCCAACTTTAAAAATGAAAGTAAATAATCAATTAATATTTGATAGGAAAATATGCGTTCTTGGGTCCATTTCTCATATATTGAATATGAAGTATTAAACAATATTGAAGGAATGATTTCAATATAAAATTTTCAAATCATGAGGATTCCTTCTAAAAATATTGTGGTAGCCTTTGTCGATCCCTTACAAAAATAGTTTTGTTAAAAGAAGCTAAAATAGGAGACACGTTATTATATAGAAAGTATGTACCAAAATCAAAATGCCACATGCCAATAGCACATCAAGAACCAAAAATAGACTAATCACACATGTATTTATGCACAAAAGAGGTGTAAACATTAACATTAAAACATATATTAGGGGATACCATTTTACATACCAAATCAATATTAGCACTTGATTTTCCTAATAATCTAAGAAGAAACATATATACCGTGTAGCCTTCAATCGATAATTTTATGAACCCTAGGGCTAGAACAAAGAAGAGGACACTATAAGGCCTCAAATTCTACATTGGCAATTCAACATAAATGGTTAATATTTAAGGGGGTAGAACTAATGGTATATTATCCCAAATAATGTAATATCGGGAATAATCATTGAAAAAAGCTAAATAATGATAGATAATGTAAAAATCACCGACAATGAGTGGGAAAAATGACTTAGTTGATATTTTGAAGTATGTGCTAATTTGGGCTGATTTGATGACTGAAAAAGACTAGAAATGATCTTACAGAGCTTCTCCACTAAAAATGTTTCTTGAACCACTACCTAGACCAAAGCATATAGTACGACCCAAAGCATACCCATGTTATGGCCCTTTCGTACGCCCATGTACCTACACTTTCAACTCCTAAAACTTCTTGGGTCTATGAATTGCTTCCTTATTTTTTCTTATCTATAATTTAGAATTTTAACACTGTGTGATGTTTATTGTGTAGTTGATTGAATAATCAAAACCCTATATGTTGAAGGAGTTCTACAAAACAAACAATACTAGGGTTTTGGGAACCCTTGTGCACCATCGATGTCACCACTACTCTGAAGAGGGATCAAACCACACATTATTCTCACCTAGAATGAGAGATTTAGAATGTATGTAGCCATATTGATAATCATGACCTTGCAATAATGTGATTATACTTGACCTTTTCCCTCGCTTGACTTGACTTTGATAATGTGCCTTTTGTACTTACATATCTAAGTGGATGAATTCCCTAGAATGAGTATGCATAGTATATAAAGCTCAAGGGAGCCTTGGAGTGATTTTGCTTGTGTTTTCTCATTAAATTGTTAGGTGCCAAGTAAATAGAATGCCATCCTTAATGAGAGATGAATAAATTACTTATATATGCGTTTTGGATATGGAAAACTTGGATAATTATAACTAAAAGTGTACCAAGGAATTCAAATTTATAAAAGTATTGCTAGAGGAAGAGGAACCAAAGTGGCCAAGTCATCCCATAACATATGTACATTATGGCCCTTTTTGGATGCTTTATGGTCCCAAATACATGCAAGAGTAATTTGAGAGTTAGATTTGTGATATTGCAAGCTATAGTCTGACTTGATGGATTAATATGACCATTATGCAAATAAGTAGGTTGTATGTGTAAGAAATAATGAGTGGGATATAGCTCATGATAACATAATTGACCAAATTGAAAAAGTGTGGGCTAGTGTAAGAGTATTGTACAATTTATGTTGTTGTAAAACATGAATTACCAAAATGAGTTTCCATATTTCCTTCCTTTAAGTATGGAATTGAAATTTTTGTACTTAAAGAAAAAGTCACTTGAATTTGTAGATACACTTTTCCTTCACTCAAGTACCTTGTGTTTGCACTAGGACTATATATTTGTTTTGGTTGTGTTTATTTTTCCAAAATGAGTACATGTAGAGAAAAGTGTAGTCAATGTCCATAGTATAGGAAATTAAACTTTAACATGAAAATCTTGAGCTTAGCTTCAAAATTGCAATATGTAAGTAGAAAAGTAAATTAAGGAAAGAGTACACCTAATTGTTTTGTGAGAAAGGGAAGAGAGTACTCCCACTACCATTTCCATGGATATTTTATGCCCTTTGTGTTGGAGCTAGTTAGAAGGACTTGATGGTGATTAGTACCCAAGTAGAATGTGCTAAAAAGAGTAGAAATAAGTGCAAATTCACCCCATATTGTGAAGAGAATTTTATGGAGATAATTCCAACTACTTTACATCCCTTCACAGAAATATGGGCAATGGGAAGTCAATCCTAGGAGAATAATAGTCACCTTGACACTTCCTAAGACCCACAGATAAGTGTCATTGTAAATGAACATGAACCCAATTGATTTATAAATGATGACATAATGTACCGGGTAAATACTATCTTGTGTGTACCCTTGGTGCCACCATAATTTAAACTGTACCATGCATCATTTCATTGAAAATGAGTGAAAATCGTGTAGATGTCTCTAAATGAGAAAATTATTGAATTTCCCCATGATGGAAGCGTATGGAATGGACCATAACATATAGATGTCATGGTATTTTTTGTATAGTTGTTTCCTGTATGTTTTTTCGACCCAAGTCATTTTAAACCTTTTCTAGGATTTCGAACTATCTTAATTTTTACCTATTATTTTGTTTCCGATTTTGAGATTCCATGAAGATGAGATATCATTCGATGGTTTCTCCCTTATTTTGGGTGCGTGAGATAGAGCAATGTGATTGTGGCCCAACCAAGAGAACCTATAGCTAAAGTGAAAATGTATTGTAAGATTCTTGCAGAGGGAAAATTAGTTTTGCATGGTGTATACCATGGTACATACATAATAATATAATAGTAAACTAGAAAAGTGTTAGTAAAATAAATAAGAAAACAATATAATGGATGTATGAAAAAACATGCAAGGACACACAAATAGAATATCATGGAAAATAATATGCTTCATACATGGGACACCACTTAGGATTTCGTAATTTATTCGAGGCACTTAAGGAAAACATGAAACATTCAATTAACATAATGCATTGCTTATAAACAAATGAAAACACAAAGAAATCATGTAAACAACTCATAATGTGCAGATGATTCCTTCAGGAAGTTACCTCGCAAAATAAATACTACAAATGAAGCACCCATTAGCATTATAGGGTAATAAATAGTATGACACAATGTATTAACTAAGTGAATGAGGTAATATAAAGTAAAGTAGTAATTATTGGAATAATTTCACTTGTATGTGAGAAAGCATAAAGTGGATGCCCCCATTAGCTATGGAATAGTTGGTAGAGAGTAAAGTGTTAAGCATCCGACATCATGTAACAATCGATCGGTGTGTAGCATGTATTCAACTCAATGTACCATGTGAATGCACATGTATATATAAAAAGGATATAGTATACAAATGATCAAGATAACATGATAATTAATATGTAACGTGAACAATATAAGCATCCAAGAGAAACAATCATGAAAGAGAAATGCAAACATTTTTGGATGTTTGCATATATTTAAATGTTTTTGTATTTTTAATATATATGAATGTTTTTGGATTTTTAGGCCCCCTTATGGCATAGATGAAAACCTATTCTCGAAGAGAAGGAAAAGTGATCCAAGAATGCCTTAGGGGGAATATTTATATTTTTAGTGCTTTTGATGAATATAAATTATGCAACTAGTGAGGGAAACATGGTTTTCCCTAAGAGTGTGTATACAAAGTGAGGTTAGGATGTGTGGAAACTGCCTCAATAGTCAAGTTAAACCTATAAACAAAGTGTGTCACTAGGAAATGAAGGCAAAGTCAGATGCCCCCTATATGGGAGTTAGATTAGGTCCCCTTGTTAGAGCCTATAAAAAGGGTCATAGAAACCTATTTTGTAAGTAGAAGGGAGGGTGTTCTATGAGCACTCATACATATTTGACAAAGGATACCCATTTAGGCATATTATTAATTCATATATATAATGTTCATGGGTATTTTAATAGTTTTTCCTGTAATAGTTGCAAGGTGATACACACCATTTCCGATTTTGTCCATAATAATTAATGGACCTAACCAATTAGGTTTGAATTCACATTTGATGGAAGCTTCCTCATTAGTATTCTTTTGATTTTATTTGAGGACCATGCCACTAATATTGGATTCTTATGAGCGGAATTTGTGATTATATGTTTGTTTGATATGTTCCTGGTACTTGTAAAGATTCTCTAAATCTTGTATACATTTTTAATCAATAATTTCTAACTCATTTAGGTGTTTCTCACAATACTCATTATATTTGAGTGAAATAATTTGCAGTCATTTTTAAAGCGTGGAGAAAAATTATACAATTCCAACGACATCTTGTTTGCGGGAAATGGAGCTCATTTGCAAAAGTTATAGCCCGCTGAAATTTTTGGGCAACTGGCAAAATTTGGAGTTTTGTGCGGGTTGGACGTGTGCATGCTTCGCCAAGTGTTTCAATTATATTGTGACACGTGGATGAATTGTGTGTGACGTACTAAAAAAATGGGTTTTGGAAGCGCGGTCTTGGACACTCGTTCTGGACAAATGGACCCCGCTATTTACTGGCTGGGGGCCCTCAGCCAGGTTCGACACACTCGATTATGGAGGGGTGCCTTGGCCTCCTTCTCATTTAATCATTAAACCAACTTGTGTATATAAACTCCTATAATTGCCTTTGTGCTATGCATGTGGGACATTTAGGCATGCATTATTTAAATTATGCAAATTTCCCACGCATTTTTTTTATTAACTACCATATTCCATGCATTATCCTAGCTAAACTTTCCACGCATTGCATATTAATTCACTATACCACATTCCACGCCTTATCCTTATCCAAACTATCCATGCATTATCTATTGTTAGCACCTAAAATACCAACCATGATGTCATCCAAGATATGCGCCTCTACATAAGCAAAACACGGTGGCTCTTAAGCCAATTCAAACCGCCCTCCATGCATTAATAAATGCTTACCTTTTTTAACGCCCCCACAATGTGGGATAAAACACTTCAAAAGCACCTAAGGAGAAGGAGGAGAAGTGGAGGGGATTGGAACAGCTGACCTCCCAAGCAAAAGTATAGGTGCCTAACCATTGCGCCAGCTATTTGGAAACAGTATAAAAGGAGAGATATTATATTTGTATAGCATTCGGGACTGTGTGAAATTATTGTAATGCTCATAACTTGAGCTAGGAGTGGAATTTGGAGGAGATGTAAAAAGAAACCCCTATTATTTTTGATAGAGGAAGACTGTGAGAAGGTTAGAATTTTGTAGAATTCTTTGTAAAGAATTATTTTCAAGATTTTAATAGATCGGTCCCATTCAATTAGGACCCGAGATGTAGGCCTCAAGCGCCGAACTCCGTTATCAATTCTTGCGTCAATTCTTTGGTGAATCCTCTTCATTTCTTTCAATATTTGCCACAAGTACTTGCAATTTTTATTCTTTTATTAAAAATACAAAAGGATATAATGCTCAAATTTTACATCGAAAATCAATACAAAGCAAGAAAAATGTGTGTGCACAATTGCTAGTTAAATTTGGTTTTAGATCATTGGTATCAGAGCTGGTTTTGACTGATTTTTGGTTCAGTTTAACGTGTTTTGGATTGCAAGTTGTGTGTTGGATGTTAACAAGGTCTCGATCTAAGAAGGGTGAAGGAGAGTTAGTTGAAGGAGATCCCAAAATTGGTACCGAGATGATCTCGAAGTCCTCTGATGGCGGATCGAGAGGAAGTGGAACAAAAATTTCATCAATCATTCCAACAGATGAAGGAAATGGTGGAAGAAATGTACCAAGATAGCAAAGGGAAAAGGGAACTAGAGGAGGTAAGAAAGAAGAAAGCTCTAGTTCGACATTCCAAAAAGAGACTCTTTAAAATCTGATTTTCTTTCATTAAAGTTAGATATCAAGTTTGAATTGCCTATGTATATCTTTGGAGAGCTAAATGCGAGAGAAGTTGGATAAGCTGGGTCAAGCAAATAGAAGTATATTGCGGGGTTTAGGAATTGTTGATGATGAAGCAAAGATTCATCTAGAAACTCTTGGATGGGTGGCACAACACTCATTTGGTGGGAGAGTAAGCTTCGAGGAAGTGGAAGAAAACAAAGGTATAGAAATCACTTCTTGAGTGAATTTGTTTCAAATCTTAGGCAACAATTTTATCCTCTTGGTTATAAGCAACAAGCTATGATGGATTGGAAAACATTAAGACAAACTAAGGGAAAAGTGTTCAAGAATACACACAAGAATTTAGGAAAAGGGCTCTAATTCTAGGAATTTCCCTAAACACAGAAGAAACATTGCTCAAATATATTGGTGGATTGCATAGTTATCTAAGGCATATGATACTTGTTTTAGGTCCTACTAATCTTGATGCAGTATGTGTTCAAGAAACCCATTTGGAAGCACGAGGGAAAATGACAAAGGAGTCCTCTTTCTCTTCTTTTAATCAGAAGAACAAGCAATCTAAAGGAAAAGGTTGAAAGAACAAGGAAAAGGAAAGGGTAAGCATAAAACAAACTCTACTGTTAAGAAGGAAGATGAAAAACCATTTTGTAATCATTGTAAAAAAAACCATGATGAGTCTAAATGTTGGAAATTACATCCTGAAAAGAAGCCTAAATGGATGGTTAAGAAAGGAAAAGAAAAGAAAACAAACACTGTAGTGCATGATCTTGGTTTTGATTCAGGTGATGAAACCAAAATCACAGCTATGAGTTTTCAAGGTAAATCAACTCTTTCAATTTCCAACAATAGCACTACAGATGTTGCATCTTCTTCTAGTAAACAAACTATACTTGACGATAAGAAAAGAAATGAGCTTTTCCACATTAGAGTAATTTCAAAGCATACAAAAATTGATACTCTTTTTGATAGTGGATCTCAAGCTAATCTAATTTCTGAGGAGGTTGTTAAGAAACTAGGACTCAAAACTAAACCACATCCTAAGCCTTATCCTTTGAAATTTGGGTTTGTGATGATGCAAGCTGCGAGTAACTAAAACTTGTACTTTGATTTGCCATTACTGAGACAAGTTTATTGATGAGGTTGAATTGGATGTAGTTCCTTTGGATATTTGTGGGGTGGTTTTGGGAAGTCCTTATTTGTATGATCGTAAAGCAATCTTCTATAGGGAAGAAAATAAATATTTTCTTGTAAAGGATGGAATTGAGTTTATTATTAGAGCTCACCATGAAAAGAATAATCTATCCTTGGTAACTGCAGGTCAAATGAAAAGGCTTGTAAACTCAAGCAAAAGTTTTGTGCTCATGGTGGTCAAAGCCAAGGAAAAAGAAAATGAGATGGCTTTTGAGACTTGCGATCTAAAACATAAGGATGAATTGGTAAAAATTGTTTCTCATTTTGATGATGTTTTTCAGGATCCACAGGGTCTACCTCCCAAAAGAGGGGTTCAACATGAGATACAATTGCTTCAGGATGCACCTCTTCCCAATATCGGAATGTACAGGTTGTCAGTAGTAGAGAACGAGGAAATCAAGAGACAGGTAATGGAACTTTTGGCTCAAGGTATAATTCATCCAAGTACATCCCCATGTGGTTCACCAATTATATTGGTTCCTAAGAAGGATGGCACTTGGCGAATGTGTGTTGATTTCCGTGCTTTAAACAAGATTACTATAAAGAATCGTTACCCTCTTCCTAGAATAGATGATTTACTGGATCAATTAAAGAATGCAATTTATTTCACTAAGTTAGACTTAAGAAGTGGTTATCACCAAGTAAGAATTGCAGAAGGTGATGTTTGGAAAACTACTTTTAAAACAAAACAGGGATTGTTTGAATGGTTAGTGATGCCTTTTGGTTTGTGTGATGCCGTGCAACATTCATGAGAGTTATGAATGAAATTTTAGACCATTCATTGATAATTTGTTATTGTCTACTTAGATGATATTCTTATTTTCGAGTAAGTCATGGGATGAACATGTTAAACACATCCGAGAAAGTCTTAGATGCACTAAGGAAGAGAAATTGTATTTGAAGATGTCAAAATGTGAATTTGGAAAAACATCTTTAATTTACTTGGGTTATATTGTAGGAAATGGAGAATTGAGAATTGATCTTGCAAAAATAGAGGTTATTGTGAAATGGCCTAGACCCACAAATGTGACGGAAGTTAGAAGTTTTCTAGGTGTAGTTCATCTTGGAGAAAATTTATTGCTAACTTCTCATATATTGCATCTCCTTTGCATGCTTTGACAAGTATTAAACAGGTCTTTTAGTGGGGAGAAAAAACAACAAAAGCATTTGATACTTTGAAAGAGAAGATAAGTACCGCTCCGATCTTGGCACTTTGGATTTACAACATTCATTTGAGATTGAGACGGATGCTAGTGACTATGCTGTGATGGGGTAGTTTTGATGCGAACAAAGCGACCGGTGTGTTACCATTCGAAACCTTTATAAGTGCGGTAAGAAACTATCAACTTATGATAAAGAGTTGTATGCTTTGGTTCAAAGTGTTAAAAAGTGGAAGCATTATTTAATGGGAAAAGAAACAATTATCCATATTGACCATCAACCACTTCAATACTTACAAACACAAACCAAATTGCAGCAGTCTAGACATTTCAGGTGGATGGGATTTTTGCAACAATTTCATCTTGTAATCAGGTATAAAAAAGGTATTCAAAACAAGGTTGCCGACATGTTATCAGACCACCGGTGGTAGTAGCATCTATTCTTTTGCGCAACATAGTTCTTTGGCTCATGTTAGTTCTGAGGAACAATATGTAAATGATGTTGATTTTAGAGAAGTGTATGAGGATCTAGTAAGTGGGAAACAAGTAGGAGAAAAAGATTATCATTTGCATGAAGGATTGTTATATCATTATGGAAAACTTTGTATTCCAGAAAATGAGCGTGTGCATATGATTAGGGAAGCACATACTTCTCTTATTTTCAGGGCATTTTGGTGTTAGTAAGATAGTTGCACATTTACAAAAATATTGCTATTGGCCTAGAATGCATGAACATGTAAACCGGTATATTAAGGGATGTGTTCTTTGTGCCACAAGCAAGCCAAGTAACAGGAAATTAGGACTTTACACTCCTCTTCCTGTTCCAACACGGCCTTGGGAAAGTGTTTCCATGGACTTTGTAGGAGGCTTGCCCATGACACGGAAGAAACATGATTACTTATATGTGGTAGTGGACAGATTTAGCAAAATGTGTGTGTTGGTTCCATGTACTAAACAAATAACTGGTGAGGGAACTGCACATTTATTTTTCGGTTTGTTTGGGTTCATTTTGGTTTACCTACTTCAATCATATCTGATCGGGATTCTAGATTTCTTGGGAATTTTGGTCAACATTGTGGGGGTTAATGGACACAAAACTAAAAAAGAGCATTGCTTTTCATCCACAGACTGATGGTCAAACAGAGGTTGTAAACCGCACAGTGGTACAATTACTTAGGGGCTATAGTAACAAACATCCTAAATTGTGGGATGAACATCTTTATTATGTGCAACATGCTTATAATCGTGCCTTACATTCTTCTACTTTGAAGTCTCCATTTGAGACTTGTTATGGATATCTGCCTAATTCTCCATTAGATATATATTATGGACATGAAACTGTTGTTAATGGTGCAAGTGATTCTGACAAGGCTAAAAGATTTGTGTAGAGAATACAACAGGTTCATCAGTATGTCCGTGAACAATTGGAGAAAAGTCAGGCTAAGTACAAAGCTAGGCATGATAAACATAGAACTGATCACAAGTTCAAAGTTGGTGATTCAATTTGGCTTCACATCAGCAAGGAAAGACTGACAGGTGAAGGTAAAAAATTGAAACCTATACGGTATGGTCCATTCCAAATATTGGAAAAAATTGGTAACAACGCTTTCGGTTGGATTTACCTCCATATATGCAAATCTACTCAGTTGTAAATGTTGAGAATTTAAGATTGTATGAACCGCCTATGATTGTTGATCATGATGATTCTAACATTATGCCTTCCATTGATGATTTTTCTCCTGAGTATCTTGATGAGTTACAGGAAGACATCATTTTGGATAGGAAAGTAAGAACTTTGCGAAGGGGTGATATTGAGTATCTTCGTGTTGGGTTCAAAGGCATGCATCGAACAAGGCTAAATGGATGGAAACCGGAAAGGTGAGGGAGAAATACCCTCACCTATTCACCAATTAAGTTGACTTTTGGGGTCCAAAAGTTTCTCAGTGGGGAGGAATGATCAGAGGATCCTCATAGAGAAACACCGATCTAAGATCTTCTCAGAATAAGTTGTAGTCATTTTTAAAGCGTGGAGAAAAATTATACGATTCCATCGATATCTTGTTTGTAGGAAACGGAGCTCGTTTGCAAAAGTTATAGCCGCTGAAATTTTTGGGCAACTGGCAAAATTTGGAGTTTTGTGCAGGTTGGACGTGTGCACGCTCGCCAAGTGTTTCGATTATATTGCGACACGTGGATGAATTGTGTGACGTACTAAAAAAATGGGTTTTGGAACGCCGGTCTTGGACACTCGTTCTCGGACAAATGGACCCTGCTATTTACTGGTTGGGGGCCCTCAGCCAGGTTCGACACACTCGATTATGGAGGGGTGCCTTGGCCTCCTTCTCATTTAATCATTAAACCAACTTGTGTATATAAACTCCTATAATTGCCTTTGCGCTATGCATGTGGGACATTTAGGCATGCATTATTTAAATTATGCAAATTTCCCACGCATATTTTTTATTAACTACCATATTCCACGCATTATCCTTTAAACTTTCCACGCATTGCATATTAATTCACTATACCACATTCCACGCCTTATCCTTATCCAAACTATCCACGCATTATCTATTGTTAGCGCCTAAAATACCAACCATGCGTTGTCCCAAGATATGCGCCTCTACATAAGCAAAACACGGTGGCTCTTAAGCCAATTCAAACCGCCCTCCATGCATTAATAAATGCTTACCTTTTTAACGCCCCCCTGATGTGGGATAAAACACTTAAAAGTGCCTAAGGAGAAGGAGGAGAAGTGGAGGATTGGAACAGTGACCTCCCAAGCAAAAGTATAGGCGCCTAACCATTGCGCCAATTGTTTGGAAACAATATAAAAGGAGAGATATTATATTTGTATAGCATTCGGATTTGTGTGAAATTATTGTAATGCTCATAACTTGAGCTAGGAGTGGAATTTGGAGGAGATGTAAAAAGAAAACCTATTATTATTTTTGAGAGGAAGACTGTGAGAAGGTTAGAATTTTGTAGAATTCTTTGTAAAGAATTATTTTCAAGATTTTAATAGATCGGTCCCATTCAACTAGGACCGGAGACGTAGGCCTAGGCCTCAAGCATCGCTGGTGAACTCCGTTATCAATTCTTGCAGTCAAATTGCTGGTGAATCTCTTCATTTCTTTCAATATTTGATCATTGGTAGGAGTATGCACACTTGCAGTTTTATTCTTTTATTAAAAATAGTGGTAAAAAGGATATAATGCTCAAATTTTACATCGTTTTAAAATCAATACATATAATTACAAGTAAGAAAAATGTGTGTGCCATGAATTGACAAATATCTTCACCAATGGTGGTGTGATAGTATCTTTTTGCAAAGATTTATAAGACATAACATTTCCACTATAGTGACCTCCACATAAACTATCGTGGATTTTCTATAGGTTTAGATGAATTTTGTTAACCCAAGGCAATGTAGGAGAGGTGCATTGAAATCACATTTTGAATAATAATACCCAGTTAGAACATAGTGATAAGCCTCTCTTAATAGTGACACACTACGTATTGCGATGCATTATCGGGGAAAGCTTGTAGGTAAAGAAAGTTGTAGATATCAATATATCATTCGGATTAACAACACTATGTGTGACCACAAGAACTAGTATGTCTTTGAGTGTTCAAGATTCGAAAAAAGGATGACATAAATTTTGAATAATAAATGTAATATGGTCATCTGTGATGTGGAGTGGTACTAGAGAGGAAGCACTAGCCATAAAATCTACGTTTATATTATCTTTATGAGGGATGGTGGAAATAGTGTAAGAATTGAATCTAGCTAGAAGGTTCTTAACAACTATATTTTATGGAATTAGTTTCTCTTCCTTTCTTTGATAAACATTGCTAACCTAATTGACAATGAGCTAAGAATATTTGAAGATTAGAAGATGGTGTTTTTGGAGAGTGTGGGATGTTGATAGGCCAAGTATAACTGTTTCATATTCAACAATGTTATTTATGTAGGAAAATCCTAAGCAATAAGCAAAGGGCATGGGATCACCAAGTGGCATGATGAGAACAATATCAGACCTAGCTCGGTGGCACAATGATAACCATCAAAATACATATTCTATACTTATGAATCAATTTTTTTAGTAGAATAGTCATAAAAAAATTGTCTTAAAAGAGGAGAAGGGTCATATACAGGGGATTGCAACTAGCTGATCAATGATAACTTGTCCTTTTATCAATTTTTGTGGAACAAACTTGAGAGATCAAATTTAGTAAGCAAAATCATCCATTGGGATAAAAATATGGATAAATGTGTTCATGAAAGAAAATACCTGCAATGGTTCCACTTTAGTAATAACATGCATTTTTCATTTATCATGTAGTGAAGTTTGTTTGTGAAAAAAATAAGTCCTAAGAAAATTTTCTCAGTGTAAATGTAAATATATTCATATGATAGTAATGTGTGACTAATATAGTAGACAATGTATTCTAAACAGGCCTCATCATGTTGATAAAGTAAGGCATCCAACACATTTAAGGTTGTAGAAATGTATAAAAGTAACGATCACTCTGGGACAAGAGGTGCTAAGACCGGTGACATGAGCACATAAGATTTTAAGTTCATATTGTAGGTCAAAAGAAGAATTGAAACTTCGGATAATCTGCATTACAAGGATTAACATGAACGTTTCATTCCCGTATTAGAACCATCATCGGGGTGGGCATTTGCTTGACTAGAAATGGAGTCAATAATTTTTTCAATAAGTGGATAAGGAAAACTATCTTTAGGGAAGGCTTTGTTAAGATAAAAAAAATTGATGCAACAACAGATTAGGCCCTTAGGTTTCATTACTAGAATGATATTGGAAAACCATTGTAGATAGTCAATGCTTGATAAATCTAGCATCAAATAGTCATTGCATTTCTTCTTTAACCAATAAGGCCACATGAGGGTGCATATTATGAATTTAATATTGTACAGGTTTAACACCCTCATGAAGTAAGATGTTGTGCATGGATCTTTGAAGCGTCAATGTCGAGCATGTCATTGTAGTGTAATGCAAAGATAAGCCTGAAAAACCTTAGGGACCTATGGAATATTATTTTCCTCGGTATCACTAAGAGATGTAGCCAAAAGAACCAAGCGGGTGTCATCGGTAGAACCAAGGTTATATGATGTGGTCTCTTTAGTAAACATGGTGGTTTGGTCCTCAACATAAGGTTGTATTGAAATAATGTTGGATGTATTTGTGTCTATATAAGTATGGTCACTTTTTCCAAAGTAAGTAATATTGTGTAGTGAGTGGGGAAACTTTTTATGAAATTGGGGGAGATGCTTGTAATCCCCTATGTATTTAAGGAGGGCCTCATCATTAAGAAATTCATCCAAAATATGTAATTGAGATGATGTAATCTTGTTAATAAGGTTTGGGTTAACCAACTAAAGCTTATATGTATAAGAAGCATTAAATACCTCTTGGAGGAATTTGGTTGGAAGAAAACGTGGGTTCTGAGACAAAGTGATTGAGGATCATGGGGAATATACCTAATTCCATCCTCATCGAGTTGTTTGGGAAAGGAAATTGGGTCGAAGATTCCCTAGCCATCTCTACCAAGGCCATGCCTAGAAAATCCATGTCATAAGAAATATTTATAACCTATACCATATGTATTATAATCAACAATATGATTTTTGGCTTGACAATGGGGGTATGTGTATTTTCATGCTAAAAAATATTATAAAAAGTGAAGGGCGATGGATTAACTAGAATATCATATACTACTCCATGGTATAAATACTTAACCTATGCATACAAAGTAGAGGGAACACTTTGTTTGGCATATAACCAAGGTCAACATAGAATAATATTATAATTGATATTATTAGGCATAACCTAGCATGAAATATCAAGGGTGTAAGGACCTAATGTAATTGGCAAAGTGATCTCCCTCAATACTCACTTAGGTTTATTGTCAAACCCACATATAAATAGGGAAGAGGGATTAAGGTTGTTATTATAAGGTCTTATTTAATGTAAAAAAGAAATGTTACATATGTTAAGGCTAGAGCCATTATCAACAAGAGCACATTTTACCAATACATTACAGATTTTGTCTTGAATATACAATGGAGGAGCATTATCAATGATAGTTTGAGAGGGAAAATCAGTTGGTGTGAAGGTAATGTATTTATCAGTCATCACAAGAAAAACCATGATATGGGATGATATATAGTTAGTAGAAGTATCTCGAATAGATGCGAGTAACTTTGAGAGTGGTTGTGAGAGTTTACATGCATATTGAGTGGGTCTTGAGGAAATTTAACAAAGAGGTATCTATTATAAGCTCTAAAAACACAAAGTAAGAAAATCACATACATGTAAACATGTGAGATTAAGAAAATGCATAGTAAAACCAATTTGGGGATCTAGGGAAACTAGGGTTTAGCCAATGTTAGGTTACTAAATGATTTAGCCTAAATGGTTAATCTTTAAGGGGATAATAATTTATGGTAGATCATCCTAATCATTTAGTTTCCAAGGATAATAAGAGAAATATTAGGAATAATCATTTAACAAAGCTAACTAATGATAGACAATGTAACAAAACACTAAGAATGAGAGGGAGAAGAGGGCTTAGCTGCTATTCTAACTTCTATTCTAATATGGGCTGACCTAATAACTGAAAAAGGCTATAAATGATTTGATAGAACTTTACCACTAAAACAATGTCCCCTTAACATCCGCTTAGACCAAAGTCTATAGTACAAACCAAAGAATATCATGTTATGGCCATTTCTATATTCCTTATCCCTCTACACTTTCAACTCCTAAAACTTCTTGGGTGTTGCACTTTACTTCCTAATCTTCTCCTATCTATAATTTGGACCTTCAACACTATGTAATGTTCTTTGTGTAACCGATTGAATCTCGAAAACCCTAGATGGCGAAGGAGTCCTATAAAACAAACACTAGTTGGGTTTTGGGAAACCCTATGCACCGTTGATATCACTACTACTATGAATAGGGCTCAAACCACACATTGTTATCACCTATCATGTAATATCTATAATATATTCAACCATATTGATAAGCATGACCTTGCATATAGTGTGATTGTTTTTGAGATTTTCCTTAGCTTGACATGACTTTAATAATGTGCCTTTTGTACTTGTAGATCTGAGTGGATGAATACCCTAGAATGAGTATGTAGATTATATAAATATCAAAGGATTCTTAGAGTGGATTTTTCTTGTGATTTATCTCAATTTTTCTCATTAAAAGGTTAGTTTTCAAGTAGGTAGAATGACTTCCTTAATAAGAGATGAATAACTTGTTTATATATATGTTCTAGATCTGGAAAAATCGGATACTGAGATGACTATAAGTGCATCTAAGGAATTAAAAATGAGAAAAATAGCTTTAGAGGAAGAGGGACCAAATTGTCGGGATGACCCATAGCGTATAGGTGTTATGGCCCTTTCTAGACACTGTGGTCTTAGATGCATGTGTGAGTAATCTAAGAGTTGGTTTTGTGATACACAAGGGTATATCTTAATTTGATGGATTAATATGACGATTATGCAAAAATTAGGTTGGATGTACAAGTAAGAATGAGTGGAAGATATCTAGGGATAAAATAATTGGACAAATTGAGAAAGTGTGGGCCGGTGTTAAAGTGTTGTATAGTTTGTTTTGTTGTAAGACATGAATTACCAAAATGAGTTTCTACCGTTGGTGCCCATAATTGCCATGTTTGATTCTAGGCACCATTTTGTGAATTCCATAAATACTTTTCAAGCCTCTGTTCATTCTTTGTTTTTGTATTTGACCTCTCTCGAGTTTTATGGTTGTATCTTAAGCTCCTAAGCTTAAATAATGTCATGTTTTGACCTTATAAGCCTTTGTCTTTGTTTTTACCTTAACATTTTTTTGTCCCTCACTAAGGTTTCATGTTGAATGGAAGAAAAATGGGTGTGTTTACATTTCAAAGTGTGATATGGGAACTTAGCCATTTTTAAAGGATTTCTTCATGCAATTTACAAAATGAAAATCTATCCCTTAGGCCCAAAAATGGAATATTATATGTATTTGGGAAATTGGGCCTTAGTCATAGATTTGTATTTTTCAATGTTACAAAATGTATATATACCCCCACGCCTTTAAGGAATATTCTCTTAATATTCCCTTCTCCATTCTTCCTTTGAAGACAAGTTAAGAGATGCAAGTTGCAATTTGCTATTCCATCCTCGAACCATGTCGAATAAAATATTCAAGGAATCTGAAGGTCATGAGTAGAAATGCATATTGCATTTTGCATTTTTAAATCCTTGCACTTTTCCAATATGAAGAATGAAATTGTATCCCCAAATCCCGATGGAAAGGGGACACATGGAATCTCCATAGTGAACATATGAAAATTACACTTTGCACCATGCATTTTTAAATTTCATGAAAAAATCAAAAGGAAAACACATATATGAAGCCCATAGAGGAAGGAAAGTGTGGCAATATCTTGGAGTTTTAAAAGGAAAATACATTTAATAGTTGGTATCCTTGCACCTTTGCAAGATACAAGTTTGACCCCAAAGTATGGTAGGAATTTTTGGTCAACGGGACACATGGAAAGATAAGGGAGAATATGAAGAGATTTGTAAAGTGCACTTTGCATGTTTTTGTCTTTGCATCCATGAAAAATGTAAAATGCATTTTCATTGCTAGGTATCAGAAGAAGGAACAAGTATCATCATTTTTCACCACACAAAAATTAAAGTAGTTGGTGGGCCACATATTAAACTTTAAGAGGTAGACCAATAAGCAAATGACATGTCACTAAAGTGAATTCAACATGGTAAACTTATCCACATTTAACAATCACATTCAAACTTGATTCATAAGATCAATGACTATAAATATGAAAAATACAAGAATATGTCCGCCATTAATGAAAATGTGCAAGGAACTATACGATAAATTTTTTGGCTAAGTCCCATACTCTGCATTCAAATTTCAAGTTGTTGAGAATTCTGGAGCCCTAGAATGTGAATAATTCCTTAATTATTGTGAATTATCTATTCAATTGAAACAAAGAAAGATGTTTAAAGGCTCGGCTGGTTTTAAAACATGAAATTACAGTTATCTTGGCATACATGGCTAGATGAAGAACCTCATTTTGGGGATTTTTGAATGCATAGATGCATACAAAACTAAAATTGAAAAAAAAACAGAGGATAAAAATGGACCTTAACCCATCATAAACATTATATATACATAAAATTAAAAAGGGGGATTCTATAGGGGCCCTAAACCTATGAAAGTATATACAAAACATATATGATGTTACAAAAGATAATAAAAATTTTACATCATGTTTTAGTTTTTACAAATTATTCTGTAAAAATTGGAAGAGGGTCCAAAAATTTATGCTTACAAGCCACAAACTCCCTGTCATCAGCTGCATTAAACACAAATTGTACATATCCTACTAGTCTGCAGACATCCCTTTAGCCATGATGCCTTGAATGCTCACATGAGGTCCATTGAGAATTTGGACCAACTCTAATTTTCTCTTGAGAGAGTTGACCTAGTTCAAAAGGTCAACTCCTCCCATGAGGGATGGCCTTTTCGAGGAGGATCTTTATATTTTGGCGTTGGAATTGGTTCAAACATGTCTATTGGATTTCTCTTAATAGTGTGGTTTTTATTATAGGGAGGAGTGGGATTCACAATATATTTATTAAGGAAAATACCCTCTTTTCCAGTGCATCTAGTCATTGAGCGATTGGAACCTTCTTTCCCGAGGCTCACCTACGAGTTCAAAGTGTGGGAGCTCATGTTCCAACACCACAATAAAAAAGTAAGACTCTAATGTTTCCATTGTTTTCCCTTGATGATAGGATGACAATGAAGAAAAAATAGCTTTAGAGTGTTCATATGTATATGGTCATGTGGACAGCTAATAGGGTGGATCAAGACCTGAAAAATTATGAATGAGGACATCATCTTGGAAAGTTTAGTCATGAAGGCCAACCACACTATATTATGCATCAAACTCTTAGGGTGAGACACATGTTCATCATCAATTCCAAAGACCATCTTAGTGAAATATTTATCGGGGCTTAAAAGGTGAAAGATATATCACATGTCCTCTAAAGGCAACTATGCCATATTAATTCCCACCTCCATTGATGTCATTATCTTAAGCAAAGTCTCCTTGAAAAATATTACAAGTGTTTTGTTATGAAAAAGAATAAAATAATTTTAATTTATAACGATGGAATGGTGACTTAAAATAACACACTTCCTAGAAAAACATGTTTGATCTTAGTGTCATGTGTTTTTGTAAGGGAAAAATCAAACTTGAAACATGACAACTTAACCCTACTTTGGATTTTTTTCCTTGAAAATCTTCTTAAACACCTCTCTAGATTAGTCTACCCTCTATTTTATTCCTATGTTGATCTTGGAATTACTAATATGTGTTGTAAAACCTTTCCCAAGTGTTTGAAACATTGTGATGAAGTCATTCAATTCTTTCATTGAAGTGTTTTCAATGGTGAATTCTTCAGTAGGCCTAGAAAGGCTATTTTTGATCTTTCTAGGACAAGTGTGCATCCTCCAGGAAAAAATTGAAAGCCCTAAACCATCCAAGATTTTTTTGAAGAGTTTTTAAAGTAATGAAATTATTTTAGGAATATTTATGGAAGTTTCGAGGTTTATGGACAAGAACATTAAAAGTGGATTTTTCAAGGTTGAGGAGATTGCGGTTAAAAACGATACCTAAGCTTCATCAAATGATTCCTACAACTCTTTAGGGATTTATGAGGAAAAAAATTACTCATTGGAAAGATAATTCAATCCTCTTCATGTTGGAACTTTCACATTTTTCACAAGACCTAAACGCTTCTAATGGAAACTCATTTTAATCAGACACACCCCGTTGTCCGAGAAAAACATAGTTTTTGAGGGTTTATAGGAATAATTGGATCTTTAGAACCATTAAATTCATCTTGCAAGATTTTTTTGGAGTCAAATTCATATAAATGTTCATTAAAAAGGCCTCCTAGAGCTCCGAAACTTCATCTTCAAGGTCCCTCTCAAGTTAAGCCATTAATACTTATTCATTTTCATGTTCACAAAAGGACACTTGTCACCTCCAGGTTGAGGTACATTTTTTTCACTCTTATCCCTATATCTCGGGGACAAGAAAATGTGCCCAACCTTAGTTATGCCTCTTGGACCTCCACATGACCTTGATCAGCTCTCTGTAAGCACATTGACCTAGTTTCTAGCCCTCCCGTTGTGTAATGAATGTGTGACATGTCCCAACCCAGGGTGAGGGTGATTTTTTTTTCCCTCTTGTTCCTATCCATTGGGGATAAAGGATACAAAAAGTGTGGCCCATTCTTGTCTTGGATATTATATTTTCATATGACCAAAAATAAGCTCTGCATTGCATTTTTAAGCCCTTTCTCCTCTCCACCTCATCAAATCATAGCTCGCCACTTTTCATCACTATACCAAGGTGCATTTTTTTGTCCCTCTTATCCCTATTCCATGGGGAAAAGGAAATTCACCCCATCCCTGCCCATGCCATGATTCCTCATGTTACCCTGTTTGACTCTCGGTCTTAAGTGCTCTTTTTTTACCCTTCCCCCATTATGCAATCAACGAATGAGACTTGTCAAGCTCACATCTAGGTATATTTTTTGTTCCTCCTGTCCCTGTCCCAAGGGGAAAAAAGGGAAAATAAAATGCACCCCATTCTTAGAAGTTGGAAAACCTAAATTTCACTAAGTGTTTTAACTTTGCTTCTACTTTTCCTATGAACCAAAAGTGCTACAGGAAGTTCTAAAAACTTGAAATAACTCTTATTCACCTCATTCTCTCCATAACTCCATGGTTTTTGTTCCATAAAACCAAAGAACCTGCAAATATTCTAGACACTACCAAAATTTCTCCATAGCTACCATATGCACAAAAATAAAAAATAAAAAGTATTTTTCAACCCAAGAAATGCAGATTTAGATGAGATTTTCACAGTTTTCTTCAATCCATGCACATTCAATAATCCAAGAATAGTAAATCAAATGATGCCCTAATTTTTTAATGGCATAAAACCCTAGTTTGATGCCCTAGATCATGCTTTTTAGTTTCCAAGCATTAGGTGGGTGGATCGAAGTGAAATTTTGAGCACTAAGTCCCAAGAGCGATCCTAATCCAATGAAGTCATTTTTCATCCCAATAAGACGTGGGGAAGTGCTATTTTCCAAAAATATTAAGTATCAGTTACCCTCACTTACTAAAACTAGTAACATTCTTAAAAAGTTAAGTCCTCTCAAAACAATGCACTCAAATAACAATGAAGATGACAAACTAGGCAATTTTTACCAAAAAAGCAAAAAGAAAAAAGTAACTTTCTAAAATAGAAACAATAAAAAATCATCAAAGATACATACATGAAAAATTGAAAATGTTATTAGCATGTTAGGGGTTTCATAATAGTGAATTCAGAGAAAAAAACTCTTTTCAATGTACTCTGAACCGTAACTACTAAAAATAGAAAGTCTCCATTTCAGTTGTAGAAAGTTATTGTCATCTTCATTTTCTATCATATTGTTGATTTGCATAAGTATGAAGTTAAAATTTTCTAGGATTGAGCTTATTTTATCTCTAGTATCGTATTACCTAGATGTGGGTGATAATGATGTTACCCATATGGATGTGGAAGATCTCAAGAATCGGATGCTTGGTGGTCCCCGAGAACCGGTGGAGGAAAAATTATTCACCGAGTTAATTTTATGTAGTGGTTGGTCAACTCGTATCAGTTTAAAGAATTGTGTTGGTTACGCACGTGCTCATCACTACGAGCCAAAGATAAGAATCATAAGGGTGAATGATAGTTCAATTTTTGGTGCTTACTCATAAAGGAATTTATCAATGTATACAAGAGTCCAACCTGGAATAACATGGTTATCATCACAAAATAATTTACATTGGATGAATGGTATAATATAAAATCACACCCTCAAGGCCTAGTATTAGCATCTGGTTGAAACAAGGAATAAATCTCTCCACACATCTCTCCACTTTTTCATATATCATGGTAGAAATTTGTTTTTGATCTTACTCCACGAAAGCTACCAAGGTATATAAATGAAAATATCGTGATTTTGAGCTATGTAGGAAGCTTTCTCACATTAATGGAAAGCTCAAAACCATAAGAAGAAAGGTGTTTCATTCCCTATCTTCCTTGGGATATTCTCCTATAAGAATACTAATGATGATGCAAACTCGAAGCTTCCTTCGGCTCCTCCGAATCTCTACTAATATGTTCCAAGAGAAAACTTTGACATTCAAAGAAACCCAAAAAAATTTCACCTTCCTATCTTGCACCATGTTCTTCAAGTAGATGATTATTGGGTGAATTGTGTAGATGATTTTGAAGTGATGGAATGTGATCATATGAGGATGAAAATTAGACAAATGAGAAAATTCAAGTTTGATTGGTACGAGGATGTGATTAAAGGTGATGAAACTGAAATGTATGATTCCAAGTACCAAGATGTGAAAGCCTCACCCCTCCCACAAGTGTCTTGGAGCATTCGTGAATTAGGGGAAATAAATGAGAAAATCAAAGTAGTAATCAGGAGATCAAGGGAATGGTTCAAAAATAAGAAAGTTTCCCTCATCGCATCGTGGGGAGACTTCCAACTCTTAGAAGACAAGTATCTCATCTTTTCTCTTCAAAATCTACTGAGAAAGCTTCAAGCCATGCTCACTCAAGAGAGCATTCAAAAAATAAATCGGTGGAATCGAGGCTATGTAATAAAAAATATTACACAAAAGGAGAAGAGAAACACAAGATCCTATGAAAGTTTTGGAACAGGGATAAATTGACCCAGCTGATCCATCAATCCTTAAGTTTTCTCAAAGTGTTTCCTCATCGAAGCTATACCGAATCCACTTGTGCAATAAGTTCCATCTAATTCGAGATACGAAAATATCTATCATGCCCATTGTTGAGTCTGGAATAGCTGAGATATTACCGTGGGTGCAAGAGATGATTTGAGGATAGGACCACATGGTTCAACAAGTGGTAGTTCCAAATTTTCAAGCTATATCCATGATGGTGAAAATGAAGAAAGGAAAGTTGGCCCAAGTTACTTCATGCTTCTTCTTTGGGGTTTTATGAAATAAATATGTGGAGGTAGTTAGGCCAAAGGTGATCAAACCTATGGGTGAGATGACTATGTCGACTAAAAATAAGCACCATTCCATTGGGACCGGAAACACATGAGGGATATGCTCACTTGTTTAAGGAATAATCACACCGCTTCTTGCGAGAAATGAGGAGTATAAGGAGAATATAGAGCAACTTGAAGCTCATGTAAGAACCCTCACCTCGTATGGGAAAAATTTCATAGATCGAAATGTCCTTTCATATTTTCTAGTAGAATAAGTTACTCCTATTAGTAACTTTGATCCCAAATCCATCGAAATACTCAAGGCTTCACGATACATGGTAGGGAAAAGTATAAGTGGGTGAGAAAGATTCAAGAAAAAGGTAAAATGTTGCTTCTTGAGATTATTTCATTATTTGAGTACTTTATTGCAACTACCACAAAGGTAAGGATGACAAGAGATGAAATTGAAAAAGTAAAGGAGAATCAGGATAAGGTGTTTCCACTTGTGGAAGAAATGGGAAAAGTCAATTCTTCCATACTGGCGAGAAAGAGGGTATTCAATTCTACATCTAAACACTTGTCTCAAGTTTGGGCTAGAAGTTTTTTTTACTCGGTACGAAATGATAAACCATAATCTTGATGAATTATAATCACACAAGAAATGTAATTCAAAGTTGCAAGATGATGTCAATGCATAAGTACAAAAATTTTGAGTGCTCATAGTGGATGAAAACACTCTAGTAGAGGATCTACTGAAACTATTTGAAGAGCTTATAAATAAGGATGCCAGAGACCCATTTTCTTTCAATGAAGACACATTGGTGTCTCTTGCTAAGATAAGGGATTTTATATTAAACACCACAAAGGAACATCAAACACGGTTCTTGAAATCTAAGAACATCAATTATATCTCTGCAAATTGGCTCAAATCTTTAAGCTTTGTACACATTCCTTTAGATGAGAAGGTTACACCTGTAATGAATCAATATATTAGAGATTTAAAGGAATAAAGATATTCCCAGAAGAAATATCTAAAAGTCCATCAGAAAGTGAATCGGTAGTGGAAAAAACATCATCCTCATCCGAGTAGTTATCTTCTCTCCTTTCTCTCTTTCCCTCCCCATTCCTCCTTTCTTTCATGTTCTATTTCTTTGTTGGGGTTTTACTTTTCACTTTTTTGCCTTATTCATTAAAATATGACTATAGTTGAAAATTGTAATAAGTTTCCCTCAATTAATAAAAATGGGACTTAATTTCTTTCCTAGGAATGTAAAGAGTCACACGTTGTAAAAGTCAAGTGAAAATTCATGTGGGTGGTAGGTGAAGAGTCATGTTTGAAAAATATATATTGTAATGACTTCCTCATTCCAAGATGTTATCAATTTTTGAGTTCATGAGTAGATAGCTATAAAGGACAAGCAAAGATATCACTTATTTTATTTTCCCTTTCATATGTTTCCTCTCTACCTTATGTGTATATTTTTAAACATGTCAATATTGCATGACTAAGAAAAGTGTAACAACTTTTGATGAGTGAATGGATGAAATTTTATTTTCATGGTTTATTTTGTCTTGACATAATTAGCTAAGTTGATTTTCTTTCTAATTTTTTGTTGTTAAAATCTGGTTAATAATTGTAATACTTTTATTAGCGTACTTGTAATATTAACCCCTTCTCTTAGTTTTTCACTCCCATAATCTCACCTTTCTTACAAATTATTCCCTTGCACAAGGTGCAAGCATTTTCTACAAAAAGAGAGTGTGCCTTTTGGATCCCCGTCCTATTTTCTAACCACATAGTTGTTTTTATTTTCATAAAATAAATGGAGCATCCCCTTTTCAAGAAGGAGGGAGCCAATTTGAGAGCATTGGTGAAAAAAACTAATTTTTCCAATGAAAATTTATATTGCCAACAAATCAATTAATTCCAAAGCCATTGTAGATATTTTTGAAAATGTTTGAAAAAAATGTAGGGGATGAATATAATATGTTTGTGCAAGATTGTGTTTCAAAGCTCGATTATGAATTGATACCCATGAGATGTCAAACCAAAGTTGATTTCAAGTTCTTCATCTTCATTCTTTATTATTTCTATTGAACATTGTTTCAAGTAAAGAATCAAATCAAATGACGTGGAAAATAACAAACTATCCCTAAAGGTGCATGCATGATGTTGACAGGTGAGAAAGAGACAAAGTAGAGTTTATTAGATAGAATATTTTCCTAGCTCCATGATGGTCCAATGTCATTCAATCTTGGCATATCAAGATAAGATATTTTCAATTGGATTGGCCTTCCTTCTCATTTTTGATAGACTAAGGGCCTTTATTCCACATTTTGGATAAGCTTCAGAATGTCTCTTGGAGGTTTCTAGGTATATTCCCTTGGGGTATTTTTTTATGTAAGAATAAAGGATTTTATTCATTCTACGGGATGTGTTTTCTCTCTCTTTTAAGGGCTGGATTCTCTAGGTGAAATTATTGGGAAGGTATATTGGGAATTCTCTTATGGGTTGGTTTTAGAAAATTTGGCTTCATTTTGGCTTTGATTTGGGTTTATGCTAAGGTTGTTACAGCTATACAAACATTAGTAGGATTTGATAAAATCTCTATATGTATCCTCAGTATCCTCTTGTAAATGAACAACCAATATCGATTGACATGCAATGTTTTTATATTTATTGTTGCAAATAGATATGATATCAATAAATATTGGTTTTTCTTTATAATTATGTGTTCTACCATTTCAAATACCTACAAGGAATGTTTTGCAGAGTTGATTTTTGACTAGGCATTGAAGGAAATGGTGTTTTTTAGTGTTATCTTGCATTGTTTTCTTTACTTGTAAACTCCTCTACGCAATAATTCTAAATAAATACATTTTTTCATAAGGTGTCTTTTGATTTTAGGATTTGATATGGTGAATGAAATAAACTTTATTTCTAGGTGTATGTGGTAATGTTTCAAGGGTTATTCTATATTGGTTTCATTGATTGGGTGTCTATGAGGATAAAAACCTATAGAATATAAATGTTCTTTTGTTCGGGTTTGAATGCATCATAAATGGTCAAGATCAAGATGGTTAATACAACCTTTTCCTCCCATTAGTTTCTCAATTTCCTCATTTCCATCCCTCTCCCATTTCACACCCACTCTCATATTCACTATTCTTATCCTTTTTTCCTACCCCGTTCTACATATTTCATCACCATTACACATCCCACACAAGATCTATTGGAAAATCACACAACCCTTGCTAATATTATGTGTTTTTTCCCTGATTTGTGAAACTTAGCATCTCAAGAATTATTCAATACTAAGCTATCAACAATATCCTTTGAGTAATGTTTGTGATCACATCAAAATTTTCAATAGTATCCCATGTCTTACTCAACAAGTGTTTTAAGTTCTTTTTTGATTGCTCTCTCAAGTGAGCATCATATTGAGTGGCTACACTTGGTCTCATATTGACCTTCCAACAAGATTGAGGTCTTGAAATATCATATCTCTCCTCTCTCTTTTAGGATACACCTTGGGTCCTCACACCCTAGTTTAGGTAGATAGAAGTAATAGGTGGACAACCACACCATTAGTCAATTTCCTCCTGTCATTCCCATAAGGCATGGTCAAGTGAGATAGATAGATCCCTCCCTAGATACAACACGACACATCAAAAGGTCTATCGTCTCTTCTTAGCCCCTTTCTCATCATTTCCTTATATGGGGTGTTATATTGGGAACCAACACTTTATTGGTGTCATTTCCAGGATATGCATAAATTTTAAATAAGATTTATCAATATCTAGTTTACAAGAGGTTTCCTGTGGTTTTTCTTCACATTTCATGAATCAACTATTTTCTCGTAAGCTCTATGTGGCCATCAATGTCACCAAAACTCTACTAAAAACATTGGCGGGGAATCTTAGATAAGGTTTATTAGCCTTTGGTGTTTAAATTTGTTAAGGATTCACCTGGGAATTCTCAATCAGATTTACACACAATTATTTGGCTAATTCATAGTGAAAAAAATCCGTTAAAAGAAAAGTTATCACTTCTTAAAGTCTAGAGGTTGTAAGAGAGTTTATTCATGAACCCTTAGCTATTTTTATTCAAGGTCTATCAATTTATATCATATCATTTTCAATTTTTAGTTTTGGCAAAAGTATTAATCATGTTTCAATGGTCGGTTTACATTTTCTAGAGTGTATGAATCTAGAGTGACTCCACTCTCATTGCTAGGTTAGATCAGTGTTTATTATTGCTATATTTTTTTAGTGTTTCACCATTGTAAGATTGGAAGGATTAATATCTTCATGAAGATCAAATTTGTAGAGGAGATCTTCCCTAAGTTAAGTACTCGGTTTATGCTAAATTATCTTCCACTAGTGGGTATTCCTGGTCATCCCCTAGTCCTAAAACAAGAACTTCTCTTCCACACCCAAGAAGATATTGCATCGGACTTGAGAGAGGAAATTTGACACAATAGTGTAAATTTCTTCAATTACCACGTAGTTAAAATGTTTCTTGATTTTGAAGAAGAAAATGCATAAGATTTGGAAAGAGAAGGACAAGCCCAAAATCAGCAGAGGAGAGTCTAGAAGAATTTTTGTTTGAATTATGCATTCAAGATGGAAAAAGATGGTATACAAGATCTTCAAGAGCTAGTGGTACGAATGATCCTAATTTTGAAGAAAAATTACAAGTGAATTTTTGACTTCTATCGGTTAGATTGCAAGGAGAACATGTCACTAGTACTTTTTTCTGAATTTGATCCAACCTTACATCTTGAATATTTCATTGACAGGAGTTACAATTGAACCATTGAACTATATCCCTCCACAAGAGGAGTTTTTGAATAATTTATTGAAAGATTCGAAGAAGAAGAAGAAGAAGAAGAACCACCTGAGAAGTTTCATGCTTTGAGAAGAACTCAAGTGACTGATTTGGATGAGGCCTGGTGCGCTATCGAATTTGAAGATGACTTGATCATGTATGGAATAATCAAGAAAGGTCCTAGAAGGAGAAAGATGAAAGTTCAAATGTAGGTACCATGGACTCATTAGTTTAGAATATGGCTAATGATGTTCTCTCACTCAAGAAGCAATTAGATCAATCTTCCATAAATAGATATGAATCTAAGAGAAAATTTCCAAATAAGAAAAGAATTAGTACGCCACCCCAAGAAATTTCCTTGAGGCACCTCTCATAAATGCAACTCTGCAATGTTGAGGATGCAGAAGAAGAAATTGAAGAACTGGAGGAAGAAAATGAGGATGGAAACATTCTTGAGATTGAAGAAATTGAAGATGAGGTACAAGTAAATTTTATTGAGTATTCTTCTAGAGAATATGATGATGACGAAGATGCACCGAGTTTCTGTGTGCAATATTCACCCGCTCTTAGTCTTAAAAGGTATATTATTTATTTTCTATTGTGAAAAAGAAGAAGAAATAGGATCCTCATGCGACAAATCTACAAAACAAGATAATTAAGAGAGGATCTCCTCTTCCTCCTATAGATTCTCTAAAAGAGAAGCATGACACAGTAGAGAGTAAGAAGAAATCTATGTTACTAAGTAAGTCTCAAAATGTTTCTCCTAATTCAAATTATACTTCTATAGAGTTTAATTCTTCCAAAATTATAATTCTCATACAAAAACAATCACTTCTTCCCAACTAGCTACTCCATTTACTAAAACTACCCAAGATTCTAAGGTAGTACCTCCTTCATCTGCCAAAGCATCCATTACCTCTGGAGTATCCACCTCATCTCTTTCTACTCCATTTGATATCATTGAGCATGTGAACAAGTCCAAGGTTCAGATTTCTAAATCTGATTTCTTACAAACCCATCCAGAGTAATTCAAAAGACTTTTCAGTTACATCAAGGGTGGTAGTTCAAATTCCTTTGTTATAACCTCTAATTCCATAGGCTTACTACCAACACCACCTACCCCTCCTTCACAGAACATGCTTTCCCTAAGTGCATCCAAGACTTAAAATTAGGTACATTTGATCCCTCCTCCCGATCAAAGGCCACCAATTGAACAATTGCATAATTGACTAGGTGTTTTGAGATAACGTAATGATAATAAAGGTTACTAATGCTTTTTGGCTTACCTTGATGTGAGAAAATAGCTCTTGTTATTTTATGGAGTCTAAAGAATTTCCACAAGTAGGGAAAATCAAGAGATGCACAAGTGGCTCTTGCAAAATTCTTGTACAAGAAAGTAAACTGACCATATTGGTAGTAGACATCCCAAAATATTTTGGCATGATGTTGAACATGAGTTTTTGTAGAGACTTGGGAGGTGAGATACGAGATGGATTGGCCCTGGAAACCTTTCCAGGTGAATGATGAGATGAAGAATTTGTTTCCCATGTGAAAGACGAAGTGCACTATCAAAAATCATAGGATCGAAGGATGATATATTGTTTCAAGAAAATGGACTAGGTAACTACTTCTTGACTTTTGAAAGAGATAAACACTTTCCTTTTCTAATGGAGGATGACAAAAATAAGCTATGGACAATGAAATTTGATAAAATTCATTCCATTGATGACTCTAAAGCAGGTATTGTGCTAACTTCACCTTTAGGTGAGTTACTTCCATTTTCTTATAAATTGTAATTTGAAAACATAAATAATACTATGAAATATGAAGCCCTTCTTGTCGGGATGGACTTAGTTAAATCTATGGGTATCAAGAAGTGGAAATGTATGGCACCATCTGAAGTGATCATCAAACAATTTAGAGATCAATATCAAATCAAGAACCCAATGCTCAAGCTTTACTTGAAATAGAGTATGGGATTACATCGATTATTTTGATGCTTTCTTAATTCAAGCTATTCCTATGATAAAAATGAGAAAGCTAATTCTTTGTAGTCTCGGATTCTCTCATGACACCACATCCATCTTTTAACAAGGAAAAAATGACTATTGAGATAGTGTTCATGTTGAGTGTGTCGGATAAAGTCAATCACTGGAAGGTGTTCAATGAAGACAGTCATCTTCTCTCTTTCTTGGAACAAAGAGACAACTTCAACAATATTTTCTACGAAGGAAGTGATGCTTCAAATCATGAGCCTGTTTAAGATGAAGAAAAAGAATAAATAGAAAAATTTGACTTATATGGGGTCATAAGACTCAAGGGAAACAATATTATAAAATGCCTTGTGTCCCTAAAATTTTCCAAACTATTGTCCAAAATAACCCTCTTGGTTATTTTGGCAACTTGTAGTTCCATTCAAAGCATTTGGCATAATGTTTTAGGCTACACACAGTTGTTGGTTTACTTCTTGGTGTAATTCTCATGATTTTTGTTCTTCATGCACACTCGCTCGCTATCACATTCCTCTTTCCCTTTCTTCGATCTTTCCCTTTCCCCTTTGCGTACACTCCTTTCACATCAACTTCTTCTACTCCGACCATTGTGCAACCTCTCACACATACCTGCAGGTTTTCCTCATGTCTTTGTATGTCTCTAGCATTCCTTATGTGTTTGCATCCCTCCCTGTGCACATGCATTTTCTTCCCAAAGTATTTTGCATTCTCACACACACACTCATTGCTCCTTGCACAATTATTTTTCTACACATTCTTTGTGCATGCCTTCCTTTGCGTGATTTCCTTTTTCTCCTAGAATGCTCTGTGTGCCTCCGTTCCCGAACTTTTGTTCTTCCTTGGTTGGATCGTTGCACTTCCCTTACACATTTTTATACCTATGTGAATATGCATCCCTTTCCCTTTATCCCCATACACCCTCTCATGCATGATGGTAAAATTATTCTTCATCCTTGCATCCTTATGCGAATTCACTCCTCTCCCTCTTGCTACCACACATGCACCCAATGTTGTGATCTTTGTGCCAATCTAAGCATGCCACATGTCTAAATTTCAAGACTTAGTAGATGAAGTGCATATCATGAGGATGAATAGAAAAGTGTAGTTGTGTGCATATCCTTGTAATCAAAGAAAATGTGACATGTGACAAAGGCCAACTTGTAGTCAACTCCGTAAAATCCCACGACCAATCAAATCATGCCCCATGTTTGGTGTGTTCCTCTTGTATTACAATACTTTAGATCACAATAAATTTTGTTACAAATCTCAAACTCATGCACAATTGGTCTCATTGGAAAGCTAATTGCATGAGCTATACTCTAGGCTCTTTAAAATGATATTTTGGTCAAATTTGGTAGGTGAAAATGGAAAACATGATTCAAATCATTCATGTGAAGTTTTTATCAACTCAATCATCTGTATTTCATGGGATTTTTCCTCATTTCTTCTCCCATGAGAAAAATGACGTGGGGAGGAAAATTTGACAAATTTATGGGCTGATTTGAAGGCATTCAATTTTTCTTGTTTGTGGTTGGATCATGGAATCCAAGTTTTCCCTCTCTTTTCCCTCCTGTTCTCTCCTTTCTTCTATATAATGTAAAATAATGCCCATTTTTAAAGTTTGGATGCTATTGGAATGCAAGGGAATTATTCATAGTAGTGTATTTTGAATTTTGATTTGCAGGCCTCTAGATCTGGGCCATTGCATGTTGGTTCTTACCTCCTTCCTTCATTTTAATCGATTGTGCATTCATTTGAAACAAAAAACTTGTGTTTTGTGGCTATTATTTTCCCTAGCTAATGTTTATTGCATCCTCTTTCCTTCCTTTTGTAGTATTGGTATGTTGTGCATGTTTTATATATCTTACAGGGTTTCTTTTCTATTGTGCTCCATGAAATGAGAGCTTGAATGTTGTTATAGACTATGGCATGTATGTATTCCCTTCATTTTCTCATTTTACCTCATTTTCACTCATCTGAGAGTGTCCTTCCCCTTATTTCTGGTGCTATCACCTCCCCTTAGTTTAGGATTTTATTTTATGCATCTCCTTCTCACCCTGGTCCCTTGGAATGATAAAGTAGAGTTAGATAGCTGCATTTCCTTTCTTAGGAGTGGTTTTAACATTAAAAAAGTAGAGGAATATGGCCTTCTCTAGAGGTGTGTCTCAAGTGCAAGTCCACAACTTGGAGACAATCCCATGTTGCCTCAAAGCCTTGGATCATCTTGATTTAGAATGGGTGTAATTTTGAGCTCCAACAAGCTATTTGGGGAAAGTTTGTCTCCATTGCTAGACCCGAAAAACATTTCCTTAGCCTTCATACACAAGTTAGAAATTTAGCGATATTTGGGATCTTGGTGGTATTTGATTGATGTTTTTGGTGAATTTTGTATAGTATATAGTTCTATTTTGTTTGTTTTATTTTCCCTTTTAATCCTTTATGACCAATTTTTATTAGTTTTGTGCTCATGGTGTTATGAATTATAAATAACTAGGTATATTACTATGTGACTATTTTTCCCAAAGTGGATAGACATATGGTCTACTTCCATGAGTGTTTTGGTTCTTTTAACACATGTTGGGGGCATCCATTGTCGATCAAGAGCCAATGTTGGTTCCCATAATTGTCATGTTTGATTCTATGCACCGTTTTGTGCATTCCCTAAATACTTTTGAAGCCTCTTCTCATTATTTGTCATTGTCTTCAACCTTTGAAATTATTTGGTTGTCTTCCAAGATTTTGAGCTTAAATAATTTCATGTTTAGAAACTATGAGTCATTGCCCTTGTTTTTCCCTTAACGTTTTGTTTTTCTCTTATTAGGATTGCAAGTTTAATGGAAGAAAAATGGGTGTGTTTATATTTCAGTTTGATATGAGGGACTTAACCATTTTTTCAAGCTTACTTTGTGTGATTTTAAAAATGCAAATCCATCCCCCAAGCCTAAAAAATGGAATATTCTAAGTATCGAGAAATTGGACCTTAGTTGTAACTTTACATTTTTGTAATTTGCAAAATGTAAATATACCACCGAGTCCCAAAAGAATATTATCCTAATATACCCTTCTGCATTCATCCTTTGAAGAAAAGTTAACAAATGCAAGTTGCAAGTTGCATTTCCATCCCCGAACCTCGCTAGATGGAATATTCAAGGAATCTGGAGGTCAAAAGTAGAAATGCATATTGCAGTTTGTATTTTTGCATCCTTGCACTTTTGAAAGATGCATAATGCAATTGCATCCCAAGAGCTCAATGGAAAGGGGACATATGGCAGATCCAGAGTGAACAAATGAAAATTGTACTTTGTACTTATGCACTTTTATAGTTTGCATTTCATGCAAAATGAAAATGCATCTTGAAGCCCCCAGCAGAGGAAGGACATGTGGTAGCATATTAAAGGTTTAAAAGGAAAATTCAATTAATATTTTGCATCCTTGCACCTCTACAAGATGCAAGGTTGAGCTCGAGGTCGACATGTAAGTTCTAGTCAAAGGGACACATGGTGAGATAAGGGAGAAGATGGAGAGATTTACAAATTGTAATTCGTATGTTTGCACCTTTACACCCATGTAAAATGCAAAATTCATTTTCTTTGCCAAGGCCTAGAAGAAGGAACATGTGTCATCATTTCACACCACATAAAAGTAAAAGTAGCTGGTGGGCCCCGTATGCAACTTCAAGATGTGGACCAATAATCAAATGACATGTCACTAAAATTGAATCGACATAGTAAATTTTTCCATGTGTAACAATCACATTCAAACTTGATTCATAAGATCAACGTCTACAAATATGAAAAAGACGGAAGATGTCGCCATTAATGAAAATGTGCAAGTTCCCATACTCTAAATTAGAATTTGAAATGTTAAGCATTCTAGAGCCCTAAAACATGAAAAATTTTCTAATTCTTATGAGTTAGTTGTGTGGAAGTATGATTGAAGCAAATAAAGGCGTTTAAAGGATATGGTTGTTTCCGAAACATGAAATTATAGTTTCCTTGGCATATGGGGCGGGCGAAGAACCCCATTTTGGGGATGTTTGAATGCATAGATGCATGTAGAAATAAAATTGAAAAAGAAGAAGAGGATAAAAATGGGTCTTGACCCATCATAAACATTGTATATTCATTAAATTAAACATGGGATTCTATAGGGCCCTAACCCATGAAGTATATACAAAACATATATGATATTATAAAAGATATTAAAAATGTTACATCATATTTCAGTTTTTATAAATTCTTTCATAAAAATTGGAAAAGGGTCCATAAATTTATCCTTATGAGCCATTAAATCCATATCGTTAGCTGCATTGAACATAAATTATACATACTCCACCATTCTGAAGGATATCCCCATAGCCATGAGGCCTTGAATGCTCACACGTGGTCCATTGAGAATTTAGGCTAACTCTAATTTCCCTTGAGATAGCTGACATAGTCCAAAAGGTCAACTCCTCCCTTGAGGTATGGATTTTCCTAAGAGGATATTTGTATTTCGGCACTAGAATTGGTATGGACCAATTTGCTGGCTTGTTTTTAGTAATACGACATTTTTTGGGGAGGAGGAGTGGAATTCATAGTAGATTTATTGAGGGATGATACCCTCTTCTTCGGCGCATCCAGTCATTGAGCGATTAGAAAATTCTTTCCCTGAGGCTCGTTTGCGAGTTTGAAGTGTGGAAGCTCTTGTTCCAAAACCATGGCAGTAAAGTAAGACTCCGATGTCACATGCGTTTCCCATTAATGATAGGATGTAGATGAAGCCAAAATTTTCTTTAGAGTGTATGTATGGACATGGTCCTATGGATAAAGAAGATGGTGGAGTAGGACGTTATACAATGCAAAATGAGGGAATTATCTTGGAAAGTTTATTCATAAAGTCTAATCGCACTAGAACGTGAAAAATGCCCTAATTCTTATGAGTTAGTTGTGTGGAAGTATGATTGAAGAAAATAAAGGTGTTAGAAGGATATGGTTTTTTTCGAAACATGACATTATAATTTCCTTGGAATATGACGTTGGATAAGTACCCTATTTTGGGAACATTTGAATGCATAGATGCATATAGGAATAAAATTGAAAAAGAAGAAGAGGATAAAAAATAGATCTCGACCCATCATAAACATTGTATATGCATAAAAGTAAATAGGGGATTCTATAGGGGCTCCAACACATGGAAGTATATATAAAACATATATGATATTACAAAAAGTATTACATCAAATTTTAGTTTTTACAAATTATTGCATAAATATTGGAAGAGGGTCCATAAAATTATCCTTACGAGCCATGAACTCCCTACCATTAGCTGCGTTGAACATAAATTATACATCTCCCGCCATTCTTAAGGATATCCCCATAGCCATGAGGCCTTGAATGCTCACACATGGTCGATTGAGAATTTAGGAAAAATCTAATTTCCTCTTGAGAGAGCTGAAAAAAGTCCAAAAGGTCAACTCCTCCCTTGAGGTATGGCTTTTCCTAGGAGGAGCTTTATATTTTAGCTTGGAATTGGTATAGACCCATCTCGCTAGCTTGCTTTTAGTAATACAAAAAATTTTGAGGGAGGAGGAGTGGAATTCATAGTAGATTTATTGAGGGATGATACCCTCTTCTCCAGCCGCATCTAGTCATTGAGTGATTAGAAACTTATTTCCCGAGACTCGCCTTCAAGTTCGAAGTGTGGAAGCTCTTGTTCCAAAGCACCATGACAGTAAAGTAAGACTCGATGTCACGGGTGTTTCCCTTTGATGATAGGATGAAGATGAAGCCAAAATTGCTTTAGAGTGTCCGTATGGACATGGTCCTATGGATAAAGAAGATGGTGGAGGAGGACATTAAAAAATTCAAATAAGGGCATCATCTTATCAAGTTTATTCATAAAGTCCAATCGCACTAGAACGTGAAAAGTGCCCTAATTCTTGTGAGTTAGTTGTGTGGAAGTATGATTGAAGAAAATACGGGTGTTTAAAGGATATGGTTGTTTCCAAAACATGACATTATATTTTCCTTGGCATATGGGGCTAGATGAAGAACCTCATTTTGGGGATGTTTGAATGTATAGATGCATGTAGAAATAAAATTGAAAAAGCAAAAGAGGATTAAAAATGGATCTTGACCCATCATAAACATTCAGTATATGCATAAAAGTAAATAGGGGATTCTATGCGGGCCCCAACCCATAGAAGTATATACAAAACATATATGATATTACAAAAGATATTAAAAATGTTACATCAAATATCAGTTTTACAAATTCTTGCATAAAAATTGGAAAAGGGTCCATAAATTTATCCTTATGAGCCACAAACTCCCTACCATTACCGTGTTGAACATAAATTATACATCTCCCACCATTCTAAAGGATATCCCCATAGCCATGAGGCGTTGAATGCTCACACATGGTTAATTGAGAATTTATGCCAACTCTAATTTCCTCTTGAGAGAGATGACATCGTCCAAAGGTCAACTCCTCCCTTCGGTATGGATTTTCCCGGGAGGATCTTTGTATTTTGGCATTGGAATCGGGATGGACCCATATGCTAGCTTGCTTTTAGTAATGTGGAATTTTTTTTGGGGGAGAAGTGGAATTCATAGTATATTTATTGAGGATGATACCCTCTTTTCTAGCACATCCAAATCATTGAGCAATTAGAAACTTATTTCCGTGAGGCTTGCCATGAGTTTGAAGTGTGGAAGCTCTGTTCTAACACCATGGAATTAAAGTAAGACTTCGATCTCGCAGGTGTTTTCCCTTGACAGGACAAAAATGAAGCTAAAATTTCTTTAGAGTGTTTGTATGGACATGGTCCTATGGATAAAGAAGATGGTGGAGGAGGATGTTAAAAATGAAAATGAGGGCATCATCTTGGAAAGTTTATTCATAAATGCCAATCGCACTAGAACGTGAAAAATGCCCTAATTCTTGTGAGTTAGTTGTGTGGAAGTGTGATTGAAGCAAATAAAGGTGTTTAAAGGATATGGTTGTTTAGAAACATGACATTATAGTTTCCTTGGCATATGGGGCCGGATGAAGAACCCCATTTTAGCGATGTTTGAATGCATAGTAACATGTAGAAATAAAATTGAAAAAGAAGATGAGGATAAAAATGGATCTCGACCCATCATAAACATTCTATATGCATAAAAGTAAATAGGGGATTTTATAGGGGTCCCAACCAGGAAGTATATACAAAACATATATGATATTACAAAAGATATTAAAAATGTTACATCATATTTCGTTTTAACAAATTCTTGCATAAAATTGGAATAGCATCCATAAATTTATCCTTACGAGATAGGAACTCCTGCTAGTGTACCCAGATTTCATCCTGAAATATGTGACTACCCTATCGAATTTTTTTTGTACTTTTAAAATAATGGGTCATTTTGTGTTTTTATTGCCAGAAAGTTCTTGTATTGTGTCAAGATATTCCCAAAGAGCCATATTAGCCATTTTTGCCAAATATCCAGATGCCCAAAATTGTTATATTATGTCATCGGGATTTATCTACGGGAAATTTGTATTTAATTATTTTGAGCCCCATTTGAGGCAATTTGCGCTCCAATTTAACCCTGTTGTGATCGAACATATCATTATTCCTATATACCGAAAGGGTTTTAACTAGGAATGAGTTCTGCGCTTTATTTGTGACTTTTGGCAACTTTTTGTGTTTTTGTGTTTTCCCGTTTCATTTTTTGTGAAATTTCTCTAGATCAATTCCTTTGTTGGTTTGGCCTGATTCTTGGCCTGGAGTAACTGGGGATCACATACGCACGTTGTGCCAGAAGGAAGTCGCCATCGGAGGTCTGGTTCACTGGGAAAAGATGAAGTCGTGCACCAAAAAGCCTCTTCTGGGCTGGCCGCATTTTTGGAAAAAGAAGAATTGAAGTGAATCATGGGAAAATTAGAAGCAGCAGGCAGGTGGGAATTTTGTACCTGCCTAGCAGGGTACTTTTTCCCATGAAAGCAACGCCACTTAAGTGACAATGGGAAAATTAGAGGCAACAGGCAGGTGGGAATTTATTACCTGCCTTGCAGGGTAAAAATTCCCATTGTGGAATAAAAGAAAGATCACTTAAGTGAATCATGGGATTTTTTCATTGCACTTACAGGGTAAATAATCCCATTATGAAAGTCAAGTGTCTCAAGTGAATTATGGGATTTTCGGGGCTGCCTTCCGGGGTAAAAATTCCATTGTCATGTGTTTCTTAAAAATAAAATTCTTTATGTCAAAAAGTGCGCCCCCTTTGGGAGAAGTAAAGGCAGCCTTTAAATTGATTAATTTAATTAAATATTCACCTAAAATAGCGCCTTGAAGCTTGTGGAAAAGTCAACAAAAGCAAAGGACAAAAGGAAGATGAAAATAGATTGTTCTAAAATTAAATAAATTAATTTATTTAATGGCAGCCCCTTCATGTCAAAAAGTGTGCCCCTTTTGGGAGAGAGATAATACTTTTTAAAGTATTAAATGATTAAATTAATTCCTATTTTCAGTGGCTAAGGTCAAAGCATATTGTGAGGCTTGAGTTAAGTGGAAGCAAAAGTCTAAAATTAAATAAATTTATTTTATTTAATGGCAGCCATAAGCATGCACAAAATAGGCGCCCCATTTGAAGAGTGAAGCTCATTAATTAATTAATTAATTGCCAGTAATAACAAAGGCATTAATTAATTATAGAATCATAAGGGTTATATAAGCAAGGGCTGCCATAAGAATGAATTAATTAATTCACAGGTAAAGAAGTGCAGCCAGAGGAAAAGTGCACCCCATTTGAAGAGGATTTTTGCTCAAAAGAAGGTGAAATCAATGCTAAAAGCTTCCAATTTTGGCACACAGGTTGAAGGAAGTTGATTTGTGTTTGGATAATTGTTTACATAAGTGATACAGGTGCTTAGGTGAAGTTGGAAAAATTCATGCTCACTTTGCATGCAAACAAAACATCAATTTTTGGGGTAGTAGGCTTGAATTATGTAGATTTTTATAATTAAAATTCACTGTTCATGTTCTGGTTGCCATCTTTGTCTGAATTAATTGCAGGAATTCATTATAGGTGCTTTACAAAAGAAATGGAGCTTTAATCAATGTCCAATACATTGAATATATCCTCCGAATTTGAAGAATTATCCAGATCTGCACCAGTTTTGAAGAATTCCGGACAAATAAGAAGAAAAAGAATTGTTCAAACAAAGATAGACAAAGCCATGGCAAAGAGGGATGAAAAAGAAAGCACAACGAAGTCATGCATCACTTCTAAATTTGCAGACATAGGAGACATAGATCTAGGTTTGGAACCTCTTTCCAAATTGATTGATAGATCCAGAGCGGGAAAGACTTCACTCATGCGTGCAGTTAAAAGCAGTGGAATTATTCGAGCTGCAACCTTTCCATACATAACCCATTGCGAGTTTGTTATGGAGTGTGATAGGTCTTACCATCCTTCATCCAGATCAGTGCGAGATGCTACTGGGAAAACAATAATTCAGATTGGATGTAGAGTTCATCAATTATTGTTTGAAGATTCCGGCTCGAAAGGTGGTGACTTCCATTAGCATTCAGGATGCCGGTAGCAGGTGGGAGAAGCATAGAGTTGACTGCGTGAACATAATGAACAACAAATACATGAAGAAGCCCAAATCTCCTTCTAAGTTCCCAAGAACTCTTCCACGGTCCAATCTGGTGCAAGAGGTAGATGATATTACCAAATTGTTATGCAGGATTAATGGCGAGGCGAATGCTCACACTTTCCATACATGGATGTATGCTTTCATCAGGACCATTGAAGTCAACAAGGTTGATTCCATAATCAATTGGTCGGAAATCATTAGTGACAACATTGGTGAGTAACTCTAGAACGTGAAGTGTACTTTCAACTTCAAAATGACTTCTTACTTGGTGTATGCGCTGACTTCACAAGGCATCTTCTCCAAGCTGGATAGATGTGGCGTTCTTTCTAAGGACCCCATTTTCAAGTGCTACCCATAGCTTACTATACCTACGTGCGAGAAAGATTTCAAAGTGGTCAATGATGGATTCTTCTATGAATTCATTTGCAGACTAGACAAGGACTTGAAGGCCAACAGGGTGAGCAAGGAAGCGTGGGAAGCTATATCCAAGATTGGCAGTCTATTCATTTAGTTTGTAGATTTCACATACCTCAGGGTTACTAGCTTTTCTGGAGAACCGGTCAAGCTACCCAGATATCTAAATGATAGACTGATCACCATGGAGCTGAGCAAAAAACTTGTGGAGATACATGACCTTTAGTTAAAATGGCACAAGTCTACGGGCTTCTTCCCGATCACTGTGGGACATTATAGCTGCCAGAGCATTCATAGAGCTCGAGGGATGGAGACAAAGATGTTATTTGAGTATGAGCAAGAGTTCTTTCCGGCATGACTGAACTTCGATCCATTCGGAGTAGCTAGGAAGACGATCTCCCAGGAGTACACACATGTGCCTTCATTAGAGGATTTCTGGATGAAGTGTAAAAGTGAGTACGAGGTTAGAAAGAAGGATTTCAGCAGGCTATTAACACGGCAAGTGTTTGACTTTGGACTAGCACAGATACCTGCGGATCTTAAAGATGATGGAAATGTGTTACTTGATGCTTACCATCAAATGGGAGGAGATAGATCCGTACTTCAGGATAACGTAGGGGGCTGCCATACGATTGAAGAAAGGTTTGGCACTATTTTGGTGAATACTTCAAACTGGTTGCTGACGAAGGGATACTGCCTTGATGAAGCACTGATGAATCAAATCACATACAACATCAGCACAGGAGATTCCATCAAGAGAAAGCACAGAGGAGAAAGCAGCAGAAGGGACGAGAAGATGAAAGTACATAGAAGATCTCAATCAAAGGAGAAGATCACTTCCACGGCTATGACTTTAGTTCCGGCTTCTCCAAAGACCCAAGATTTCACCAATCTGTTACACCTCGGCCATGATACTTCCATGCCTCCACTGAATCAGTGACATTCATCTTCTCTCCTCAGCCACTCCATTCAGCACCTATTCCAGAAGAGACGTTGAAGCTGCAGATGGTAGAGTTCGAAAGAGCTTTGTCCTTGGATGATTCAGAAGATGGCAGCCATAACACTGTAGCACTTTCTGATGGAGAGGAAACAGAGCGGGAGATAGTAGTGCACTCAACAACTTCTCATTCTCCGAGAAGTAACTTCTCAGAATGGTTGGCTTCGCAGTTGGTTCCAGAAGCTAGAGTGGAGATGAACTTGGAAGAACACGACTTACAGCTACTCCAGAGCCTAGGTGGAAAAGATAGAAGACCTAAAGTTGCTAAGGTAACTTCAAGGTTGATCATTGAGGAGTTGGGGTAGAAGTTTGTTGAGATGTTAGTTCCGGTGGAAGGAAAGAAGGAAGATGAGCTCACGGAAAAAGATGTAACAGTAACCAGAGTACCCATCGGTCAAGCCACCATAGAAGGATTGAAGCAAGATACACAAACATTGATAGATGCTCTATTCCTTAGGCTTGACAGAGAAAAGGTGGAGAAAGACGAGCTTTAGAAGTAGGTATCTCAATTGTGCGAGATCATAGCCAAGGTTTCTAAACCTTCCACTCATCCCATTTCAAAGCAGGTGAGTGATCATCTTATGCAGGAGATATAGGATGAAAGCAATCAGGTGAAAGCTATTGACGAATGGAAGAATCTGATTATTCATCAAGCTTTTGTACAACTTGGAGAGGTGCTAACCTTCCTGAAGGTTATGAATGATTTAACAAATTAGCTAAAGCAGGCGGTGATGAGCATAGTAGATATGAACACGATTCTTTGAGAGTAAACGATGTACTTTGGCTAAAATCAACAAGCATTGGAAGAAGTATTGGTTGTAAAGTAGATTGTGTCAGATGGATCAGTTGAGAAGGGGAAGTAGCTGGAGTTTGCAGTATCTTTTCGTTTAGAGATCTGCAGAGTTTTGCTGAAGAGGATGTAGCCACTTGAGGTAATACGTCATCCCTACGAGAACATATCATTACTTTCACCGAGGAGGAAGTGGTTGGAAATATTACTTCATACATACGAGACCATTCCTAGTAGAGTGCCTAATTCCCTAGAAGGGTCTCTTATGATGGTACAAAAGAGAATTGATGGAGCTACTAAACCTTTCAGGATGAATTCAATTAGTAGACTGGTGGCACTGCAGGTGGATATTGTGAGGTTCGGGCCAAGCTTGGAGGATGTGGAAGAGTGTATCAAGGTGTTGAACAAAGGATTGCTGCGATTCGGGATAGAAAAGGAAGCAATGGCTAAAACATATGGGAAGATCTTTGAGTTACATGTTCGACAAGTATATCCGGTATCAGAACAAAAAGAAGACATAAATATTACGATTGGCATGGCTTCTTCTTCTATTCTTTCTTCTTCTATTTTCCACGTTCTCGGATGAAATTGTAAAACTTTCAAGTTATTCGTTTTGAAATAATTACTTAAAGTTATGTGGAATAATTCTATTAGTTAAGTGATACATGTGTCACTTAAGGAGAAGTTAGTGGAGGATAATTGCCAAATGTCATCTTTATTTATTGTTTATGATTCAGTTCAGTTGAGTTTCCCATTTGTACTTTCCCTCCTACATTCTATAAGTAGGAGAAGAACCTCCAGGTTAATGATCAGAATTTGTAAGCAGCATCCTTGTGTTCCAGACTTTGTGTTGAAACCCTTGAGAGCCACTTGAAGCAAAGGAATATACAGGAGCATATTTCCGAGAGAACTTTGTGTCATGGTGTATTGTGTTTCTTGCTTTTTTATCTTAGATCTTTTAATAGACTTTGTGTTATTTTAGATCTAGATCTAGAGCTACCTTTGCTTAGAATTCTATGTTTATATCTATTGGTTTCTTCTATGTGCATGCAATCAACTCTGCTATCTATTGATTGGGATGCACATCTTCCCCATTTCTTCTCTGTGTTTATATAATTTCCTTCTATAAATATTTCCTTTCTTCAAACAGCTGCTTAATTGCTGCAAAACTATACAACTATGGTTCATGAGCTGAACAGTTAAAGTAAAAAACCATATAGATACTAGCATACTTTAATTGACAAATCTGACATGGGAGCCTCACTGGTAAATGAGGGAGATTTATCTCATGACTGCCTAGGTTTTATGCTATGTAGAAAATCTAGCCAACACTATCGTTAGCTGCATTGAACATAAATTATACATCTCCGCAAGATGAAGGATATCCCCATAGCCATGAGGCCTTGAATGGTCACACGTGTTCAATTGAGAATTTAGGCCAACTCTAATTTCCTCTTGAGAGAGCTTACATAGTCTAAAGGGTCAACTCCTCCCTTAAGGTATGGATTTTCCGGGAAGAGCTTTGTATTTTGGCGTTGGAATTGAGTGCGGACCCATTTGCTATATTACTTTTAGTAATGTGAATTTTTTTGGGAGGAGTGGAATTCATAGTAGATTTATTCAAGGATGATACCCTCTTCTCTAGCGCATCCCGTCATTGAGTAATTAGAAATTTATTTCCCGAGGCTCACATGTGAGTTTGAAGTGTGGAAGCTCCTATTCTAGAACCATGGTAGTAAAGTAAGACTCGATGTCATAGGTGTTTCCCCTTGATGACAAGATGACAATGAAGCCAAAATTGCTTTAGATTTTTACGTATGGACATGGTCTTATGGATGAAGAAGATGGTGGAGGAGGAAATTAAAAATGCAAATGAGGGCATCATCTTGGCAAGTTGATTCATAAAGGCCAATCACACTTGTATTATTTGTCAAAATCTCAGTGAAGAACTTTTTCATCTTGAATTCCAAATATTACCTTGATTAAATATCAATAAGGGCATAAAAGGTGAAAGATAGATCACAACTCCTTGAAGAAAACATTTCTAGATTAGTTCCCACCTCTATCGATTGCATTATCTTAAGAAAAGTCTCCTAGAAAATTATTACAAGTTCTCTATTATGAAAAGGAAAAAAGACTTGTAATTCATAGTGATGGAATGTTGATTTAAAAAAATTCACTTCCTAGAAAAATGTGTATGATTCATCAATTTCCCAAGCCATTTTAGATATGTTTCAAATATTTGGCATGAATGTGGGGTGATAAAGATAAGTTGTTTTGGCGAGAGTGTGCTTCCCAAGCTTGACTATGAATTTATACCCATGAAAGGTCAAATATAAGTTTATTGCCAAGTTCTTCACCTTCATTCTTTATTATTTTCTATTAAACATTATTTCAAGTAAAGAATAAAATCAAATAATGGTAGTAAATAAAAGACTCTCCCTAGAGGTGCACACATGATGGTGATAGGGCATAAAGAGACAAAGCATAGTTTTTAGACAAAATATTCTCTAAGCTCCATGATGGTCTGAGGTTGTTCCATCCTGGCATATCAAGATCAGATATGTTTAGTTAGAGCGGAATTTCTTCTCATTGTTTATGGACTAAGGGCCTTTATCCTGCATTTTAGATAAGCTTAATGAGGTATATCTAGGTATATTGCCTTGGAGGAATTCTTTGTGTAATAATAAAGGCTCCTCTTTAATCTAGGGGTGTGTTTTCTCACTCTTTTGAGGGTTGGATGCTCTTGGTGAAATTCATGGGAAGGTATATTGGGAATTTTTTTTGGGTTGGTTTCTATAAATTATTGGTTTATTGTGGCTTCATTTGGGGTTTATGCTAAGGTGGTTATAGTTGTACAACCATTAGCAGGATTTAAGAGCATCTATATATGCATCCCTCATCTCCTCTTGCAAATGAAAGCACAAGATTTAACTTCCATGTAATGTTTTTTTATATTTATTATTGGAAATAGATATTATATCAATAAATATTAGTTTTCCTTTGTAATTTTTGTTTTATCATGTCAAATACTTACAAGGAATGTTTTGTAGTTGATTGTTTGATTGGGCATTGAAGAAATTGGTGTTTTGTAGTGTTACCTTGCATTGTTTTTTCAGTTGTAAAATCCTATGTCTAATAACTTTGAGTAAATACCTATTTTCATAAGGTGTCTTTTGATTTTAGGGCTTTGATGTGGTGAATGCAAGAACCTTTAGTTATAGGTGTTTGCGGTAATGTTTAAGGATTATTTTGTATTGTTTTCTGCTTGGGTGTCCATAAGAACAAACAAACTTTGGAAGGTCGATGTTCTTTTGTTTTGGGTTTGAATGCATCATAAATGGTCAAGATCAAGATGGTTAATGCATCATTTTCCTCCCATTAGTCTCCCACTTCCCCCATTTCCATCCCTCTCCCATTTCACACCCACTCTCATCTTCACTAATTTTATCCTTTTTCTTACCCCTTCTATAGATTTCATCACCATTACACATCCCACATGAAATATGTTGGAAAATAACACAACACTTGATAATATAAAGTGTTTTTTCCTTGATTATTGAAGATTAACATCTCAAGCATTATTTTGTCCCAAGTTTTCAACAATATCCTTTGAGTAATGTTTATGATCACATTAAATATATCTTTAGTATCCTATGTCCGACCCACCTAGTGTTTGTTGTTCTTTTGTGACTGCTCTCTCGAGTGGGAACTACATTAAGTGGATTCACTTAGTATTATATTGACCTCCCTAACAAGTTTGAGGGCTTGAAATAACACATCTCCCTTTGTCTTTCAGGATACACCTCATTTCCTCTCACCGTGGCTCGGGAAGAACCAAAAGTAATAGGTAGACATCCACACCATTAGTCAAGTTCCTCCTTGTTATCCCCATAAGGCATGGTCAAGTGAGATAGGTAGATCCATCCCTTGTTACAAAATGACACATTAGTAGATCTATCTTCTCTCTTTTCCCCTTTTCTCATCATTACCTTGTCTAGGGTGTTAGATTGGAAACCAACATCTACAATTGGGAATGATATCACTATAATTTGAACTAAGCCAATTGTAGACACAAAATTTATACACTTGGGTAAATTTATAGGTCATAAAAGCATGCTTTTATTTACATGATTCTTAAGAATTAATAAAAATAGTAATGACAACCCCCTTAGCCTTTTGATTTTTCTTATGCAATTTTATTGGCTTTATGCATCTTGCACTTTTACCTTTGGCATTTGAATTTTTATCTTTCTATGGCATTAAACACTAGCGCCTAGCCAAGACACTAGCATAAAACACTCTTATCCTCCTAGGAACTCCTATCCCTATTTACATATTTTCTTATCCTTTTGGACCCCTTTCACTTCTTAATTAATTTTTACTACTTTGGTTTGGCATTTTAGTTGTTAATTACGAAATTCAAACAAGGGAATCATATAAATACACAATTATGTTTTCAAAATAAGGGAACAAGCAATAGGTATTACAAATTATCACCTAATATTGCATTCAAAGGCACACAAGCATTAAAGGCATCCATATAACACTCATACAAGGGACAAGGGTTGCATCACTTCTGCATACACAACATATGAGGGGAAGTCTATTCTATTCCATCCCACACATTCTAGATCTAGCCCGCTATCACCGTGAAACTTGCATAAGGGAATCCTAGGACATAATTTCTACACACACATAAGAAATACATGGATTCTGAGATGTAGTGCAACACTCATTCATAAGTTCACTCTTTGGGTGATTGACGGGGTTTGTCGACTCCCATTACGTATTTTCCTTTTCAGGTTTGATGTGGTTTGTGGGTATGTGTAGGTGAAATTATATATTTCATGTTATAGGCATCTTTGGTCATCAAGTAGTGAATCTCAAGTGATAGACATGGATTAATAGAGAACCTCTTCCAACACAAAGGATAGTAGAATCTAAGCATTCATTTGGTCACCGTTTCCCGAGATCCAATCACCAATGCCCATGAACTCCTGCCTCCCACAGAATCCCTATCCCTGAATCATCCTAAGTCTCAAAACCTACAGTGAGCATTTACAACACTTTTTCCAGTCTGTTTCAAATATTCACCTACCTAGCTCACTTCTGTTTACTCAAAAATCAACGTCTCTCTATTTCCCTCTCTTACTTAGAGTTTTATATTATTTGTTTTCTTATTGCTTGGGTGCTATTGTATATTATCATTAGGTACAATACTTTCTCTATAATATGATTTAATTATATTTTTATTAAATAATTTGGTGAACTCGCCTATCTCTAATAATGATTCCATTCCTATTATAACACAACCTCCTAGTTATACCCTTCCCCTTACCTTTATTGTTGCGTTTCTATTCTTACACCTACCAATAATTTCACACCTACCTATTACTTATCACAAACGGAAAGTTTCCTCTTCAAGAACTCAATACATAGCTTATTTATATCAGGACCTATAAGTTTAAATCTATCAGCTGCAACAAGCTACTTCACATTCCTCTCCATCTCTTGATTCATCACCTCTCCTTCACATCCCTTTTACACCTGTCATATCTTCTCATCCACTACCTTATAACTTCATTATACCTAAGCTTCCCACCCTCAATGGCCATGGTGACCCTTAGGATCATCTTTAATCTTTTCATGTGGCATGTCTTAACTATGTGGATGATTATACATTACTAGCTAAGCTATTTCCTAGAAGTTTGCAAGATTATGTTATGCGTTAGTTCTATGATCTACCTATTCACTTGGGAAATTATTTACACGCTTAGTCGATGCTTTTCTTTCTCACTTTTCTATCAATATCGACACTAATATATCTTATGCATAACTTTATCAAATCAAACAAAAATCTAACAAGCACCTAACAGACTATGTCTTACATTATAAGAACAACCTTGCTAAGATGGTGATGTACTAGCTGATTTTGAATAACAAGATTTGTTTATTCAAAGTCTCTTACCTCCACTTCAAGAGAGTTTTATTTTTGAGACATCTCCTTCTTTTTATTAACTATACCATACACTCAAATTACGCCGAAGGTAAAATTTTATCAATGGGAAAACTCAAATATCATTATATTGCCTCATCCTCTTCTAATTGATTTCAAGCTAAATCTGCATTCAAGTAATCTCCTAAGTCCATTGAAGCTAACGACACTTCCAATGTTGTTTCTCCATATACCACACTTTAAGTACAGTCTTTACGACATGTATTTACTAAGTTAACTTACACTCCTTGATTCCTATTACCTCAGCTTATCGAAAACAATCTTATTACTCTTTCACCGCCACTCAATCTAGATCCTTCTCACTCACATGGCCACGACTACAATGAAAATATATGTTGTGATTACCATCAATGCATTGGGCATCCCATTGATCAACGATATAAACTTAGACACATAATTCAAGATCTTATTGATAGCAAATCCATCAATCTTATTGTGACATCTACATCCAATCCAGCTAATGATAATCAAAAGCTAAAAATCTTCAAAGAACCTTTAAAAAACCATGAGAAGAAACCCTTTAGATTTTTTTTAAAATCATACTTATTTTGTTGTGCCTCCTCCTTCATCGAGGCCTCTCTATTTCCTTGTGGCTTCTATTGATGTACTACCACAAGTTATCACATTCTTAGAATTTTATTATCACATTACATTTTCTTCCAATTCATTACATATTAATACTTCTTTTTCGGCACCTATGCTATAGAAAATACTATGGTATATCCATTGGATTTTACCAATGCATGATCTATTGTAATTCTTATAGCTATTAAATACATGACTTTATTAATTACATTCCCATATCCTAATTCTTATGGTCGTGTCATTCTTGCCATCATAGTTTGGTCTCTTACCATCTTTATACCATTCCATGTTATTGGTTGTAACATGTTATTAGGTTTTCCTTAGCTCCACGCCATACAAGATATTCCTTCCATGCATCACTCGTGTCTCAAATTCCTCCATAACAAACAAGTTGTCACCATCAAAGGTAATCCACCTCGCACATCATTGCCTCGAGCCACTCATGATGATCTTTCTACACATTGGCCTAGACATTTCATCCTCCTCTATGGATCACATCTTGATCCACTCCTACAAATACATCTCCTATTAATATGTGGCCTCTTGTGCCTCCTAAGTCAAAAATAGTTCCGCCCCTAGCTCTCCTATTTGCACATGACCTACATCATGACCTTGTCAACCATATCACCTCTTAGTCTACCTTGTCAACCTAAGTCCCCTACTCGGGAACCCCTTTCTCATAGATGTTCTCCACTTTTTTATTCACATTGGTCTCGAGTCACATATGCACATAGTTACCATCCTATGCCACCGACCTTAGATCATCATCACATACCATTGTCTCCTCTTATATCATGTAGGGATACTATTATCGACAAAAATTGACCAGCAGAACTAATCAACCCTTTTACCTATCATAAAAGGTTAAGACAAAATCGAACCAACTTTAATCATATAGGAAACCTTAGATGATACTCTAAGTGTAGGGTAGTTTATATCTTAAGTCATTTATAGAAAAATCAACCTAAGATTATGGGAAAATCCTTTAATTCACTCAGAAAGAGAAATAATATACAAACAAATAAGAAAGCTAAAAACAACAAAGAAACAAAACCTGCAATTTGCATGTGATCAACCCTATCTGACAAAGTGATATCTATGAACTAGATAACCTCTTGGAGGGAAGAAAGCAAGCTGGCAACATCCTTCATACATCTATTGTATTCAGTTGCATAAATTAGTGCTTGCATATAATCTGAAATAAATCCTTTTAACTCCCAATTATAGATTATCCTTTTTGCTCTAGATTTCTTATAATGTAGAAAATGAAACCTTAATCAAATATACTCTTTTATTTCAAATTTCTGATTTATAATAGCAAAATGCAAGTAAAATACCAAAAATATACACCATGTACACAATAATACAAGTCATAAGAGACCAACATAGTTTTTATATTAAAATGATAAACTGATTTACTAATGAGAAGTACAAAATCACTGAAATCAACTCTGATCAAGATTTGACAAATAAAACAGCTAAATGGCATAAATATAAACCCAAAATGCTTAGAAATCCAAGTAAAAAGGCTTCATAAGCCCTTGGATATGTAGATTAAAATTTACATTTAGTTAAAGATTAGACACAGAAAATCAACCTTTAGATAATTAGAATAATAATCATAATAACTTGATATACCTACTGTATCAAATGTTTACACTTAGATCCTCAAATTTTAGGTCATCAAAATCTTGTAATCAAAGCTTCATTCAAATATTTTCACAAAAATATAGAATGAAATGCACTTACTCAATATGTAAATTACGTCGGTGTTCCTCCTCTATAAATGAGCCCTTCATCTTCTTTTATGTTCTTCTCCCATAAAACAATTATAACCAACCTCTTAATAAAAATAATGGCAGTATAGAAGAGGAGGCTATTTAATTGATAATAAAGATCAATCGATTAAAATACTTGATTAAAATTTATGATAGATGATTAAAAAAATCATATCATAAATCTATTTAGACAAATATTAATGAGAAATAAATATATGAGGGTGGGGGACCCACTAATATTCAAATAAAACATTAATCCAAAATCACCCACATAACCATATCATTTGCATTAAATATTTCTAAACCATACTAATCAACATTAAATATAGAGTTTTAATCTTTTCTAAAAAATCTATATAAGAAAACACATACATTAAAACATTCACATCATAATACAATAATATATGTGTATCCAAATCAAAAATATGATTACGTCATAATGCGACCAAGTCTAAATAACAACCTGTCTCAAAATAGAAAGTTCAAAGTAAATGCCAAGTATCATAATCTAATCATCTCCAACCAAATCAAGAACCGTGGTGTCATCAGTTGCCTTGAACTATGTGTACTCATATCATTCCAAATCCAAAGTATTGTATGTGTCATAGCACCAGATTCACCATCCAATTTTAATTTTACGTGTTTTACGGGACGTAAATCTATCGGTATGGTTGAAGAGGACCTAACTGTTTAGGAGAAAGGAGGGGTGCTTTTGCAGATTTTCCTAAGGTAGGAAGATGAGGATTGCTTTTTTCATTATGCAAAAGAGGATTAGATTGGACCGGCCTTCAAGAAATAGAATGGGCATGATCAGAATGTGACTCGATGATGCAGGGTATGTGGGGCATTCACTTCTAGTAAGCTACGAGAAGGCTAAGTATTTGGGAAGTCAATTAATTGCAGGACTTCCTGAAGGATGGGTTCTCTAGAATCAAAGTGGATTGAGACATGAGTAGGACCACTTTGGTGAAAAACTATTCCATGGCCCCAAACGAGTTAGAACCTCTTCTTCCACCACGAGGAGAATCTTTGCGTGGTGAAAATATATTATTATCATGCCAACCGCGTTGGACCGAGAACCCTGTGGAGTTCCCCATCCACTCCATCTAGACCTAGGCATTTGTTCATAGTTATCATTATGATAATCATCACTTTCAGAACTAGTTCATCTCATAAAACCAAAATTAAACAGATATGAGATCATATGATATAAAATATCATCATAACTATTAAAGTAATCTGTTGACCCATTTAAATCTCCCGAGAAACTATCACCTTTGTCATTTCCAAAGAAAAATTATTTCTTCATGTATATCATATTTGCAACTCGAGAAGTCAAAGACCAAAATTCAAAGGATAAGTCTATTATAAATTTGGAATCGATCTTATATCATAGGGTACATCAAAACAAGTGTTTAAACAAACACGTTTTTGTATATCTTTGTAATATTATAATCAAATAATCACAACCGAGAAATGACAATGATTCTAGTGTAGGAATATTCCATAGAACACGGTGAAAATTCATCAATACTTCAAATTAAAATCTATATAATTAATAATATGTAAACATATAGACCATATTCCTTTCAACAATATCATCCAACAATGTCTTTCAATACCGATTTGAATACCAATGCTTTTGAAAACTATTACCAATTGTTTGAGTATTAGTCCAAGCATAGATATGTCTGTATCTTAAACTCTAAACAAGCAATACCCAATAGTATTCAACTGAAACAAAGATCTGTTTACATCATTTAACCAAAATGAACAATACCCAATAGTTTTAACTTCATGAAGACCCAAAATAATTGTTAAATTTGACAACCTCCTTATAAACATTTTTTTGTTCATAGTAAAAAAATCATAAATAAAAAAATGTTTCATGGTAAAGTACACAAAATGGGTAAGATACAAAACCGTGACATTTATCAATAAACTGAATCTCTACAATTTTCATAAAGAAAAGGATGACACAAATCATTATTTCGTTACCCACTAGGGTTTTCAGCCTGAATGCAATCTTTCAAACTTAAAGCCTGCAATATATTATTTCATACACCTAGCTTCGAAAATAGAGATGAGCTTCATACAATTGCAACCTCAAGGTTCCATTCAACAAAAAATACTCAAACCGACATATTGAAACCATAGCCATTTTTGAAAATCCACAGTATGATAAACATAAGCAACAAAACAACATTATTTCCACAAATCCCATTAAACTCAAACCTATTTTCCTTCATTCGAACTCAACATCTCACCAAACCACCTTTTAACTCCAGACATTCTTTAGAAGAGTAAGAATCGAGTAAATGAAATCAAATAAATAGTGAAAGAATCATAGTCATACCAAGGCAGAGTCGCAACTTCACATAGTCCCGAAAATGCTCAAACCCGGTTCATAAATACAACAAAGAACCTCAAAAATACATGCAGGCATGATATACAATAATCATATACTCAACCCAGTTTAGAAAATAATCCTAAATGCATGAAAATTGAGCATCCACAGTGATCTAATGGCAAACATACCTCATGAAGACAAATTGAAAACTAAAGTTGAGCTTCCCAATGCACTTCAAAGAAAATAATGGAGAATGAAACAGTTCCGAAAAAAATTAGTGTGGCTTCACCATAGAAATGGAAAAATTAGATGACCGACTAAATTGGAAATGACGGTAAAAGGATGGGCTTGAGGTTGAGCATTCAATGCTCAAGGTACCTATAGTCTAGTGTGATAAAAACTTACACCAACCAATAATTAATGCCCACAGTAAGCTAATTTCCGCTCCACTATCAAGGATGCCACTTCTAAATCAAATAATGAAATCAAAATCAACCATCAAAATATTCTATGTGACATTGTTCACAAAATAAAACATTAGGTTCAAGCAACGTCAACTATGATTTTATCTCCATACCCCAAATACCATTAACATTATCAATTGAGGGACTTAAGTATCAACTTGGTCCAATAATCCACACTCAAATGAAATGGTAGAATAAAAAATTTCCTCTAAGCCAATACCTTATACCCTGGAGTCTCCAAACATCCATGATGCCATAATGTGAAAACACAATTGTTATAACAACAAAATATCACTGAACTGACCAGGCTTAATGTCGCATAATACAAAATTAGTGTAAATAAAAGAAAGTGACACTTACCAACATTGTTTACGCCACCACGAAAATAAGATATATACCAAAAAGTGAGCTTGAAATTTGAAAATGGTTAATGTAAGTTGAAATTCAATGATCATCTTGATAAACTATGATCATCAATATGCAAAGTGCCAAAGGTATCATATTATATCAATGTGAACACCTAATCATATTAATTTTGACATGTAAATGTTCTAAAACCAATTTAAACATGAAATGATAATTAAACTAAAGTTTTAAATTAAACAAAGTGGCCCCCGCCATATATTTGTAATATTAATATAATAAGGGACAAAGGAGGACACTTGAATGAGTGGTCACTTTTTCTTTTAAAGGGGGTTAGGTAAAATTTGAGGTATAATAGATACTTCACCCTTTACTACCATCGAGATAGTATTCTATCCCTCACACACTTGGGGGGCATCATGATTTCTCCCCCTTCTTTCACTCTAGTGTCCACTACTACACTATATGATCCATGCTTCGTATCTACATTTTCTAAGCATAATTATTTCATTGGTATAAACATTGTATCATCATTACCCTATGACGCACTCTCGTGCTACGGTTCACACTTGACTATTAAGGGCACACTACATCAATAAACCTCACATTACACACTTCACGCTTTGTGCTTCATGACATATCTTTTCTAGCATCTAGTTGCACGTGAAAAACCCGATGATGCACTCTTGTATGGTTCATTCTTATTTGTTGAGGGTGATGCAGGAGCATCTTCTCCATTTTGAAAATTTTGGTTTCTTTGCTAAATTTTGGTTTGCAAATAGGTTAGGAGGAATTAGGAGTGTTTTGTAGGTCATAGTACTTTATTAGGTGTGTTTGGCTTGGTTCTTATCTTTCCAAAATTTGAATTTTCATTTTCCCTCCAAAAATGAAATTCAAATTTGTGAGCACTTTTGGCTTGTTTCTTAGCAAAATTTTGTGTGTTCTTAGGGAAATTTTAATGTAATAATGTTGTGAAAGTCCATTAAGGACTAGGAAGTCATAAATGAGATCTAGAGGTCATTACTTGTGTTTAGCATTTGATAGGCTCTTCAAAAATTAATGTAATTTTAAAAACAATGATTGTGGTTGATGAGCCTAGATGACTTGGCTTGAAGAGAAAGCGTGATACTGAGCATCTAGGAATTCAACATACTCTACAAGGTTAAATTAAAAAAACTCATATCCTTGGCTTATTTGGCAATTCTTGACAACCTTTCTTCTTTGATAGGGGAGCCTTCAATATGGAAAATTACTTTAAAAGTCCAAGGATAGGTCAATCAATGTTCCCCATATGTTTATTTTCCTTCACCCAACCTATATTAATCAACTAGATGATGGGAAGAAAAAAACTTGGTTGGTAGGCTCACTCTTAGGTTTATGATTACACTCACCTTATTCTCTAGACCTTCAAACACAATTTCCCACTCTCCTTAAGGTGTATCATTAACTAGGGCAGAATATTTATGCCAAAGGTGGCCACTCAAGGCGTGTTGTAACCCAAAGTCCTACCTAGCTTGGTTTAATCCTGGAATGGAACTCGTAGAACTTGTAATGTTCTTCACACCTTCCCAAACTAACTAAGAGTCTTCTAACTACTCTCTAGTTGTCTTTGAGTTGTGTTAAGGATTGGAGGGCTTCCCAAAACTCATAAATGAATTAAATTGCAAGAAACCCGTGTCCTCTTGGCCCATACGACTATGCTCCACTACTATCACAAATTTCTCCTCTAAAAAAATGAAATGATCTCGATTCTTTTTGTAATAGTTTTGTAATCCCCCAAGATGACTAATACCAATTTGTAGACTTTATCATTGGTTAGAATTCGAACTAGATGGTTTTTTGTTAGAGAAAGGATTTATCTTTTATTTTGAAATGGATCAAGTTGTTTCCTTTTGTACTCAAATGGCAACCACCTCAAAGAGGTAAGTCCCAAATTTTAAGATTTTTCGTGGGTTAAAACTCAAGTTTGGTCAAATTTTCACTCGAAAACCGTAGCTTTAGGAAAAACCCAATCAAGAGGTTAAATTCAATGGATTTTTGATCATTTCTCTTCCTCCAAATTTTGAAGCCTCAATAGGTTACCCAAAAATCCCAGATGCCTTTCGGACCATTCACATGTTTTGAACTATTCTTAAATTCCCCTGGAAGTAGGTTTTACTTAAGATTTATATGGTGTTCTACTACTACTATCACTAGACATCAAGGAATCATTCTACTAACTCAACTAGATGCATGGAAGGAGTAACAATCATCATCAATACATAGAGTTTTTCTTGTATTCTTTGGAGATTGAACAACACAATTCTAGTTTTGCAAAATACAACACTTCTAAACACACACACTATCAAGAAACATGCATACACACAAAAAAACCCTTTCATCTTCTCTTTGGATCTCCAAATCTCGTTCCCCTTAATTGATCAATTGTTATAAAAAAATTTACAAAGATTTTTCTTATCCTTCTCGGCTCGAATACACTAACCGATTCAGAATCGCCCCGTCATTCATGGTGGTAGCAAGGAGTAAGTTCCATGATAAGGAAGAGTTACTAAATCATTAGAAGAGTTTACAATTTCCCCATCATAAGTCATGATGGACCTCACAAACCATGATTACACCCCTACATAGCTCGAAAGGACTAATTACACTAACCAAACCACCTACATGTGTTAAGAAATCCGAGAATGGATTTACAAAAATTAAATTTTAAACTAAGAAAGATGGAGGAAGCCTCCTTGTTTAAATTATAGACTCCATGAACTCAAATGACCCCTAAGGACTCTTAGTACCATCTAAGGAACTTTAAAAGCTAAAAATATACCCTACTTACTAAGGTGACCACTGGTAATTATGCCCTTGCATCAATTTTTTTGAGTTGATAAGGAGGTTCTTGTAACTATTTTTAACAATTTAATTCAAAGAAGATCAAGGAAAATTTATAGGAAGCTTCAAGTCTATTCATTGTGTGAACCAATGGTTTCTTATAATGAATTTAATGTATGTTTGTTTGTGGTTATTGCATGAACCAATTCTTAAATAATAAACCTTTTATTTTCTCCCAAAGATGATTCTTGTTAGTGGTGATATACCAAGGTATTGTTGCATTAAATCTTAAAAGGAAGTTCTTATCATTTTGGTTGGAATTGTTCAAAGTCATGTAATAGTCTTGATTAAACACATGTCAGGAATAATAGTGTGTAGAATGAAATCTCAACCCTCAAGAAGGAGTATGCTTAACATCATTGTAGCTGGGTTTTTTTAGTCTTGATTTTCCTTTAAAGTCAAGGTTATATTGAAGGAAACTAAAAGAGAAACTTATAACAATTTCCGATATGAAACATTGTACCTTAGTTCTGAGTTCTTGGTAAAAAACAACATTTTAGAGTGAGAGAGTTATTTTATAGAATAAATTGTCTTGGTATCTTCTAAATACTAGAACAGTGCTCTGGAGTGTGAAGATTCAACAAAGGTAAGAAATTGGCTAATAAATAATCAAATAAACCATCTCAATTTGGAGCAGTGGAATAAACCCCACAAATAGGGTTTCGAAGGAGTAAAATTTGCAAATATTGAAAATGAACAATCAAAAAATCCAAAAGTGGAAGACACCTTTGTATTAGGGTTACCAAAGAGATTTTGAAATATTTAAGTGCATTCATTCATTGTCGAGAGAGATTTCCTTGCATGTTTTCTTGAGACAATCATGGAGACCTATTTTAATAGGGTAAGTAATAAAGGAAGTCTGATTTTCCTTAAATGATAAAATCTAGCATAGTTGAAGGAGGTTAAAGGGTGGTGAGAAGTCCCTTTTATTGTCTTAAAAGTGTTTATCATGAAAACTAAACATGACCGAGTAAGAACTCAAGTCTAATCGGGTCGTGACAAGAATGGGTGGTTAACTAGTTAGACTTGGAACATGTGAATTTGATCTTAGACATTTGCAAAGTTATGAAAAAATTATATGACTATTTTGAGAATAAGAATAAACCTATTTGGAGCCTTAAATAACTAAAAATAACACTAAACCAAAATAGATCTTGGAAACTACTTGCACTAAGAAGGGAAATTAAATTTCTTGGAGTTGTAAACTTGTGTATGCTAGTCTAAGAAAAACCACTTTGCACCATTATTTATATTATAGAAAGGATAATTATTTGAGAATTTGAAGGAATAATAAGTTTGGAGAATAAGACAAGTGAAATTAGTATTTGATTAAGAGAAACAAGATGCCACCAAGAAGGAATCCAACATGGGAGAGATCAACTACATTGTAGATGGGTGAATTCATCCTTCAAGAATTGAGGAATATGAGAGTCAACTATGATGCTAGGCTTGCAACAGTGGAGGCTAACCAAAGGAGAGGAGTGGAAATAAGAGACTTGAGTGATAGAGAAGAAGAAGTGGCTCAAAGACCACAAGATAAGCACTGAAGAAGAAAGAGAACCCTGAGGGGATGAGGTTTTAAAGGTTCTCGAAGGCGGTGAAAGGTGAAGGATCCAATCCCAAATTGGAATTTCTAGTGTATGTAGGTATCTTGAATGGAGAATAACTCCTTGACTGGATAGCAGAGTTAGACAAATACTTTGATTTTGAGAATGTTCTTAAGGATTAACAAAGCAGAATTTTCCAAAAAACTCAAGGGGCATGCATCCCTATGGTGGGACTATGTTTAGGAGGAGAAGAAAGAAGAACAAATCCAAGATCAATTCATGGGATAGGATGGTGGCAAAACTCAAAGGTAAGTTCTTACCTACTGATTATATGAAAAATTTATATAGAAAATTACAAAATATGAGGCAAAAAGATATGGGAGTTAAAGAATACACTGAAGAATTCTACAAATTAAGCATCATATCAGGTCATATGGAAGATGACACAGATAAGTTGGCAAGGTATTTGAATGGTCTAAGGTACCAAATACAAGATGAGCTTAGTTTGACTAGTCCTAGAAGCCTAGAAGAGTGCTACCAACTTGCTTTGAAGGTTGAAGATAAACTGAATAGAAGGCATACTCAGAAAAATAGAAGAAGAGGAAGGAGTTACAAATTTAGAGGAAATATTAGAGGTAGAGGACAATCACAAAGGAATCAAGGTGAGTCAATCCAAACAAAACAAGAGCAGCCTACTAGTTTCAAAGGTGGTTTTAGAGGTAGAAGACCCTACTTTAGAGGTGGTTATGGAATAAGGGGAAGAGGAACAAATGGATTCATTGGAAGGTGTTATAAGTGTAATAAATTTGTAGCTCACATGTCATGGGAATGTCCATAGGGGCAGCCTACAAGAAACACAAGAAATGAAGGAAAAACTCAACTTGTGTAAGGTGGAGATGAAGAAAGTGTTTTCTCTCCTTCATTAGTAGAAGAACCAAAAGTGGAGAGTCCTTACTCATGAGAAGAATTTTGATTAAGACACCTAAGGAAAAATAACCACCATAAAGGAAATAATTATTCAAGACTACTTGCAAGAGTCAAGGTAAGTGTTGCATCGGGTATTACGAGACAATTTGGTTTAGTTGAAATGGTTAATAAATTAGGCTTGAAAAGGATACCTCATCCCACACCATATAAAGTCTCTTGGTTGAATAAAGGACAACATGTGTTAGTGAATGAACAATGTTGGGTTGATTTCTAAATTGGGAGGTATAAGGATATGGTATTATGTGATGTTATTCCCATGGATGTGTGTCATGTGCTGCTTGGAAGGCCTTGGTAGTATGATAGGAAGACCACACATGATGGGAGGAATAATGTCTACATTCTAGAGAAGGATGGAGTTAGTCACACCTTGCTTCCCATGAGAGAAGAAGAAGGAGAACAACATATAGGTTCTAGTGTGATGCTCATAGGGGAGAAAGAGTTCTTGAAAATAGTGGAAGAGGAAGAGATAGGATTTGCATTAGTGCTCAAACAAAGGAAAATCATAACAACAACAAGGATGGATGAGTTGCCTCAAGAAGTACAAGATATGTTAGGGGAATATGTTGATATAGTGGTGGATGAGCTTCCTAGCTCCTTGCCTCCTATGAGAGAGATAAGTCATCACATAGAATTCATACTAGGTGCTAGTTTACCAAACAAGGAATCCTATAAAATTGAACTAAAAGAAAATGAATATATTAAGAAATAGGTGCAAGATTTGCTGGATAAAGGTATGATTAGAGAAAGTCTTATTCCTTGTGTAGTGCCTAAAGTATTAGTAAGTCTTAGTCCTTGTGTAAATTGTAATAGCAATAGTTATAGGAAAGTCTTTAAAATTAATAATGATTCACACAATATATCAGATCTCATCCGACCAGAACTGGATATAAATGCACATATACAGTTCACAAATCTCCGCACAGTTTTATCAAAGAATAACATACTATGGTCAACATTGAAATACCATAAATTACCTTAAACAACTAAGAAGATGTGCATGCGATTGACAAGATAGTTTATCAAAACCGCAGTCCTCTATTGGTATTGCACATGCCCATTATTTCAAGAAGCATTACATGCCATTTGAAATATATATTCTTCTCATATCTGTGGCCAGACTCTCGTACACCAAGCAATGTTTCACATTCAATCTCGATGTAATCGTTGTTAAAACGTAGGCCAACTATGCACCACCGCAAGGCTTTTTCAACAATACTTAGATGAAAATCTGATGTAAAATGGATACAAGTGAAATCACATAGACCCCACTTGGAAAATACATTGATATCTTCAAAATAAAATAGATTTCATAGGGCCACGACTAGGAATATGGACTACCAGGTCTAAAACTAGTATAAAATCTGTTACGAAAGCTTCAATAATTTTCTCACAAAATCACCATTACTCAGGGCAAAACAACACAACATTTCCCTTAGAAAACATATTATTCTTGCATCGCAAATTTACCGGCTCTCACAAATACGTGCTTTGATACCAAATATACATTATTAGAGACATTTGCACATGAATATAATTATAATCACTATATTACCAATATATTACATGTCGAATATCTCGTGCGATACATTAGGCTATTATATAGCCATCATAAAAGCTAATGACCTCCTAGTAATTAGGAAGGTGTTACAAAAATTAACCGAAATATTATTCACGGGTATAAAAACTTTATGAATAATATATTGTTATCTGCAACAATATAATAATTATACTAACAAACTATATTACCATATTTACTCACGGTAAGAATAAATAATAATTTACCCATGTAAATATTAATTCTAATAGTTTATTTAAATGATATACTGATTTTCAGTCAAAGAAAGGAGGAACACATGCATCATTTGAATTTGGTTTTGAAGAAGCTTCAAGAAGAGAGATTACTAATTAATCTCAAAAATGTGAATTTATGAAAACAAAGCTGCTATATTTGGGGTTTGTGATCACTAAGGGAATGTTGAAGATGGATAAGAACAAGGTCAAAGCAATCCTAGAATGGCCAACACCCAAAACAATAGGTGAGGTAAGAATATTTCATGGACTTGCAAGATTTTATAGGAAATTTATTAGAAATTTCAGTGAGATATGTGCACCTATTGTTGATACTTTTAGAGGTGATAAGAAAAAGTTTGTTTGGACTCAAGAGGCTGAAAGAATATTTCAATATTTGAAACAAAAGGTGACTGAGCAGCCAATTTTAGCATTTCCAAAATTCAAGTAAAGTCTTTCAAGTGGAATGTGATGCAAGAAAAATTTCCATAGGGGTTGTTCTAAGTCAAGATAACAAACCAGTTACTTATTTTAGTGAGAAAATTAATGAGGAAAAAATAAGTATTCATCCTATGATCTGGAATTTTATGCCATGGTTTAGGAATTGAAAAAGTGGAGACATTATTTTTGCCTAAGGAATTTGTTATCTACACAAATAATCATGCTCTTCAATTTATCACCAATTAGCCAAAACTCAGTCAAAGACATGTAAAATGGGTGGAATATTTACAAAATTTCACTTTCACTATCAAGCACAAGAAAGGTCAAAGAAATAAGGTGGTTGATGCCTTAAGCAAGAGAGTGTTGTTAGTGCATGAAGTTCAATTTGGAAAGTGTGGGTATTGATTCTCTTAAGGAATTATATGAGGAGGAGGAAGATTTCAAATAAATATATGAAGCATGCAATCAAACTACAAGGATAATTAGAGAATTGGGGTTAGACTATCTTCTTCAGGATGGTTTTTTTCCAAAGAGCTACAACTATGTGTGCCTAGAATTTCTATAAGAGAGAATCTTATCAAAGAGAAGCACAATGGGAGTATGGCTGGTCATTTTGTCCTTGAAAAGACACTAGAGTAGCTTAGTAGACACTATTATTGGCCAAGAATGTAGATTGATGTAAGGAGGTTTTTGGAGAGATGTACTACATGTCAAAGAGCCAAAGGTAAGAGCACAAATGTTGGAATATATCGCCACTTCCTATACCCAATAGGCCATGGGAATCAATTAGTATGGATTTTGTTATGGGGTTGCCAAAGACACAAAAAGGTTATGACTCAATCTATGTAGTTGTAGATAGATTTTCCAATATGACACACTTTATTCCATGCAAGACTACAAGTGATGCCACTCACATTGTTGATTTGTTCTTCAAAGAGGTGGTTAGGCTACATGGACTTCTAGTAAGCATAGTTTTAGATAGGGATACCAAGTTTTTGGGGCATTTTTGGAGAAATTTGTGGAATAAATTGGGAACTAACCTTAGTTTTCTCTCACAACCGATGGCCAAACTAAAGTCGTCAATCGATAGGATCTCTAGAAACCTCTTAAGATGTTTGTCTAAAGATCATCCAAAATATTGGGATCTTGTATTGCCATAAGCAGAGTTTGCATACAATGATTCAGTGAATAGAAGTATAGGTAAAATCCCTTTTCAGGTATTTTATGGCATGCAACCAAGAGGTGTATTTGAGCTAAGGGATATCAAAGATATTGTAGACACCTAAAATATGCTTATACTTAGCATTTCATCCAATCCAATCAATTAATGACACTTCATTAAATCCCCATACTTTGCTCCATTCTCGAATGCCCATTCACGACACTCTTTCAGTCGTATTCCTCCTCTAATCATCTTATTTGGCTAATATCTCTCTTATTAGCTAAACATTTCTCCTTTCGACGATTCAAAACCTCCCTAGTTCTCTCTAGACCACTTCTATTGGCTTCTTAGGCTATCTATCAATCATAATTGGTTATCCAGACCCCTCCCAACTCTCAATGAGTCTCTAATCACTTGCTAATCAAGTTTAACTAGCCTAATCCTAGCTTAACTAAGCCTAAAGCATGTTTATCCTAATCTAATCTAAAAGTGTTTTTGAGCTTTAGTCCCACATGCACCCAAATTCCAAATTCTCCCAAGTGGAAAACTATAAATACAAGGCTAAGCCTACCCATTCAAACTACAACTTTATATAAGATAAAGCCAAAAAAAAGCCTAAGAAAGCTTAAGAGCTCATTTGCATTAGCCAAGCTAATAAGGCATTTGATCTTGGGTCATCCACCATTAAAATAGCTTCATCTTGCACCCATGTTAGGTTAGTAATGAAATAGCTAAACTTGGCCATGTAGCCATTTAGTGAGATTCATTCACCCTCATGGAGTAAACAACACACAATTTGATTTCTTAGAATCTAACTAGGTTCACTTTCATTAAGCTTTCATAGAGTAGAGAGTAGTATAAATGTTATTTTTTGATGTTTTTGTCAAAGTTATAATGCTTGCATGTTAGTTTCTCTTGTTTAGCTCTAATCCTATGGTGCATGGATGAGTTAGAAAATATTTGAGGTTCTTTAGCCTCATTCCATAGCTTTTGCCACTTTCCATTGCACACAAATATGTAGAAAAGGAGTGCTAAAGGAGAGGAATTGTGCAGCAGTCATGCATGAACTACATCAACATTTAATGAATCCTTTGTAAGCTAGTGTAGATAAATACAAGCAATAAGAAGATTTGAGAATAAGAGAGGTGAATTTTGAAGTTGGTGATCTTGTGATGACACGTCTTAGGAAGAAGATATTTCCCAAAGGGGAATACAACAAATTGAATATGAAAAAGATAGGACCTTGCAAGGTGTTGAGAAAATTTGCAAGCAATGCTTATGAGTTGGAGTTACCTAGTGGAGTGGGCATATCTCCCATATTCAATGTTTTAGATCTGTATCACTTCAAAGAAGGTGAAAAAGGTTGATACACAAAGTGGAAGAAGCATATACTGAGAGGAAGAGTGGGTGTAGCAGTTGACAAAGGTCAAGATTGAGGATATTGATTATATTCTAGATAAGAAGGAACTCAAAAGGACAAAAGGAAAATAGTATTTTCAGTACCTCATCAAGTGGAAGGACAAACCATTTGAGGAGGCCACATGGATGACTGAAAGTGACATCCTAAAGCATGGAAATACCTTGGAGTAGTTTCTTAACAAAAAAACCTCGAAGTCTTTTCTCTTTCTGTGGAGTATGATGTAGGAACATCTTCTCCATTTTGAAAATTTTGGTTTCTTTGCTAAATTTTTGTTTGCAAATAGGTTAGGAGGAATTAGGAGTGTTTTTTAGGTCATATTACTTCATTAGGTGTGTTTTTCTTAGTTCTTTTCTTTCCAAAATTTGAATTTTCATTTTTCCCTCCAAAAGTGAAATTCTAACTTGTGAGCACTTTTGGCTTGTTTATTAGCAAAATTTTATGTATTCTTAGGGAAATTTACATGTAATAATGTTGTGAAGGTCCATTAAAGAATAGGAAGTCATAAATGAGATCTAGAGGTCATTACTTGTGTTTAGCCTTTAAAGTGCTCTTCACAAATTAAAGTAATTTTAGAAACAATAATTGTGGTTGATGAGTCTAGATGACTTGGCTCGAAGAGAAACTATCTTCAGTTGATAAAGAGGTTTTGTAACTATTTTTGAATCATTCAATTTGAAGAATATCAAGAAAAAATCTCCATGAAGCTTCAAGTCTATGCATTGTGTGAACCGTTGGTTTTGCTACGGTGAATGTAATGCATGTTTGGTTATGGTTGGTGTATGAACCATTTCTTGAACATGAAATTGTACGTACCCAAAATTGTAGGGTACTACACCGTCGAATAATGTTACACATGCCCTAATGATGATACGGATCTCCTCGCAATGTGTTCAGGATCTGGAAAAGTTCTCCAAGTATGCGTTAACATCTCGCATGCCCCGCTTAGCCCTTGCGTGCTTTGCTTTTCCTCCCCCTTCTTTGCTTTTTAGTCTTTTGAAACCATCACCCTGCCCGGGTGGTGGTCCTATCACTCGGGCGATGGTCCTTCACATTTTCTAGAATGCTCTTTTAACATGAATGTGTAAATTTTCAACGTTTACTAGCTTTTTTTTCACCACCTTTGCTTGTATTTATGATTAGGTTCCTGGAATAGTGTTTTGGCATTATTTATGGTTTAAGAGATCAATTTGGTTTTCACCTTTGGGTAAATGGGATTCTATAAATAGTTTTCTTATGCTCAAGCAAATGGCCCCTCAAATTTGCCTTTGAATTTCTCATTTCAATAGCTTAGCCTTTCAATTTTTCTTAGGATTCATAGTTTCATTTGTTGTATGCATGGTAGTGTTGTTTAGCTATTAGAAAGCCACATATTCTCATTGTGCAAGTCTTTGTTATTATTTCATCCAATCAATTGGAGTAGGATAGTTTAATTTTAGTAGGAAGTCATTAAAGTTGCGAGGTTCTTCTCATCAAATAGGATAGTTTCAGGTTCTAGACGTTTTATGTTGCATGACTCGCAATAAATCCTGCTAGGAATTGCATAAGCCAAGCTTTGTTCTCTTGCGCTATCCCTCTCCTATTCACATTGTATTTAGTCTGCATCCTAAGCTACCTTTGTTCCAATATCTACTTCTATTGATGCTAGCATTACACACTTTTCTGGATCCACGTGAGCACAAAGGAACAAGGAGATCACACTGAGGGGACAAGGCCACACACCATCGGATTCACCACTGTTATGCAAAATCTAGGTTCAAGCTTTCAAAGTTCTAGTTAAAAGCATATCAAGTAGAGTAGTCAATCATTTCATTTCAATTAATTTTACTTTCGATATTGCTGGGAAGCTGTGGGGATTGATAGTTTCTGAGAAACTATGATTCACTCCTCACTTCTGAGGTAGGATCGAGAGTCTTTCAAATAGATTAGATCAGTTATCTGGTTACTTAGAATAGATTCACAACTGCACAGACAAGTAGCTATACTCAATTGCTTTTTTGTTTTAATTTCATTATTAGTTTAATGTTAATTTCTAGATATATTATATAATTTCTCTTTTAAATTATGTTGATGTAGTTTATCAAAATTTTAGATTTAGGAATATACATAGATATATCTTGCATATTCGATTTATTTTGTCATTAGTTAACTTCGTATCATTTCCTTTTGTATGACAATCACGAGACCTAGGGATCCCAAAGAATACGTATTCAAACCTATCATGCCTCAACCCAATCTTGTCACTAGCAATAACCGATATAGACCAGAATCTTAGAATCCAAGTATTCCAAACAACAACAGACTTACAACAGATCAGCTCACAGTTAAGAGGGTTAAACATAGAAGACGACCAAGCACACATATTCTGGTCAAACCAACCAAACTACAGGTTACCCTAGATAAACATCCGCATGACTATAGAAGGGCTTGAAAGAGAGCAAACATTCGGTTGTGATCCTTTGGTCCATGACCCTGCACCACGGGAGATACTCTCACTGATATAGATACTAGCTTAAGAATTCAGGTTTCCAGAATGCCTGTAAAATACCTTGAAAAGATTGCACAACTGTTAATTCTGAACATAGAGGCCAAAAAGGCATATGAGTATTGGATACTAGGGATTAGGGGCTGATTCCGTACATGATCATAGAGTCCACAACAACCATGAATCTACGGTTGTGATCCACAAATCCCACAACCCAATGAGTCCACAGGTCAATCCGATGTTGACACTGGCTTACGCACATTAGTATTTAGATCCACTCCACTTCCACCTATCATCATCACACAATTATCCTTGTTGGATATAACACTAATGAAGCTAAGGATTTCTAGACTAGATCAGAGAATCACCTGTAGAGTCCACTATATCCATCATCCATCCTATGACCCTATCTAGAGATATATACGAGACAATCCCAGGTCATTTTCCCCGTATCCCACAACCTATAGACCGGATTATGCCAGAGCTTGATATTGATTGGAGCCTTTGAGTAGTCATCCTCATTGACCGATCTATCATGCTAGTTTAGGTTAGGAGGGCCTTCTTTGCCTTAGATTCGTAGATTCCATTAGTGCGTGTCAAGATATAAGATTGCCTAACTAGTTTACCCATACCCCACATATAATCCATCCCCACCGATTGTCTCGGCATGACCTCGGGAGGTCGGGTGCGAGGAAGAGTTACTTGTAGATTCCCATGCTCGCTTGTCACTTTTCCATCATACAAAAACCTTTTGTTTTCTTCAGAGATGATTTTTGTTAGTGGTGATATAGAAAGGTATTGTTGCATTAACTCTTAAAAGGAAGTTCTTATTGTTTTGGTTCACATTATTCAAATTCATGTAGCAGTCTTGATTAAACACGAAGTCGGGAGTAATAGTCATGTAGCATGAAATATCGACCCTCAAGAAGGAGTATGCTTAGCATCATTACATATGGTTTGTTTAAGTCCCAATTTTCCTTTAAATTCAAGGTTATATTGAAGGAAACTAAAAGATAAACTTATAACAAATTCCATAAATGAAACATGGCACTTTAGTTATTATTTACTAGTAAAAATAGCATTTTAGAGTGAGAAGAGTTGTTTGATAGAATAAATTGTGTCTTGGTAGCTTCTAAATACTAGCACAATGCTCTGGAATGTGAAGAATTGAAAAAGGAAATAAATTGGCTAAGAAATAATAAAATAAACCCTCTTGGGCTAGCTTTGTGGAATAAACCCTACAACCATGGTTTTGAGGGAGTAACTTAAAATTTGTAAATCTTGAAAATGAACCATCCAAAACTCTAAAAATTGGAAGAAAAACCTATGTCTCGGGTTCACCAAAGATATTTTGAAATATTTAAGTGAATTCATTTATTGTTGAGAGATGTTTCCTTACCAGTTTGCTTGAGATAGTTGTGGAGACCTATTTGAACATGGTAAGTAATAAAGGTCGTCGATTTTCCGTAATTGATAAAACTTGAAACCTCTAGCATAGTTGAAGGAGGTTAAAGGGTGGTGATAATTCCCCTTGAATTTTCTTGAAAGTTTTTATAATGTAAACTAAACATGACATACTAAGAAATCAGGCCTAATAGGGATGTGACAAGACTATGTTGTTAACCAGTTAGACTTGGAGCATGTGAATTTGATCTTAGACCTTTGAAAAGTTATGAAACACTTCTATAAAGGCGTGAGAAGATGAATTAACCTATTTGGAGCCTTGAATAGCTAAAAATATAATTGAAACATAATAGATCTTGAAAAATGCTTCTGCAATGAGAAGGAAATTTGAACTTCTTGGAGTTGCAAAATTGTGTATGTCGTCTAAGAAAAACCTCTTTACATCAAGGGGAATCTATAAATAAACATACTTTCTTACACATCCATTCGAGGGAAATGTGGATCCTTCCATCATCGCATCTTGCATATACCACACCATCACACTCATATTGCATTTTCATATCTTGGTTGCTTTTACTTGTGTTTTTATTATACTACTTACATGTTGCACATTGTTTACTATGTTAGACAGATACTCAATATGTCATTATATTTATCATATACACATGCGTGTTCACTTGGTATCTGCAAGTGAATGCATATAGTTTGTAACTTCTCACACAATGCACGATGCTCAACATTGAATTCCTTGCCGGTCCCACCGAGGTTCTGGGGCATATACTTTTACTAATCTCACACATCATAGGTTCTATTGTCACATTCTTTACTACTCATTACAGTCACTTTACTTTTCATTGCTATATATATGATTTGACATACTATTCTCCTTTAGGACTCTATACAACCATGGTTATTTGATATATTATTCTTGTTATTGTTTTATATGGTATGTATTATTTACGGGCTTTGCCTTATGTCTTGTGTGATCATTGTATGCTTTTAGCCACTTTAACATTGATTTTATTGTGACATTTAAAGCAATGTCCCATATATGAAACCCACTTTTTGCGGTCCATCTTATTTGCACACTTTCTTGTTACATTGTCTTATTTTGCATGCTAGATACTTTTCTAGCCTATCTTGTTTGCATGTGCTTTGGTTTCTACTATGCACATCCCTTAACCCCTATGTAACAATCCACTTCGAGATATGCATATCAATCTCAGTCCTCTCCTTTGGGCCACATTATCCTACTATCGTCGCATGCACCCCAAATGAGAGGGGAATACATTGGATGAAAAAATAACCCCTACAACATCTCGAGCTACAATTCATATTAGCACAATATAAAAACAACCTAGGAAAAGAATCACTAAACAATCCAGAATCAGACTTGGACTTCACACACGAGAGAGAAAACACTAAGGCCCAAACCCCGACACTAGTTCCGGGCACTTATGTCCTCCCCTGGATGCTAATGTACTTGGGAAAACAATCATTTTCTCAATAGAGCACACTCTTTAGAAGTCTACATCATAGTTCTTGAGTAGCAAGAACTTGCCTCAAATTACAAAATGCATTCTATCTCCTAAAATCAGTTACGATATGGAATAAACATAGAACAAAATAGAGATAATCATGAAGTACCATCTATAATGGTACTCATTCAGAATTACTCATGGAAGGAGAATAATGATATACATCTCTCCTCAAAACTCTTCTCTTGGTGTGAGATCACCCAAAAAACTCACTCTTAGCATGAGATCACCTAAATAAATCATCATCAACAAAAATTTCAGCAAATCAGGACAAATTTTCTATCTCTTACACTCTTATACATCAAGTGCACACTTTCCTTTTACATACTTTCACACTTTTATTTACTTATGCACATGTATTACTTTGATTTCTCATATACATAACTTTGACTACTTTCTCATTCTTCTTTTGAAAGTCTGTCCTTAATACACAATAAAAAGTAGCTGCATAAAAAAATACAAGATCAACATGTACAAACTACACATATGCTTCACTCCTAAGGTCCACTTCCATTTTTCCTAGTCTCCACACTTCACTTTTCCACTCAAAGCACACTATTCGCCACATTGTATAGGATCATAAGGTACACGTATTCTATCTACTATATGTTATTGAGTATTCACTCAAAAACATAAAGTGGGGGAAAAATGTAGACATAAAATAAT